>CM029606.1:57258460-57681176 GCA_017311375.1 Mytilus coruscus
TTCTCTTTACTATCGATATGTAGATCTCTGTTTTATGAAATTAAATAATATTCAGCTCGGTTTATTCTGTAAAATTGACTAACCGGCACGATGGCGAGAATTTGAATGGACGCTTGAACAAAGTATACGTTGGTTGAGGGCAGGAATTTTATCAATTATCAATTGACGGTCACTTTGATAGATATAAGAAGATGTGGTATGAGTGCCAATGAGACAACTCTCCATCCAAGTCAAAATTTATAAAAGTAAACCATTATAGGTCAAAGTACGGTCTTCAACACGGAGCCTTGGCTCACACCGAACAGTAAGCTATAAAGGGCCTAAAAAATTACTAGTGTAAAACCATTCAAACGGGAAAACCAACGGTCTAATCTATATAAAAAACGAGAAACGAGAAACACTTATGAACCACATCAACAAACGACAACTACTGAACATCAGATTCCTGACTTAGGACAGGTGAAAACAAATGCAGCGGGTTTAAACGTTTTAATGGTACCAAACCTTCATCCTTTTTCTGAAACAATAGTGTAACATCACAACATAGAAAGACACACTATAAAATATCAACTGAAATAGCTTAACTCAATCAAAGGACATATTAACACCATTGAACATACACTGAACAAATAAATTTGACCTATGATACAATGTAAATACAAAATAAATAAACTAAGGAAGAATAATAAAAGTAACATGTTATATCGGTATGAAATGTTAAACAATTTAAGAAAACAATATGCTCGAACAAAAATATCAGCCATTTGCAATAACTTTAAACACAGGTAAATGAAAATAATTTTGTTGTTAGGTATACGTGTACAGTTACAATAGAGAAAGGAAATATTTTTACAAAATAAATAATTTTGATGTTCATAGTACGAAGTTGAAATTTATATTAGTACCAAACACTCATCAAAGCTGGTATATAGACCAGATATAACCCTGAATAACATTAAATAACAAAAAAAGCATTACAATTAGTATCAACAGGTCAAATAAACAAGAAAGTACGATTTGAGAGTAGAGTCTATTTGTCACATAGAAAGTATAATGGTCAATACTACAAAAGCAGAAAAGTAAAATCTCATATATTTTTTAACTGAGTCGGAAATGAAAAATTCATAGTATATTTATACAAACAAACTATGGGGTAAACATTAGTAGATTGGATTTAGATGCAATTTATTACTTACATGTATGTACAGAGCGTTGTCGGATTATCGGTGTACAAACAGGGAAAAGACAGACAAATGGTGAAAAACAGGACCATTTGTTGTAGTAAATAACCCCTATACTACATATTTATTCATTATATGAGCTGCATCGGATAGAAATCGACATTATGCAAGTGCACGTATATATATACATGTAAAGACTTTGATTGATTTTGGAATAATCAAATACGAAATAAAAGATGAATTATGGTCTGTTTTGTAGGGTTCTTATATCCAATCAATTTTTAAACAGTTAAAGATTTTGCATAGAGATGTTTTCAACCAAAAATAGCTTCAATAGATGTATTAATATTCATTTGCATAAGGTCGATTTCTATCCGACGCAGCTCATATGTTATTCTACATCGAAAGATTTACTTTACGAAATCAATAAAATCTACTGTGAATTACAAAAAAGGTGTTGGTCTTCAACAGAAAACACTAGACGCTATTACCCCCTTATTAGAAATCGAGCTGTGATATTCGTGACTAGTGTTACTGATATTATGAAGTTAGATTATTGATTGCATACTGTTTTTTCTAAACAACATTTTAAGGTTACATTGATATCATAACTGTTTTATAAGAGAAAGGCCGTAGATACCAAAGGAATATTCAAATTTATAAGTCGAAAACGAACTGCAAATGCCATGGCAAAAAAAAAAAAAAAAAAAATCAAAAGACAAACATCAGTATACACAAATGAAAACTAAAGATTGAACAACACGAAACAAAACAAAAAAATCTTTTAGCGATCACTACACTTCAACCATCAATAATTACATTACATGTTTGTTTCATGAGAATCTGTTAGTTTGATTGGCTAACAACAAATGCGCGTCATTCAAAAATTAACCTTCATATTAAAATGAAATGTTACATTCGTGATGACACGTACTTCCACAAAAAGTGCACAGGTAAATAAAAGAAAAACTTGAAAAAACTTTTTTTGATGGTCTTATAAGCATAAAACTGTAATGATAAGAAATGAATGCTTCTTTTTGTAATTTTATTGGGGTGTAAAAGTGTTGATCGTGCACACATTTTTAGAAAGAAGCGCTTCCGCGCTTTATACAAAATGTGCTTCGGTCAACACAATTACAAAAAGAAGCATTCATTTCTCAAATATCATCGACAGCACCGAAGAGAAGAGAGACAGGAGATAGCAATGGGATATTCAAACTCAGGGGTCGAAAAACAGTCTACAACAGTCTACAAAACACAACATAGACATATAAGGACTGAGGAATACGAACCTCACCAGAAACAAGAAAAGATCTCAGGTGATCTTGTTCTTTTATATTCGCCATTAATTTTTTAACGTTTGTCAATTGTGATAATCATGATAATGTTTAAAATTTCAGCTGACATTTATCTTGTGTACAACAACGCCATCTGTATTCAAGGAACAAGCATGATTAACCCCTCACACCAGTGGACATTTAACGATGGGACGATAATGCCTTATTCTAAATGGGGAATAAATCAACCGAAAGCAAATGGAACATTTATACGTATGTTTCGAGTTTACAATTACAAATGGTACAGTATTGTTGATGGAAATATGTGCTCCTACATCTGTGAATACAAATACAATGAAGGTACACAAATGTAAAGCGAAATATCATCATTTAGTTAGTGCATTTTGTAAATTTTGTAAATGCATCTTTAACAATTTTGACAATTTGATTGATTGATTGATTGAATAGTGATTTATTGACGCCGCATCAGCACAAAAAGGCTATATCGCGGCGAGAGCGAATTCAAATTGGCAATTTAGATATATATATATATTGAAAAGCTTTTAAATTTTGTCCACGCTGTGCACAAAATAGGAAAAAAAATAAAGCTGAAAATGCACCAAATATTTGTATTCAATATGAATATTCACATTTTGTCAATTACAATATACAATTGTTCATAATGTTCTCCATAGTATCCTCCATAGTATCCTACCGGTTTCACTGTTTAACAGATCTTCAAGGATATGGTTGCTGGCGACGTCGTCAGGGGTAACGTCTATTAGCGACATTATTATTTAGTCCAACGTAGGTACTATATTAAACGAAAGTGAAAGTACATAATTAAAAAAGAAATGCCTTCCAGATTATCGATTCATCTATTTAATTTCGGACGGTATTTCTTAATAAAATAATTTTCTTTATTAATTCTCATTGGTTCCGTTGTATTATCTGAACACTGATAAAATGGAAAAAATGAAGAAATTTGGATGATTTGATCCAGCGCATCTATCAATATGTACGCTAAGCGGGATTTTATATATAAATAAAAGCATTATCATGATTATGTGTTTTGAATTGTCTTTATAACATTTATTCTTCTAGTTGTTATGGATATATATTCCAATAAAATTTAATTTCCCTTTGATATTTTAAGGATGTATTCTTCTGATGTTTCAGTCTCGATGAAATCTCGTTCGAAATTTCCAAAATATGTGACACAAGTGGAAACTATAAATACATTTAAAGAATATTATAATCAAAATAAACTCTCTGAAAAAATTGTGTACTTCAATAAGTAGTTTTTGAGTAATAAAATTTTCAAATTTTATAAAAATCCGGTCAGTGCCATCAGCCAAAATGTTGAGAAAATGGGTGAGGGGTACAAAGAAATGATTTAACAAAAACATGTACACCCAATATCAATTTTACTTTTCAAAATTCTTAGATATGTATTATTTCAATCATTTATAACAAAGAAGTTGAAATAAAATGCTTTTTGTTCTAAAAGATAGAGAAAAATCCCAAATTTACAAACTTGACAGCATGGTCAATTTGACACGAAAAAGCAACATAATTTTATAAAACATTCTAATATTAACACCAACCTATAGTTTTTTTTAATTTAAATTTATTCAGATTGGTCCAACTCATCTTTAGTTAAAGTATGAAAAAAAGTTTAATTGTGAAACTGTGATTTTTTTTCTCATGACAATAGCCCAAAATGGGTAAAAATGGGAAAATAATTAATATGGGATACTTTCAAATGGTCGTAGCAAAAAACAAAAAAAAAAACAAAAACAAAAAAAAGTGCATCACCATATGAATTTTTTCTTCATCAATTATCTTCTTACAGTCATTTTAACCCAAAAATCATGTTAAGAAAAAAGTTGAATTCTAGAATTTTTTGGCTCCTCAGAGGTGTACATCCTTAAGATATAACATCAATCTCATAAACCAACAAATAAACCGCCAAGAATTAAAAAAAAAAAAAAAAAAAAAAACACTCCAATCAACCTAAGATTTCCATTCAACTGAAGGACACTAATTTAACAACAAGGAGGAAAAACCACACTGCAAATATATATAAGATAAGATAGAGCCTCCAGTGTTACGATAAACAGTTCTTCGTCAATCAGACCACGTTTAGTATATTATATCAATTGTTCTGCTTGGCGCTGGTAATTACTGGTCAGATCTTTTAAATGCAATAAGATCTGGAGGAAGTAAGTAGTTTTAAAATAGTTTATTCATTTACTTAATAATTCGGATGTATGATATTCAAAAAAGGTCAACCATATCAAAACTTTTTTTCTCCTGAAAAGATAACAATAACTTTTCTTATAACAACCCTTGCCAGAAGGAACTGAAACTCTCAATCATAAAAATACTAAAAGGGTCCTTAATTTCTGAAGTATTGGTATTGACTGTGATGTGAGATGTATATACACGTACTCTATGAAGAGTTGAACACCGTACTTTCTTTTAAAGTTTGTCATTTTATCTTTGCACCATGTGCATATGGATAGAACAGAATAAGAGTGGAAAATTAGGACTGCCTCTGGAAAACAAGTTGAGGGTTTTTTAATCTCTTTTAAAATATAAAATCACTAATTCATCACTAATTAAATCTTTAAATGTTGTTTTTATTGGTATAAATATTGATTTTGTTATCAGAAAATTAAAATCATACTAAATAGTTTTGTTATACACATATGCACTTTAACGTCACTACAGTCTGTTGATACCTTTATTTTGGCATTGTAACAAGTTCATGTTTTTCTCTGACTGTTAATGACGTCTTAACACTAAATCCATTGGGTGTTGGATGTGTACTGATTGATATTTTTGTCTTAGGTACATGATTTTTTTATTAGTTGTTATTGGCTATGAACTAGCTGTCAGTAACTACGAGTACTCTCAGATCTGTACTTAGTGTCCTTTTTGTTGTTAGGGATGAGGGATGGATAAATACACTGCCACGTCTGGTCTATGTTTATGTTTGATGTTGTTCTTCTTTGTATTGATCTGATGAGTTAAGCCTTTTTTCAACTGATTTTTATAGTTTGTTCTTATGTTGTGCTGTTACACCACTGTCCACGGTTAGGAGGATGATTGAGCGCTCACAATTATGTTTAACCCCGCCATATTCTTAATGTGCCTGTCCAAGTCAGGAGCCTGTAGTGCAGTGGTTGTTGTTGGTCCATGTCAGACATATTTGTTTTTCGTTAATTGTTTTGTTATAAATAAGGCCACTAATTTTCTCAATTGAATTGTTTTATATTTTTCGTGTCGGGGGCCTTATATAGACGACTATACTGTATGAGTTTTTTCATTGTTGAAGGCCGTACAGTTGCTTATAATTACTAACATCCACTTTATTTGAACTTTGGTGGATAGTTGTCTCATTGGCAATCATACGTCATCTCCTTATTTTTATATAAATAATAAACAGATGTATCTTCACAATAATGTTTCAACTATTCATCATAAATAATCAAACTATACACACTAAACTCTTCTTCTTAACAACCGACGACTTACGATAAACCTAATTTTGGTCGTTAAGTGTAAAAAAACAAAAAAAAAAAAAAAACAACAAAAACAAACGAAACGTATCCGTAACTTGATAGAGAGGAAAGCAGTAAAAAAGGTATGCCAACATCCTATAAGATTTCTGATAATGTAAATTTCGTTTCCATCATGTCTATTGTTGCGGTTGCCTGTTTGATTGCAACACCAATCATTAAACGGAAGAAGCACACACCTGCCGTGTTTATGACCCTCTAAATCTGGAATCTTTGCAAGAATATAGAATTTTATTTTTATAGCATTATCTCCTTCCAATTGATCATAAAGAAAACTGTTCAGCTTGACATGATACATTCAGTGTCGATATGTTATTCTTCGCTATAGACTACTGTACTGCAAGAACGGTACCGCGGTAACGATTATCTATACTTTCCTCACTAACGGAACGACCATTGAATTTTTAGGGGTGTTATTTCAAGCTTAATAAGAATCATAATATTTATTTTCAAAATCTACGAGACCCCCAACCCTTTAGAATCAAATGGTAATCCCATAATCTTTTGATGTCTGGCTTTAGTATATGCATGCAGCGTGCACTCTCAATGGCAGGGCACCATATTTTGCTAACCTAATCACTACAAACCAGTAAAAGTCTGAAATGACCTATATCTGTACTCGACTGTACTGATTTTTACTCGACCAGTCTGAATCGGTCTGAATTTTACTTGACATTACTCGACCCCAGTCTTAACCATACTCGACTGTACTGATTTGTACTAAGACCCTTATCTTTGCCATTAATAACAGTCTGAACTAGTACTCGACCAGTCCGAAACAGTCTTAACACATTCTCAACCTGTACTAGACCAATACTCGACCAGTTCTCGACCTATTTTTTCAGTCTGAACCATACTCGACCAAAGGTCTGAACAATACTCGACCAGTCTAAACCATACTTGACCTAATAATCTCTACTTTTAAAAAATTTAACTGACATGACAACAGCCACAATAAAATAAAGATATATATAAAAACAGATTTTTACATCCTTACATGATTCTCAGATTTATCAAATCGAGATAGTTAAATTATCTAATTTTAAAGTTTTAGAGTCTTGTTAAAAAAAAAAAATCTTTTACCTGAAAACCACACCTAGCTATACTGAGAGTAATAAAACCTTATTAAGGTGCTTCTTGTCTGGCATGTTTTTTTTTTTAAACAAAACTTAATTTTCCTAAATTCCTAAATAAAAACTTCATAGGTTTCATTGTTTCATGTACATACAATAGTTATATAACTATCTTTTAATGAGGTAACAACAGCCAACAAAATCACTGAAATTGTTTAACCTTAATATATAATATCAGAAATATATCTATTCTTATTATAATTTGGGATATATATATAATATATATCAAAAGGGATCAAAAAAAAAAAAATGAATTAAATTGTTCTTCTGATTAGTGGTAAACTATAAAGTAATACCTTCTGCTTGGGGCAAACTCATTAAAAAGATCACACCTGGTCAGAGAGTAATAAATTTTAAATAACATCCATTTAAAATTACAACATCCTGCAAAACTTAAATCACAAGGCCTTTTGAATTCACTAGATAAGTAATACACGAGTTTAAGAAAAAAGGGTTTTCTTTTTACCTGTAAAACACACATGTACTGAGGTAATTAAACCTTATTAAAGTGTATCTTGTATGTCTTTAATTTTGACAAAACTTATTTGACAAAAAGTCACAATTCAGTTTTGAGATAATTTTTCTTTGAACAAGAAAACACTAATTTCAAAAATAATATTTTTGTTTTTTCCTTGAACTATTATAAATGAAGCAACTATTTAATTAAAATTTATTCAATACATATCAGTAATGATCAAATAATTATGAAAACAAAATGTCAAAGTGGCTTGGTACTTAAATGGCTTCATAATGCCAAGAAATATATCCTTTGCATGATTAAAATTTAATAACTGTTCATTTATCAGGGTTTATGAACAATTTCCTAAACTTAAAAATGAATATACATGTATGTAACAAAAAGAAAACATTTCAAGATATTTCTCTAATATATTCAAACAATTGTCAACAAATCAATTGTGACTTTTTGTCCTGTGACTTTTTGTCCTATCAAATTTGTGACTTTATGTCCTGTGACTTTCTGTCCGTTTACCAAAAAAAAAAAAAAAAATAGGTCTAGGTTGGTTAAGACTTGGTCGAGTATGGTTCAGACTAGGTCGAGTATGGTTCAGACTAGGTCGAGCATGGTTCAGACTATGTCTAGTATGGTTCAGACACGTATAAAATAGTTAAGTACTGGTCGAGTAAAGGTCGAGTACAGGTTCAGACTGTTAAGTATGGTTCAGACTACAGTCGAGTAATATCAAGTAAATTTCAGACCAATTCAGACTGGTCGAGTAAAAATCAGTACAGTCGAGTACAGATATAGGCCATTTCAGACTTTTACCGGTTTGTAGTGAATATAGTAAGTGATGTTGGTTGATTTTGATATATGATGGCGTCCATCTTGAAAATAGCTGCAATATTAAATCTTCAAGGTGGGTTTATAGCTGATATTGTTCGAAACACCCAGCACTTCTACCATTTCAAGTTTGGATCTTTAATCATCAAACCCTTAATTTTTTCATCAATCTGCAGGACTGATGAAAATTGTTTCTTTTTATTGCAATTTAACCATTATTTATTTAATATAAAATAATCCAAAATGAAGACGAGCAAATGCAGACAGCCAAACTCACTACCAAAACATTAACAATAGTTACTTTCTAGTATTTCGCTCTTTCTAAACATAAAAGCGATTCGAATCTTAATGTAAGAAGTAAATATAAAACATACGGACATTTATAAAGAGAGGATAAACAAAAAAGAATTAATGTTAAATAGATAAATTCTTACGTATAATTTACAACATGCTATTGTTCAGCTCATAGTGCTGAAACCATAAGCTACAATGAATGTGATGTAAAAAGTAATACAAGTGAATACATAATGTGCCCTTCTTAGTTTTATAATTGCATGACTTAATCATATACACATGTGTATAATAGACCGTAATAAGACAGTAGATAAAACCCATATAAACAATTTATTAAAAAAAAAACACTTAATAGAAGGGATCAGCAATATAGTGTTTTCAAAGAAATAAATAAACAACAAAAAGTTTTTATGATTATCTTGTAATATAGATATGAAAATATTAAATTATGTTGACTGTTCTATGTATTACACAAGATCTTTTCCTGTATTGATCATTTGTTATTCCACTGATCGAGATAAAAAAGGAGTAATACATTTTTTTTCAACCGTCCAAATGTTCGTATTCCTGATAGCATATCTTTGATGATTAATAGTGTTAGATTTACGCTTAATTTTATAAACATGAAGCGGTTTCGAGCTTAATATTCTGTATAGGCATCCCCTAACATGCGTCTATTATTCACGACTGTGTTTTAACTCTAGATGTCTTGATTTTTCTATGTCATTCATTTGATCTCCTAAATGCATACCAAATATCTCATTTTATAAAAATCTGAACGGTTGTCACACTAGGGTAAAGCAATATTGCCATTCCTAGACTTCACCTGTCCAACAGTTAACCCTTGCTAAAGTGGGACGTCCGTTTGGCTGTGCTGGATTTATTAATAAGCAGGCACGTCCGTCTGAACTGGGTTCGTTTAATCGTTATACAGAGGTTAAACTATGCAATGTTTTGGTTTCATCAATACTTTGGGATGAGCTCGGATATACAAAAAAAAAAAAAAAATACAATAACGAACCAAACGTTTGGAGAAGAATCTGTTTTAATTGGAATAGATGGTCGATACGTTTTAGTAGTTATTGTCAAAATTAGATCGAAACACAAGTTAAAAGATCAGAATCCTTTTTCTGACTGTTATAATACAATTTGCGATAGGTAGAGAGAAACTTTAAACAGCAGAAATGATCCGCTAAATCTAAACTGTACAAAAATGTCACACGGCTAAAATTATCAGCTGCCTTCAATGCCGATTGCTTCCGATTTTTGCGTTTTCTCTAAAGCAATTGTAGAAAAATACTTTGAACTGCAAAAATAGTCAGCAAGACAAGATTGCAAAATAGTAAAACAGCACATATCGTTTTTGGATACCTTAAAGAAATCATTGTCCTAAAAGAAAATGTTTATCCGTGCTTTCCCTAATGGAAACCATAACAGATGACCACGTTATTAACAGTTATGGAGGTCAATAAACGGTTTTCGGTGATTGACACGTACCAAAAAATATATTTCAAAAGAGTAGACTACTACAGGTGTTGTTGTAGAATTTTGTTTTAGATTGTTAAGTTATCCATGTAGCGTACGGAGTAATATATAAGATTGTAGACTACCTACGTTATCTAAATAATTCAAACGAAAAGGACAAATGAATAAGGAAAAGCTGAAATTTACGATTAACTAGCAGAATTAAATGCATAATAAAACGTCGTTGCAGATCTTCGTGCTAAACGATTTACTTATGATGCCATAACTTGGCTTCAAACACCAATAAATCAATCCCCGTTTTCTGTCGTTAGACGCTCTTGGTCCCTTACGCATTTCTGTTACAGAACTTGTAGAATCAAAAATCCGAAACAAAGTCACCGTTTAATTGAGTTGTACATGTAGGTACTATTCAGCTGAATGTTAAATAACCACACGAAACTTTTATTTCGGATAAAACACAAATGATCGCTTGATTTTAATTTATAAAAAAAAAATATTTTTGTTCTTCAACCGATATGATTCTTAATAGAAGTCATTGAAATCTCTCCATTTAAAAGCAAATTCAAAGTTTGACTTTGTCAGTACGATATAAAAGTGGGTCGATCGAGCAGAAACTTTAAAAAATAGTGACACTTGAATAAGAAAGTTAAAAAGAGGTGTAAAGTATGCCAAACAAGAATAAAGCTTGTCGAAAGGTAAGCTATTACCCCTCCCCTTCTCTCCACTGTAGACGAATGCCAAAAAAAAAAAAAAAAAAAAAAAAAAAAAAAAAAAAAAAAAAATTGAAAAGCAATAAAATTCTTCTCTAAGTAAATTAGATGTGTACTTATTTTGTATATATTTTATTAGATAAATTCCCATCGTAGTCAATATTTTCAGGTTTGGTGAATTTCTGAATTTTTATTTTAATACCGTCTGATTTTTAGCAGAAGACGATTCACCCAATGCACTTTAATTCTTGGAAATTGTAAATGATTAATTTTTAGCAAATACAACCTCAATTTAAAAGACCTGCATCAGGTTATATTAAGTTTGGGGTACAAAAAGTAAACGAAAGATATCCTTTGTGACATGAACTCGTTCCAGGTATCGTAGATATCTATTTTGCGTTGAATAGCAATGAAAACTGCACGAACTTGTTTCTATTAACATTTATGCTAGCAATTAAAATGTTCTATCTTAATTAGTAACATAAAAGGGTAATGCCACTCCTGACATTAATGAAAAGATATGTATTCTTGAACAAAATATTTTTTTTCCTTTAAGAAAAGCAACATCAAAGAATCACATATGTTTGATATATGAAGTATGTTCTATTTTGTTAAGTGTTAATTGTACTCCTCATGATCACGTGTTTATTTAGGTTAGCAAAATCTGGTTATACTGGTTGAAAAGTCATATTGAGGCTACTCATTTATCGATTGATATCCGTTTTGTGAGTTTTGGTGCTTATTTACAGACAATTATACTTCAGAAGCTTATTAATAATCTTATAAGAATAGCATAATTTCCCTGTTAAACGTTCAGGATAATTGATAAGTACAATTAGTAAATGTCTCGTTTAGAGGATTTTCACGATGAAGTCAGTTACCCTTTAGTTAGTTATATTTTGTTGAATGTTAATTGTTGCTGTTTTACAATTAGCCACCAAATTATGATTTTGCAAGCTTGACTTGACTATTCATGCATATCGTGAAGGAAAATGTTACTTAGATTTGGTAGTTGGTAAATAATTCGGGTTAAGTTAAATTTATATCTAGATGAAATAGTTATCAATGAGTGTTTTTCAATAGAATATGACAAAAACTTGAGAAAAATGCATATATGAAAAATGTAGCATTATCATCCATTCAAAATGTTAGTTTAGGAGGACTTCCATGGCAATTTGCAAACATAATTGTAAAATGCATGAGTTGTTGAGCAGAGTTCAGATTCCGGCCTTTGCTTCTAAAAACCAAACAATCATCCATGGATTTGTCTGTCAATTTTTTGAATTCGACTCTATGTTCTTCATGTGAATACTCTCCTAATGAACGACCCTCTTCTATCTTAGCCAAATCACAAGCAGGGACAACCTTTTCGTGTCGTTTATATCGCTGAAGCATTGCCTGAAGATGATTTGTTTTTCTAAATAACGAATGTCCTTGCTTCAAAACTGGATCCTTCATCTGAAATAATATATATTTTTTAAATTCAGAAAAAAAGAGGTCATTGTTTTCTTAAAGTAAGATATGTTACGTTGCTATTAAGATTCTCTGATGTTTCGGTTACTTTTTCATTAACATATATATCATATCTCTGTATATTTATCTAAGAAGCTAGAATGTTAATGTATATTCAATTTCATATATTAGTTGCTGTCGTTGTTCGTCATTTAACAAAATTAGACTGGTTGAGATTTAAAAAAAAAACTAATAAGTTAAAACACGCTACATTTTCCTATGTCTTGAACCTCGTCACTGGTTGTCTTATATCATATTTTGAGGAATAAGATGTCGATTATTTTCTTAGACTCTAGATGATTGGAGCTTGATATACTGCACACAAATTCTGTAAGACGTTATCATATTATTATGTCTTTGAGTCGCTGTCTCATCAACGTGCATTGTCTTTTATATTTATTGATTCGTGTAATCTAAAGCTGAACTTCATGGTTATACTAATTGAAGTGATGTTAAAAAAATATTGCTCAGTTTCCAAGTTAAGCATTTATATCATGTTCAGGATTCGCTTGGAACTGTCGTCATAATATGCATCTAGAGAATGAAATGCTTTTATAAGTTTTTGTTTGTTCTTAAAGGCCAATTTTATAACTTAACTTTGATAAATTACAATTCAAAGTATTTTGTCTGTTCTTAACTTATTTTGATTGAACATGCCTGCACCATACAGAATTTCCATATACATTGTTTTAAGGTTATTGACTGCATGTTCTATAAGTTATCCTTTTTTTAATTCTTCTATATACATGATATACATGTAAGTCTTCAACGCGTTTAATGGTTTGAGAAAATGAAATTACCTTATTATACAGTTAAAGTAAAAAATTATGATTTTTCCCCGTATGATCATAACGTCTGCGTTACTTAGCGAATATCTATTCGCAACATTACACTTGGCAATTCCCCGGCCCTTGTTACATTCCGGAAAATGAACCGCTTGCAATGAAAACTAGCAGCACAGTATGACGAAGAAAAAGTAATAGGAAACATGACAGATATTATGAAAAATTCAATACAAGTTATACAAAGCATTAACACATATGCTCCATGAAAGTTCAGCTGTGATCAAACTATTCCAGCTGTTGAGTACTGGCCAAAATGTTTTTGTATAACTTATTTAGGTAAGTAAATCACTCATCAATTCTAGATATTATATAAATGTTTTAGTATTCTACGATTCATTTCTTTTGATTATTTTAAAGTAGTCATTTGTAATTCTTGTTTAACATATAATTATTATGCAGTTGCTCTTGACATGTTTTAAAAAATTCACACTGCATTTATTCTAACTTAAAGTTTATGATAACAATATTATGACATGTCAATTTTATTTAAATCAGCTGGATTGTAAATGTTTGGGTGATACCAGCCTTTGGATCTGTACTCGGCCGTAAGTATTCGTAACAATAGCAATGGTGGTCACGTCACGGATGGGTAAACAATGTTTCAATGTCATCTCCATGACACAATCGGGGGATGTATTCTTTTCATGGTATCGGAACTATTGCTGTTGTTCAAGGGAACATACATGCCTCAAAATACACTGACATTATTGACAATAACGTTTGGCCAGTGGTTGTTCGTCATTTTCCCAATAATGACTACGTTTATCAATACGACAATTCCCCATCCATTGAGTCCAACTGAATTGGCCGGCTCAGAGTCCTGACCTCAATATTACTGACAACTGTTAGTGTTTTTTTAAATGGAACTGCAAAAACGAACTCAGAACTTAAATAATACCAAAGACCTGGGATGTGAAATTCGAGACATATGGGACAATTTTACTGTAATTTACTTAAAATCGTTGTATTACAACATTCCTACGAGTAATGAGAAACAAAGGAAACATCACAAAGTATTAAGGTAGGAATTTTTTATTTTGTTAGTTGCTCAACAGTTCCAGATTTTTCATGAGCCGATTTACATCGAAAGGCGGCCATTTTGATTTTACAAATATTTATGACAGACAACTGATAAGACGCACATGAAATGAAAAACATTGTTTTGGGTTTTGCAAGGTCAGGCTGACGTCATATCAAAAAGTAAAAGTTAATGCAAATTTTTGCAATGTGCGAATATTGTTTCATGGATATTTGTAGGACTGATTCAAAATGTTATCACAGATAAACATTGAATAATTGAACTCAATACTCATTGACAGGTGACAGTGTCTTAATAACCAAAATACTTCATAGTATTTATAACCATATTTGTTAAAATACAGATAACATTCAATTGTATAAACAATGTTTAAATTTTACAATAATTTTTACATAAAAGACTAATCACATCCTTGATGTATTTGACCACAGTGTACACACATGTTGAAATTGACACATTCCCATTTCGTTTTTATTCATTTTTAAAATAGAATTAAATCATAATAATTGAAGTCAAATATTAAAAAAAAAAAAAACACTTTTAACACCAAAAAAAAACCCGAATTTCTGATGGTCAACAATAGAATTTGGTAAAACTGTATACCAATTTATGTTATCTATATCCCTACTGTGAAGGTTACTGATAATGAAAATATATAAGACGTAACTGCAAACACAGATTCACAAACGTAGGATTAGAAGAAAATTTAAATAAATATGTTCACAAAGTAAAGGAATTCAGATTGAGAAAAAAAAAAAAAAAAAAAAAAAAAAACAAACAAAAGCAAATACATTTGTACATATTTCTACAAGCATTTTGAAGAGGTTAGATAAAAACGTTTTCGTTTTACTGCATTTATCAATCCAGAATCTTTGTTTCTTTCAATGCTAGTTTGTACAGCCAATTTCCACAGAATATATTGTTTTGTTTCATCTCAATATGATAGGTATCTAAATTCCCATTGGAGTTAGGAAATCAAAAACCCTGTGTCAGCCTGGAACATAAAGAATCCCACTATCGCTGTTCGTTCGTTACAGTTTATCCGTAACGTATATGTTACAATATGCTTAAGTTTTTTTTGCACAAAAGTGTCCGAATCAATGGGAAAAAGAATGTTCTCAAGAGTGCATTTTTCATACATCCCTATTTGTAAACTATTGGGTTTATTTTATCAAAATTCAGTGGAATACTACATCAATATTAAAAAGTGCGTTCGATTATTCATTCATTTTTTTCTCATTTAAACAAAAGCCGTATAATACGACTACTTGATTAACTTACCGATAACTGTACATCACTAGGAGTTACTTCCTTCTTTATGATTGTGCTCAGGGTTGAATCTGCAGTAAACATATATCTGAACAATAACTATATGGACGCATCTATGCATAATATATAAGGCAAGTTACCGTTTCTTTATAAACAAGTGGTCTGTAATTCTTCATCTATGACTTTGAGTTCGATTTAACAGGGATTTAACTCTGAATGTAAGGACATTTCTACTACGAGGGTAACAACAAAACCTTTAAAACATTTGGCTGAAACAGAAAGGAATGATTTATTAATTCTTGATTGACGAACTTTTCTTTTTTCGCGTTGCTTAATCGTTAACGTTTGTGAAAAGGACTTTGATTGACTTTTCATCTTTTTTCCCTGTCCATTGTTTTGCCTGTCCCTCTTTAGTTGTGTTTTTATCTGCCTATTTGTTATTGACTTAACATGCTTAATGCCTTTTTTAAACTTAAATACTTTTCACAGCTATGCATTGTCTTCTTTTGAGAAGCATTCAAGGTGATGATTATCAATAAGGTGATTTGCATTTGAAAGTGAAAAAGAGGCGGAAGATACAAGAGTCAGGAGTCAATACAAAACTGAATACATCATGACAAACAAATTACAAAAAGACAAACAACAGTCAACAAGTCACTCAAAGCCCTTTTAACAAAGTTTACTGGAACATATCCGTGGTCAGCTGTGAAACAGATATTCCATGATGGAATCCGTAAAACGTGAAAAGGGATAACTTCAAGTTTCCCACTAATATAATTTGGTTTAAAGGCGTCCTTAAAAGCCAAACGGACGGCCCACTTTGGCAAGGGTTTACTGCTTGTCGGTAGATTCTGTAGGATAGAATTGGAATTATTTCATTCAACATGATTTTTTATAACGTATCCTACAAAATGTCTATATCGCCTTGTAATGGTCCATGTAAGTATTTATAAGTGACTTTTATATCCCAAAAGATTTTTTAGATATAAAAAAAATTCGCTTGTAGGCGTTCCACCCATGAATCACATTTTGTATGATTCTGATATGGACTGGTACTTAAAACAAAGAATTTTATACACACTATCTAAAAATTTGATCGTCACAAGCCTTAAACAATGTAATTATTCGTTCTCATTATATTCTATGTTGTGATCATAAAAGTTCTAAGAACATGCTTAGAATGTAAATTTATAAATAAAGTGTATACGTTTGTACACATTTTATTTCATCATCATGCAACAGTTTTCCATAGTATTCTATATATTGTATACATACCGTTTTGACTTGTACGCTTTTCAGAATCTAAAAAGGATAAATGTTCATGCAGATGATAGAAAAGTGTTTTGAAAACTGCTGTTTCTTATTAAGACTAGTGATATATTTGCTATCGTATACATTTTTTGGCCAAATATTCATGTATTGAAATCCGATCAGTCTTCAAAAAAATACTAACTATCATAACGAAACAACAAAATTTCAATGTATCTACAAAGTATTAAAAAACACATCAAACTGTGAGTTAAGATTACAATTATTTCATGTATTTTTTTTAATCACAGATTTCTGCAGGAGATAGCGTTATGAAACCTTCAAAGTTAACAGTCTTATAATTTGGTACGAGCGACGCACGTTTCGTCCACATAACACTCATCATTGGAGCGCGAATACAAAAGATGAAGACCAAATCGAACAAAAAGTTAAAGAGCATCAATAACCGTAAATTCAGAAATGTTGTGCCAAATGCGCATAGTAATGAAGATTATATAAATAATTTGTGTACAAAGGATCGTAAAATGTACGTTACTATCATTATGGAATACGATTATCCAACATAAAAGCAATAGGGGTGTAAATTGATTCAGCTAAAACACTTTTTGTCAAAAGAATGATATTATACATCATTGGATTGTAACACAATAACGCTCCCTAAAAAAAGATAAAACGGTCTTTTGCAGGTTTATAAATACCACTAGTACTGATTACACTTGTTGTGGTCATACATTGATGTCAATATAATGGATTTTTATGCAACTGTCATACAAGTGAGAGGTTTAGCTAGATATAAAACCAGGTTTAATCCAGCATTTTGCACATGAAGTAATGCTTGTATCACGTCAGGAATATGCCCGTTGTTTTCCATTCGTTTTAATTTTGCCATTTGATGACGGACTTTTCGTTTTGAATTTTGCTTGGAGTTCGGAATTTTTGTTATTTTACTTTGTATAGTCAACAGTCAAACTAAATGTTAACAAGTAAAACCCCGATGACGGTACATAACTTAAAAAAAAAAAAAAAAAAAAAAAAAAAAAAAAGGTAAACAGCGTCTATATATAAATACACAAACATATACAAAACATACACAATCATAGTCGAGTAACTACAAACTAGGTACAAATATAAGGGGTGATGGCACATGTTTACATGTTTACAAGGATATTAAGCATTCAACATTTCTCTTTACATGTTTATATTAAGCATGTTATTTTAAGGGTATTTTCAAAACGTATTTTAGAAAAAAAAAAAAAAAAAAAAAAAATCACTAATCAATACTGGTATTGCAGAAAAAAAACTATGGTTATCAAAATAAGCGGAAAACAAAAATGTAAAATACATATTTATAGCTTTACTTTCAGATATATTGGATATAAAAAAACGGCAGGTTTTTTACAGGAAGAACCATTGTGTGCAATGCTAAAAAAACTTTTCAGGTCCTTAATCAACAGTACACTAAATTGTTGAAATTAGTTGCATTGATATCATGCAAATTTGGGTTGTTCTCGAAACCTCAAAACAAGTGTATGGCTTTCGAAACGTTTGAAGTCTTTGATGCGAAATAAAATCCGAATAAACGTTCATTTAAGAACGATTTGTGGTGGTAGGAAGCCGAACACAGTCAAAAATAAATCATAACGTTTTATATTCACCTTTTTTAAATTCAAAATCAATCTTATCTTTTTTACTTTTGTCTTTACATTTTCTACAGCAACTAGCAATCGTAGTAGCAACAGTACAGACCATTATGATAACACTTATTCCAAAGTCGATACCGTTAACTGCTTTAAAAAGCAATGTAGAGAAAATGTAAGAATAAGCAGTAATGCAAAAGATTAAATCCAGTGTGTATATAATAATACCTTCATATTAAAAGAACAGTATTCAATTATATTGCACTTTTATTGCAATATATTTGTCAATACACTTTATGTTTTTTTTTGTTGATAGATATTGTTTTCTATCTAGAAAATGTGCAATTGGAGAAATGCGCTTCGAATATATGTGTACGATTAAAAAAATATTGCATCAATGAAATTGTTAAAAAGGTGTTTGAGTTTGAATACCGAAAACAGTAAGATCAGCTGTATTACTAGGGACATACAAGGAAATAATAACTGAATATTCAAATGTCTCAGATTGTTTTCCTTAAATGTACATAAATTAATACATAGCTAGCGCATATGATGGATAAGAGTTCTCGATTTAAAAACCAGTTCGATATTGGAAGGACCATGTATTAAAGTGTTTATGATATTCTTTCTTTGTACGAACATGACGAATGTACCATCAGCCCAAACCTGTTGTTTTGATTCATTCTGGACATACCTTAGTTTAGTATATGATAAAATAACAAAAAGTATACAGTTTAACTAGTCCATTATATTAAATTTTAGTAATCGTTATAACAGTACGTTATTACAGTATAGAAATCAATCATCATATTTAACCTTACCGACATAAGGACATGTAGAGCATTATATCTTGAAGAGAAAAGACATGAAAAAAACCAAGTGGGTCAAAAGTGATGCATAATCTGTATAATGTACAATTTATAACGCTCTATAAAACTCGGTAAATAATAATTAATATATATATATATATATTACATACAGATGGGTGCGGTCCTAACCTGTGCAAAATTAAAATTTAAGCAGACATTTTAACTACTTTTAAAGTTAACGACAGTCAGTGTTAGCAGACAAACAAGTTTATCAGTTTTAAATCAGACCTACATCTACAATCATAAAATTTGTCAACACCAGACCTGTGGACAGATCTGCGTTTTACAGGTCCTGATGATAGGTTCGCTGCTGACCAGTCCTATAGACGGGTTTGCTTTTAACAGTTTATCGTGTTAAGCCGTTTTTATACCAGACCTGGTTTTGATCAAATACATCATTATCGTATTAATTTAGTCTCCCAAATAAAGTTTGGAGACTTATTGGATTTGCTCAGTTCTTTTTTTTTCTTCTTCGTTGTTTTAAATTTGAAATTGTCTGTAGCATTTCTCCAAAACCACTTGTTACTTAGGATTTCACAATATGTTAGATTACCATGTCTAGTTGGGCCATCAGTGTTTTGTTTGGGTTTTGAGGTCTGTTAAGGGTACTTTGAGGGGCCAAAGAGAGGGGTTTACTAAAGAACCCTATGGGATTTTATTTGTTTTAATTTTCAAATGATTATAACTTGAGAACAATAAGTGATAGACATGTGGGGTCTTCATTAATGACAAAGGGAACATATATGAAACTTCAAGAGCAAAAGGTCAATGGTCACTCATGGCCTTTACCTTTGATCTTAAACATTTTATGTCAATTTACACAAAATTTGAAACAAAATTGAAGAATCCGTATAATTGAAAATGTTCTACTTGATAACACAAATCAAATGAAATAGAAGGTTAGTCCCCATGGGTCACCCCTCCCCTTTTTGCCATATGAGAATGTTCTTGTATATTTTAAATGGTCGCGATCCCCACCCTTCAACCATATACATTCCTGTTCGTCATGTCAAACTGATTTGAATGATATACAGGGTTAGTTCCCATGGGTCATTCCCACCCGCTATCGTTTGAATATGTTAAAATATCTTGTAAGTGATCGAGATCTCCACCTCAAAACCATATATATTTTGTTTTATAATGCCAAGATTATTTGAATGATAAACAGGGTTAGTCTCTAGGGGTCATTCCTACCCCATGTCATTTAAGTATGTTCAAATATCTCGTAAGTGGTCAAGATCCCCACGCCAATGACTTGAAGACATTCACCTTTCTTAAAAAATGCAATGTACTTGTATTTATCTTTCAGCAGTGTTAACAATATCTTTTTAGATTTTGTTTAAATGCAGATCAGAAGATTATTTTATATCGAAAGTGTTATGCTTAATTTATTGATTTCTTCGAGAACACAAACACATTTTATAATGTGTTTCTCAATTAATGCAAAGTGATCCTGTTCATAAGTTAACTTAGGTTGTACGAAGCCAGACCAGCAGTTACCCTTAGATCAGATCTGGAAATTCCGTCAATCATAAAAACAGACGAAGTCTTCTTTTTATATTTACTTGATTTTGGTCAGAGAAGTCCTAAAAATTGTCACAGGCTTACTCTGACCGGTCAAACGTTTTGGTAATGAAGTTAACCTGTTGTATAAATTAGGACCGCACCCATTTGTACAAAAACAAGTTTGTCTGAAAAAAGTATATTATTATGCCTACACTGATTGTATGGTTTACATTTACCATTTATTCTTAAGCTATGCATATTACGAAAGAAATGAAATGTAAAAATCATAAATTTAAACCAACATGAAATGGTTTTCATATGTGGTTTTGCGATAAAGCTCAATATAAAAAAAATATATATCTTACCATTGCTTGAAAGTTCTTTAGGGTGATCTTTCAACATAAAACAAAGCAATACAAATGTACATGAATTATAGAATCAAATAGTATACTGAACATTTGTATTCACTTCAACTAATACAATAGAAATGACAGATGGGATTCACCAGAAATAGGGTATGGCCAAAAGGCCTTAAATTGGCCCGAAAAGAAACTTTGTTAGACCATATGTATTTTCACTCTTATATATGCAAAGTTACATTATGTAGATCAACTGAACACTTTTGTTGCCTGCTGTTTGATTTAAAAATGTTGACAGCTTAAAGACGATGATATTTTTTCAAGATGTTTGCCTAATTGCCCGTTTTAAGTTTATGTAAGGTTTATTTCCATCTGAAAAACATTGGCCACACCTTTGACTAAAAAGAAATTGTTAAAAATAAACATATATGGGTCAGAAAACATCTCCTAACAAAATATTATAGTGGTCCTTGCATGCGGCCAATTTCGTTTGATGCAAAAACTAGTAAAAATTAGGCAAACATCAGTCAACCTTACTATTTTCTTGATTTGAGTGCACAATTATGACGCCATTATGACATCAAAATGATTCTAATACTTCAGAACGTGATCTTTTCCAGATTTTTTTACATATTTGTTATCAAAATTTCATTTGTATTACTGAGGTTAAATTTCTTTAGCTTTAGGGTCAATATGGACCCTTCGTGAACCCAATGCTTCAGTGAAAAGTCTGATTTCGCGGATTAGATACATAGTCAACGTAGTTTATTTAAAACAAATACAAGTCTATTTCAAGTATTTACTGTTTACATGTAACACCGACGTGAAATTTTTTTTGCCTAAATATCAATATAACTATTTGCTTTTCACATGCTAGTTATAGTGCTTTAGTTCTAAATAATATAATTTTCACATTAAAAAGTTTTCTGAATATCTCCCATTACTACTTGGGGTTTTAACGACCTTAACTACCCATGAGGGTCTCGCACGGTCGGATAATCTCCCTTTAATATTTCGCAATGTATTTATACGTTTCAGAGCTAACTCAGTCTGTGTTATGTTTTGTAATCATTCTTCTTCTAGACACTTTTTTGTCGGATTTAAAACCTTGTTTTGCAAATGTACATGAACGATTTTTCTTTTTATCAGCATACCACTATAGTCTTAATTGTTAAAGTTGACTCGTCATCTGAATTGCCCCCTTGGTAACGGTGTCAAACTATTACTTTCAATAAAAAAAAAAAAAAAAAAAAATCATACGTCAAAACTGAGAAAGATAATTTTCTAAAAAGATCGAAAAAGTACGTGTCAGATACAATATTTTCTAAAAATATCAACGAACGAGAAACTTAAGATATAAGGATGTGAATTTGAGTTTTTCAGGTCAACAGAATGAAAAATAAAAAAAAAAACACAAAAAAAAAAAAAAACCAAAAACAAATAGTAATTCAAAATTTGCCCTGTGTCTGTTTAATGAGAAAGGAAATTCTGATTCATAGATAACTTTACCTGAGCCAGGGGAAATAAGCATTTCTGTTTGTTTGTGTCCCTTGTACTATGTTTTTCAAAATAATGTTTGAATAGGAAAAAGGTAAAGTTTTCACAGTTCATAAAAGAGCATTCGGAAATGGTACTTTTTTCTTAATATTTCGACATAATACTCCCATTAAATACTGGGAAATCATAATATGGAAAGGCAATAAATATAAATATACAATATCGAAAACAACGTATAGAAAGTGGGATAAAACGATTTTGAAGGATAACATGTTTTCGTTCGGTCTTTAAAGTATATGTGTGCAAGTTAGAATTAGATATGGTGCACATAGAGTATGCGTCTAAAAGATAGTTATCCGACAACAGAGTTAATCTCAGCCTCCAATTACCATATGGCCTTTGTAAATTTTTTTTGTAATTTAATATGCGTATACTGATCTTTCTACTTCATTTTCCCACGAGATAACTTTATTGGTAATTTTACACTCGAATAATTGAGTGTGACTTTCGTTTATGCATGATGGAGATATATTCCTCAATTTAAATGCGTTTTTTTTTTTTAATTTCCTATTCAACCTTTTTTCATTATTTATTAATTTATTGAAGAAGAAAAATCACTACTACTTTAATACTCAAACACGGTTAGGAACATAGCAGGACTTGTTACATTAGTCGAATTGTCTTTTGCAGAGCAGAAATATTGACCACTGTCATAACGGAATGGCCAAGTAATGGTCAACGAAGGATCGATTATCGTCATTCCCATTGTTCCAGGATATCCAGCATGTAGATATGGCAGGTTACCACTGGAATGTTTTGTCCAGTAAACATGTACAATTTCAAATTCTGGATTCGGTATAATGTTACAATCCAAAGTTACAGGTGTTCCATAGCTTGTGGTGTAATTTTTTTGCTGACGTTAAGAAAAAGCACACCTGAAACAATTGGCATTTGAATGAATTTTATATCTAAATGTAATAGAAATTTTAAATGATTAACAATGATAGAACATTACCGATAGGTAAAAGCATATTTATATCAATGAAATTACTTTTAATGTGTACAAACGCTTTTTCTTTCCTTCTGTCACATAGATCATTCTCAAAACTATCTGTCAATATTTTTTGTTATACTATCAGTAACCAGGATAGTCGTTTGGACTGTCAACTACGACAAATAAAACATAACAAAGTGCACTAACACATCATGTTTCAATTTTTTTTTCAAAATAAAACAAAAACAAATGATTTCTTAACTCATGTAAATTAAAAAACGCTATGCTTTGTCAAATTTCCTAAGGTTGGTCACCACTCAATGATATAGGTTTTGACAACAAAAAAGAACCCGAAAGGCAAAAAGGGCTTGACAAGTAAAACAAGAATATAAAACAATTGCAGATGAAGACCATCAAATACAGTATAAGGAAATTCATCCTAGTGAACTGACTCAAAATAAACGCAAAAGAAATAAGAGTTTTTTTTTTTTTAATTTTGTCAATTTGGTTTCATAAACATTACGACACGAGACAATAATTCGTTCCTCTTTCTTGGCTATGTCTTTTCTTTTCCCAGTCTTGCGGTATATTAATAAACATAGTTTGATAAACGAGCGAAAGTATTAAGGGATTTCGTGACCACATTTTACCTACAGCCTTAGCTAAAGTTTTTCATTGATTCAAATATCTGGTTTTGAAGAATGCCTTATAAATGTTGGATCAGTATGTTTTAGTGTTGTGATATCAGACCACTGTCTATGCTTAGAATGAGAGGTGAATACTCACAAATATGATGATCACAGTTATATTCTTTAAGTATCTGTTCTAAGCTATGCTCTTTTGTTTTCTGTCACATTGTGTTATCCCAGCCTTTCATCGCTTAATATAGGGCGTGTGTTTCGGTATGGACACGGTTATATTATACCTTTCTAAACTTTCCTCTGAATCAACTGAAAATTATTAAGAAACTAAGATTCCAACTCCCTCAGGCGAAGTTTACCCAAGAAACACTTGGCTGTTCTCTTGGTCATATAGCTCTTCACTTATTTATTAAGATATTCAATTAATATATATTCTAGGTTTTATTTGTGAATTTTTGAGCTCGTGGTGAATGTAAATCATAGAAAGCGCTTCGGACGCTTCAAATCTATAAAGTGTAATTCGATTTTATAGCAAAGGGTCGACATCGCTGTTTGTGGACTCGTAGTCATCGGAGGAAGCAAAAGTATAAGTTTTCACAGTTTCAGTACTGATATGACTTAAGCATGCCTTTCATAAATTCTCCGCCAACAAAGATTAGGAAACTATGGTTCATACATCATTTACTTTCAAATTTATGGGTTTGAAAGTTTCCAACGACGGTAAATCCAGAAAAGCGTCTACGACAGAATTTATAATTGCCTTTGGTGGCTATTTTTATCTGATCAGACCCAAACAAAGACTGTGATGGAGAAGTTAACCTCACCAATGTCTTCATAAATCATACTTCTAGTTCAATAAGATTCTAAAAGTAAAAATAATTAAAAACTTGGGACAGGCGCAAAATGCGGCGGGAACACAATCACCTTGCATAAATCATACTTCATAATAAGATTCGTTAAAATTGGCAGAACTCAATCATGACCTTTGTGAATGTGTTGCTGGCATAGGGATTGTTTTACAATCAAGGAGGTATTATTAAAAATCATTCTCCCTTAGAACTTTCAAAAACATATAGCTTGGCTGTTTCAGAGGATAATATCTGTTTACAAATTGCGCAGTCAGAATCAAATATTGTCTAAGATGACATGTTTTAGATCAGAACGAAATGACGACTTATTGAGTATAACTTGCAAAAGTCCGTTCATACTTCAATTCTTAGGATGTTTTGTTAAAATGGCCTAGATGATTAAAAAGTGAGGATGGAACCTTAGTTTTTAAAACGGATTTAATCAATGGTTCACCATTGTCCCTACTGTAACCACTGTATCAAGACTGAATGCTGATTGTTTGAAAACAAAAATTCAACTACAATATTGCTTAAGTTTCATAACATTTCGCTTCATGGACTATGCGGATAAGACATTAAAGAATTTCAATTGGGTACACAAATTACAACAGGCGGCAAAGTTTTACAGAGTTATAAAAAATTCTGTGGTGAAGTGACTTTTGCATATAATAATTAGAATTTATCTATGAAGAATGTATCATACTTATTTCCTCCGGTGCGTTTGGTTCAAGAGTATCTGAAATATTGTCAAAAGTGATCAATCATATCATGTAATTGTGCCCCCCTAAATTACTCATTTCATGCAACTTAAAAAAAAAAAAATTCACATCATAAACATATTCTGGTTTAAAATACATGTACACAATGAATGTCAATATTAGTGAAGATCTAAATGAAGTGTAATTTGCAATGAAGTTATATACACATGTAAAAAATATATATCAATCACTGAAAATATAGAAAATTACAATGAATTGTCAAATTAATATTTTTTCATATAAAAACATTTTATCTAGTTTAAAACGTTAAGTATAGAAAAGGACAAGGTACTTTTTTGGGCAAAATTTGTCCTAAAAGGAAATGTATTTAAATGAATTTTAATTTTGCAAATATTAATGTTGAACTTGTAGTCTTTGATGAAACATCAAATTATATTGCGGTCTTAATTTAAACTAGATGTTAAGAAATTACAAAGAGCACACGCCTCGCCCAAAAAAGCTATTTATACAGTACATGGGTTTACTTTTTGTTTAATTGCTGACAAAAATCGTTTAGGCGGACGCTTGAGCACTATACTATTTTTTGCTAAATCCGGTATGAAGTTATATCAATGACATCATAATTAAAATTGCGCAATTTTGACTAACCTTATAGTTTCAATTTCATGAAGGCCAAAACGAAACAAATAATTGAATTGTCCAGTTATTGTATTGCTGGCCAATATACTGGGCGAAATAAGCACCGAATCGCGGCTTCCTCTTGACATTAACATAAAAATAACTTACGTACAGTATAAAAACAGGTAGTTATGATAACCCATCGAAATAAGGGCATTATCTAAAAAGAATAACAAAATGTAATGAAAAACTGTAATGCCTAGTTTAGACTTCGGTATTACAAACTAATGTAAACTCACACAATAAGCCGACATTACAGAGGTAGTGTTTCTGTTGATCTTGCGAGAGCTTGGGTTCGTATCATTCTCAGCCAAGAATTAAGATTATAAAGTACACAATTGCATTCTACTATTGTTGGAAAATATTTAGAATACATCAGTTCTAACATGTAAATTAAATTTCAGACGAGATTTTGTCAGCATTGATTGACCCTTTGTTGTCCAACTGAGAATATCTTTTGTAAAGCTCCACATAACAAAACGTATCGACTATACACATTTGGACTGCATGGTAAGTATTGCACCGTTTATGACTGCAAAAATAATTGATCTGAAAGATATTAGTGTACATTTCACAACACATTATGTATTTTATTTCAATCCTAGACAAGACATACGGGATAGGCATCCCTTATCTAACCAAATACTTGATTTGATATAACCTTGTTGTCCAAGTGTACTAGCTATATATAGGCCTTTGATACAGATCAGATATAGTTTAAACGATGTAAACAAATGTAAGCATTGGATAAAACCCTTTGAGAGATCATACGTTTTTAATGATCATACAAACACTCATGGAGACTAATAGTTTAGCAGCACTGGTACATTTTCTAATGTTATAAATGAGGACGGGATTATGGTAACGACAGGTGCAATATATCCATAGTCCACAGCAATGGCGTCCTTTGAAAGATGACCTCAACGTGACCAATTGGAACTCTTGGTTCGAAAGCTTTCATTTAAAAACTAACCATCGAAGCAAGAAATCATGAGAGCAAACAGAAGAATATCGTACCAAGTGGGATATAACAAGTCCATATACACGTGTTTCTTGAATGTAGCTACATAAAAAAAGAAAATATCACAACGAAAACATTTGAATTATGTTTTCTAATGAACAGTTTAATACCGGCTCTCATTGATTATTTCTTATTGCAAGATTTTTATGTAGATTTTACGGCATTGGTTTAAAACTAAATTAGTATGCAAAACAGAAATTGATATTCACTTTTCTCGACCATATTTGTTTAAAGTTGGTTTCGTTTTCCATTTCAAAATGATATTAAATTTCGACAGACGTCTAAATTTATTTACCAGAAGTGTAGTTTTCATTTGTTATATTAAAATGAGTCAAAATCAATTCAACTAGACATCAAAGACATATTCAACTCTTTCGGTGACGATTAATTACAATATGATTTTAATCCTTGACACCCTTTTATATAAAAAAAAAAAAAAAAAAAAAGAAAAGATTTATCATCTTCGTCATTTCGTTATGATGACAACACACTTAAGTAGGCATGTTGATGGAAATACCTCCTTCAAGGTAGATTAACTGTATACCGCCATCTTGGATTGTAAAATGACAGTACACAATCTGTCTAGTTCTTTGATCAAATTTGCAAATTTTGAGACAGATTGTCAATTAATGTGCAAGACCGTTTTTTTTTAATAAAGAGAAGTAACTGCTTTATTTCATTATTCAGACTATTTTAACAAAAACCAAATATTTGTGTTTGTCCGAATCAAATTTTAAACTTATCCATTTAGTTGGAGATAACTCTTATAGTATTTTTCTTTATAAAGGAAAGATAATGAAATTTTCACTTTAAACTTGTAGAAAATAAACAACGTCGGTGACACTATGTTTTCTTTTAATTTTCGTAAAGCATACTATAAAACATATCTTCTATTTATTTCATAATTCGATATCACAGATTTCTTTTTATTTGCCAAAAAAATGTATTTTCATGAATAATCTATGGAAAATTGGGCAATTTTGAGCAACTTGTAGATTGACAAATATTATAGCACGGTAACCCATACTTTTAATTATATTTTTGAGAAAAACTATGTTGAAATATTACAATTTGTATAACTTTGTTTTTTTCCTTTTTTTTGCCATGGTGTTGTCAATCTTTTTTCGACTTGTAAGTTTGGCTGTTCTTTTGGTATCTTTTACCTCTCTTCTACATTTTGGCAAAGTATAAGAAAACGCTATCAGAGGAAGTTTATACCGATGATCGACCTTAATTAGAAAATTATCTTATGCATTGATAAAAATAAAAGTTATACCACAAATGTTCTAGACGGCTTCATATTAAACTAGTTTTAAGTTTTTGTTACATTGAACTATTTCCTTTTAACCCTTAATTGTCTATCATGTCATTCCTTTAACAAACACTTATATTAATATAAAACAAAGCATTATCTTTTCATGAACTAAAAATACATTAAATACAACAAATAATATTTAAATCTTATGAAACTACCCTAAAACTAAACAATAAAAGCAGGAAAGAACTCGATATAACAAAAAAAAAAACCAACTTGTTTTAATAATTTCTCATAACATCTCACGACACTACTAATCATTTGCTATAACCTATGTCCCTTGACATTATTTAATCAGGAAGTCATGTCACCATTTTCACATGTATATTGGTATTTTATTGAATATGCATCAATGGATGCAGTATGAAACATGAAAACATTTCAACTTAATAGTATTAAACTGTTATACCTGATCAGAAACAAAAGGCTTAACCTACCTTAAACGAGTGGCATACTAAATGACAAATCACCTGCCTCCCGGTTTCTGATCTTAAGCCCATTTTCTATAGTTCATGTTAAAAGACATATTAAATAAACCATCGCACAGAAGGGAAACATATTCAAAGTAACATAGAAGTTTTGTAGTAAATATTGTTACATGTAAATTAGACATGTTATATAAAAATAAGTAGATCTGGTATAATTGCTAATGAGACATTTATTCACCAAAATTCAAATGAAGTGAATGCAAGCAAATATAGGCAACTGGACGGCCTTCAACAATGAGAAAAAAATCCTTACCGTACAGTCGGCCATAAAAAGGTCCAGAAAGTTTACTTCTTCTGAAAAAGAGAACCTCAAATAACACATTTCTTAACATAATAAAACAAAAAATATAAAATCATATAATTTAAAACATTAGTGGTTAACCGATGTTCAAATCTCATAAATTGATGAAAAAAACCAAATCAAGGTATTAAACAAAAACTGATTCACGTGAACTGAAAAGAAGCTAGGCTGGTGCGACAGCAGGATCAGCATCTACTTCTTTGCAGGAATTATCCGCCATGCGAATTCGAACTCAATTAATAGTCACAATCGGTTAAATTACAGAGTAGAGACTATTCCTGTATCTTAAGATCTAATACTGCAAAAACATGCCAGTAGTGATATGAGAAACAGGCACCTCGAATCGGTTAACCCATTTGTGATGGCGAACGTAAAACTTATAATCAGTGTCAATTTTAGTCGTTCTTTTTAAGAACTCAATTGGAGTAGTTTTCGTGTAGGGAGCACACTCCTGTTAATGAAGTCAATGTAGTGTCAATGTGCACGAGGAGGTTTTAATTGAGATATATAAACGAGGAGGTATAATTTAATTGAGATATTTTCAAGTACGAATGATATTAGAACTGACGAAGGAAATTAAGCCTCAACATTCAAACGAAATCTCATAAAGCACAATATCTTCTTATGGAAACATGTTTTGGTCAGGTACACTTTCTCATACTAGATTAAATAACAAAATGTATTAAAATGAAATCTTTATCAGTTATTTATTAACTTTTGCGTACAAACCTTAAGAAAACTTTGAACACTTAAATTCGTGATTCACGTATTCTAATGGAATTCACAAAATTAATAGACACTAATAAAACATGTTAAATAAATGAGAAATTTGCAATGTTGTATCATATGGAATGTAGAATAATACCACATATACAAATAAAATCAGTGAGAGAGGAAAAAAGGTATAAACAATCGGATAGAAGGTCCTCAGTTTTGTTTTTTGAATGGAATAAAAGAATATAATTTAACTGAAATAATTCAGAGAGCAAATGAGCATAGTTATAGCATATTACACATGTTATACAACTCACAAAAAAGACGACCTACCAGATACATGAAAAACCCAACAAGAAATAGTCTGAGCTTTCACACTAGTGTTTGAAAACAATGAAAACACTATATTTAGCCCCAAATGAATTAGACACTATATACACCAAATGTTTTATTTCCTTGTTAGACGCTTTGTCAATCTCAAGTTTAAATATCATTTTCTTTTATTAAACAATCGTTATGTTAACAAAAGCCGTCACATGGAATGTAGACAACTAATGCTGTCCCATCATAAAGTAATATGTAAACAATCAACAATTGATTTACTACGTACGTTATGTGTAAATTACACGATAGCATACTTTGGCGAAATGATAAATAAATTCCGTTTTTTGAATAGCGATGAATAGCGAAGACCCCCCACAAAAAAACGAGGAAAAATGACGATTTAGACCCCTCCCTCACCAAAAAAGAAAAAATCAAAATATGACTTTTTGTTTTTTTCAAACATTAATAGAAGTGGAATTTTTAAATATTATTTCGCTATAGACAGTCAATTTAGTTCAATTTTGGGTCAAAATAAGCTTAAAAATATTGATGTGTAATTATCATTCTTATACAGGTAGGAACAATAACGTAGGTATTTTTAATCTATGACATAAAACCAAACAGACCCAGACAAATCGACGTTGTATGATTGCACGTGCTTGTCTATGTATTTATAATAATATTGATGTTTATGTCGGGTATAATACCATCGTCATTCTTCGGAGGTAATCTCGATGGTTAACAAGATGGCGTCTGGTCTGAAATGCACATAAAATGATGATACATTATAACGAGGTCATGCATTGTTGATTGTTTCTTTTGATTTTTTGGTAAATTGGATGTACATTTTAGAATGTAAAAAACCAAATATGATAAATGAAGTCAAATCGGTGAACATGAACTTGACAGCTAATGTAAAATCTATTATAAACACGTAATCGTAACGTTTAATCATGTTAATGGTAGTGGAGAGTTATTCATGATAAAATTAACAATAAAGTATCAGGTGTGATTGGAAACGTTACAAAGGTTTAGGGATTAGGGACTTTCCGTATTGAATTTTCCTCGGAGTTCAGTATTTTTGTGATTTAACTTTTTAAGTATGAATCATGACCTGGCTATCTGCACCTATAAAAACTTTTTTACAACAGATATGACAATAAATTGATATATAGTTTTTTGTCAAAATTGTATTTAAATCTTCTGAAATAGAATAAAGGTTGAGGTCACATAGCTAGGACAAAAGATTCGGGTGATTTACTATCTACTATTGTGGAAAACATCATACTATATTTATTTCAAAATGATAATATGGTGGTTTCGTGAGCCATTCATCTCCCGCCCGTTGGATTTAAAAGTGTCTGTACCAAGTCGTAATATAAGTCTTTCCATTATTGTTCAATTTGATGAAATGTAAGATAGTCTAGATGTATATTAAGAAGGTTTGTTCTTAACACAAGTATGCTTTTTGGTGTTAAGGATGAGGGATTGATAAATACCCTGCCACGTCCGGTCTCTGTTTTTGTTTGATGTTTTCTGCTTTGTATAGATCTGATGAGTTAAGTCATTTTCAACTGATTTTATAGTTTGATTTATGTTGTGCTGTTACACCACTATTCCAGTTTAAGCGGAGGGTTGAGCGCCCAAAAACATGTTTAACTCCGCCACATTCTTTATGTGCATGTTCCAAGTCAGCAGCCTGTAGTTCAGTGGTTGTCGTTGATTCATGTCTGTCATTTTTATTTTTCTTAAATTGTTTTGTTATACATTAGGCCTTTAGTTTGCTCACAATTGAATTGTTTCATATATTTCATGCCGGGGCATTTCATAGTCGACTATACGGTATGGGTTTTTTCATTGTTGAAGGCCGTACAATTGCCTATAATTGCTTACATCCTCTTCATTTGAACTTTAGTGGATAATTGTCTCATTTGCAATTATACGTCATCTCATTATTTTTATTTTCACATTTATTAAATTACTTATTCGATAGTTTAAGTTTTTTAGAACTGATCTCACACTTACATGTATAACTAAGAATAACAATTCTCAAGTTTAAATATCAAACTATTCCGTATGAGAGCAATTGCATCGAAAACTGTATTTTAAATCCTTTTGCCAATGTAAAAAAGATAACCTATGTGTATGTCATATCTATCAAAGCTCTCCTATCACTGCTGATGGGGATTTTCTCCCCGAGGTTATTACAAGACCAGTACCCTGCACTTCTGTGATGAGATGACACATCATTTACATGGTCATATCTATAAAATTAACAGTTTACAAAATTTTGAATTGTTCTTAAACTAACTTAATTTTTGTACCCCTAGGAATAGATATTTTTTTTTTTTTTTTTATTTTTAATTTTTCTTATTTTATTGAAATCTGTACATTTGTTCGTTGAGAAACATCAAGTACCAGTAACTTATCCCGGTCTCGTTAACATAAGTAAATAACATATTTATACAGCTGTTAGCAACTGTTTAGTATTTGCTGGTCCGTTTCTATGTATGTTGGAGTTTGTTTTTGTTATAATTCAGTGTTTCTGTTGTTCTGTTATTTTCCTCTTATAGTTGATGTGTTTCCCTCGGTTTTAGATTGTTTCCCGTTTTTTTTTAAATTGAATTATGACTATTGAACAGCGGTATACCAATATTCATGATATAACTTTAATCTTTATTTCTCTTTATATGAATTACTGTTGTTCCAAGTTACACTTCTTACAACAAAATAAAAGTTGTGCATGTAAAATAATTGAAAATTTGGGTATATAAATATTTTACAAATGCAATTATGGCTATGAAATCTGAAGTATAAAATGATTCAAATGAGGGTGTGTTGATATAAAACAATTTGAATGTGGGTTTTAAATAATTACAAATTTTGATTCCTAAATCTTATAAATTAAATGATTAAAACCAATCATACTGTAGACATATTTCATTCTACATTCATAATATTCAATGTTGATATGGTAAATAATTATTATACCAAAATGTGGTTTATATAAATAGCAAATTATGATGGTATACAAATCATTCATTTCACAGAAGAAAAATTTGTGTAATGTCATCTGTTGGAATATATATATTAAGTATTACACATGGACAGGATGTTCCCATAAAATTAAGGTATTCCACACCCAAAAGTACACGCAACTGTCAAATAGAAATTACTGCTTTACCTGTAATCAGCCATACAACTTATCAGTTGACCGAACATGCCACTACAATTTAAAAAGTTTGTTGATAGATGAAAATGAAAATCATCATTTTGATGAAAAAAAATTGAATCAAAATGGATTTTTTTCATCAAAATTATGAAGTTAATTATTTTAACATAAAACAAATTGAATAATTCCCAAATATAAAGGAAAATTATTATCTACTCCAGGAATAATAAAAAATGTATTTATAATGGTTCCATCAATGATTTCTATAGAAATCATTGGTCTTATGAAATGGATCTCAAACAGACATGCACAATATAGTTCTAAACATTCGTTTTCTTTTCAGGAAGGAGTTATCACAAATATTTATTTTTGATAAAAATTATAAAATTCAACACTAAAATTTGAATAAGAAATGTTTTGGGTTGTTCTAAAAATGAATAAGGTTTTGAATCAAGATGGGAACAAATTCTTTGACCTAAACTGTTGCCTTTATTTAGTATTATACATACAATATTGCATACTTAAAAAATATATCAGAAATATCAATTAAGAAGCTTACCATTAAGATTACCAAATATAACAGTTACTATTTAATACAACAAATGCACAGGTTATCAAAAATATAGTTTGTGTAATTTGGAATTTTGCTTCTAACTGTTCCAAACTGAGAATTTTTCCAGCATCTGATTCAATGTCATTAATAAAAATATACCTTTATTGAACAAGTTTTTATAGAATACAGGTTTATTCTCTATTTTTTTTTACATTTGTTCATCAATAGTGGGCTTGTTAAAAATTATTCCTACGTACAGTTTTCTTCTTTAAAAACACAAGTGTCCAATGCATGGAATATATCATGCAAATTTCTTTTTCATTTTTCCTTTGATGTATGACAGATATTACCAAATTAAATAATTTTTCTTAATTTAATATGGTAAATAAAATATTTTTCCATTTATAGTCAGATTGAAAAGTTTTTTTACCCATGTAGATTTGAGGGCTGTGATGAAGGAGCTAAGGTTGATAATTTTCAACTCACCTTCACTGTAGTCCTTTTGTTACAGCTCTTTCTGGACTCTATGTATAGGTGATTTCCAAATAAATGTAAAATTAAGTTCGTTAATCTTTTTAACAAGTTCTTGATTTGGATTTGGCAATGTAATTACAAGGTGATTAAGGACAGGTTTTCACAATTGTTATTTTACCTGTTACTGTAAGATTTCTTGTTTACCATATCTTAATTAATTTTTTTTATCTGTAAAACTTTCTCTTTATAATTAACGTTAATAAGTTAATCAAGATCAAGATCAACATTAATACCTGATAACTTAAAAGTTGTTGTACCCCAGGATAAATTTGTATTTGGACAAAGAATATCACTAAAGTATTTTTTTACTTTAGCCCTGAAAGTTTGGCATACCAATCTAATTCAGTTAAAATTTCATTTAAGGACTAATCATTTAATTCCGTCTAAAATAAGTGAAGTATCATCTGCAATATGTGATAACTTATGTTTTATCCTAGTTTCACTTTTTCCAGTAATATTTCTATTCCCCCGTATCCGGATTGCCAAAATATCTGCACAAAGTATGAAAAGCTAGGGCGATAAGGGCGATAAGGGGTCCCTTTGTCTACAGTCACATACTATTTGAAAAAAGTCTGAAAGATTTCCACCCTAAATGTCAGCAGATAAAATATTATTATAGAATACTTTAACCTAGTTAATAATAGATTCTTCAAAATTGAAAAATTGTAATACTGTTAACAGAAAGTCCAAAAATAAAGAATCAAATGCTTTTTCAAAATCAATTAAAAGCAATAAACCTGGAATGTTATGTTCTTCTGTATAATGCAAAAGATCATAAATCAATGTAACGTTATCCCAAATAAAGCGTCCACTGATGAAACCAGTCTGATCTAAATCAATCAGTTTGTCTAAAACTTTCTTAAATCTACTAGCAATAACCCCTGAACCAATTTTGTATACAGTTTTCAGCGAGGAGATCAGTCTCTAATTTTTGAGTTAATGTCGTGGTTTATTGCCTATGGGTAAGCATGTATTGGTTCCCTGCCTTTGAGCTACTGATATTTGTCCTAGATTTGACCCATAATTGAAAGATTTAACAACAAAAAATTTCAAATCTTTCCAGAAGAACTTGAAAAATCTGTCGAAAAAACATCTGACCCTGGTGATTTATTATTATTCATTTTCTTCAAAGTAATGCTGGCTTCATTTATAGTTATCTCCCCTTCTAAATTCAACTCCCAGGAGTATATTACCTTTACTGTATTTGACAAGCCTTCGGAATTTTGGGTCGTCAATGGTTGTCAACTTCGTAATTGATTTGGCTTTTTAACTTTTTTTATTCGAGCGTCACTGATGCGTCTTTTGTATACGAAACTCGCGTTTGTTGTTCTGTTGTACAAAATTATAAGCCTGGTATCTTTAAGTTTATATGTAAACAGTTTGACAGGTTTGTTATGAGTTTTTATGTCTTAACTTTTTTTTTTATTATGTTAATTAAGTGATGACACAGACTTGTGTTGTCTGATCGGCGGATACTTATTACTTGGATCTTGTGCGGTGATGGATTATACAGGATGCCAACAGATGCAAATACACTCCAAGTTCTGTTGTCCTCTCATGTGGGTGAATGTGGAGAGTGGATACTGATCTACACGAATAGTTAAACAGATACTTCAGAAAGTCTCAACACATTAACAATGAAGGACAGCCATCAGGGGAAACACTTTCAAATTACCATGACTGCTGTGGTTCTGAAAATAAGTCGCATATTTGAATTTGTCATGCCTAGTCTCCAAAGACCAAACTGAAACTTAAAAGGATGTAAATAAAATAAAATTTGATCGAATCTTCGAAATATCAATTTACTAAAAGAAAAAAAAATTATATTGATACTAAAAAAGCAAAGAAAAATTCAGCGTCTTGTTGACCTTGTGCGTTCCTTCCTATATACTCTGTTAAACATTTGAATATTTGCAATAGAAATAATGCCTAGACTCATAAGGCAAAACGTAAATGTAAAAAAATAAAGTAAAAGTAAAAGTTCATCAAATCTTTTGAAATTTAAATTTAACTTAGGAAATAAATAGCAATACTTTTATTCTGCAGAACAGCAGAGACCATAGATTAAGAGTCTGTTTGGCATTGTGAGTTTTGTTCCGTTTACAGTGGTTAAAATGTTACCAAATGTAATTGGACTCATCAGACATGTCAGTGGGTTTAACATATAAGTTGAAAGACCAAACTACTATTCGAATAGAAAAGAGCAAACGATACTGTTATATATATTTAAGTTGATATGCATACATGTTTAAACGAATGAAATAAAATTGCAACAAATATGTTAGAACTAAAGAAATTAAATGAAATGAAAAGATAGCTGTTGAGAAAACAACCTTTAAAATGTTACATTTGATAAATTTGAATTAGAAATAAGCATAATTATACATCAATATATCCTAAAAGTTTGAATTTAAGATTTTGTACTTTCATTTTTAACGATTGCCAATCTTAAATAAATAAAAAAAACAAAAAAAAACAAATGTTAAATACATATACACTGCATAGTAAACTCACAAAAGACAACACCATATTGATACAAATGGTAAAAATATGCAAGGTAATAATTCAAGGATTTCAAAGTAATATATATGATTTCAAATGTTGTTTTATACATAATCTTCGTGGAAAAAAAGGGGGGGGGACATTTCTATCCTTTTGTGGTATGGATGAGAAGCTTTACATTTAGTACCTCATGCTTTTCATATATTTTAATATTAAAAGAATAGACCTGTAGCGTTGTTGCATTATTTCAGGGGAGTTAAAAAGTGATTTGTCAAATATCTTATGTATTTATATTTATGACTGTGGTTTAAATTGCATCTTTATAAATAATTATTACAGATATTGATATCCCATATTTCATCTAGATGACCTTACCTTACCTTATCATATAATATGAAGCTTGAAAAAGTGATTTATTTTAGGGATCATCCCAACCACCAATTGAATAGTACGTGCCACAGTTCGAGAGTATTTGCATTAAAATTTCTACAATGTGATGCTTGCATAGTTCGAAATAAACTTCCAAAATGAAAAAAAAAACAACATAATAACCATTCTTAAATGGTCCGTAATTTGCTATCATGATACATGTTGTATTGGTTACTGCAAACAGAGACTGATCGACTCTCAATAAGATTAATGTATTCTGGTAGAGTGACATATCTTGCTTGCGGGATTTTACCACTCAAAATCTCAGCTGAGCTGAGCATGTATGTCTAACAATGCAGGGTTCATACATGCAATAATATCGCATCGATATGTTCTCGTCCTGAATATGCATTTAGTTTACCTTCGGACGTTAAACACTCAACCAGCATTATTAAATATGTGACAGAACATATAAGGACTTTCAGTTACGCACAATTTTAAGACTTATTGTCGTTTATCTTTTTTTGTCATGTCATTGCCACTTTGTTTCCGACTTGTGATTTTGAAAGTCCCTTTGGTATCTTTCGCTTCTATTTTAAGGAATACTGTTAAAAAATCTTTGTTCTAGAGTTTTAATAAAAAATGTGCATATTGCATTTACATTTATTTATTAATATTGCAAGTACTATGTATAGTAGAGTATTGGTTATACATTTTTCGTCATTACAGATTAAATTGGACTAGGTTGTGCGTTGTTCGTCAGGTCAACATTTTTGAATAGTATTTAATAAGCGAATATTTTCGTAATGAACACAAAAATGGATCCTTCAAATTGTTCTGACAATAATGAATGCTCGAAATTTTGTTCTGCATCTGCATTGTTTAATTAAAAACAGTGCATTGCATAAATACCAGAGTTGTTGGGTAATCTAGAAAAAAATGAACTGACCTATAACATGGATATAGCACCAATAAACTTTATTTTGTTTATCCTATTTCGAAATCTCTGGTAATGATTATCCAATAAGATTATTCCATTGATTCTTTTAGTTAGTGCCCAGTAATAAAAGATCCATGTTATACAATAATGTCATCTTGAATCAAAACGAAAGGGTTAACAATAAAACATTTAAAGAGATGAGAGCTTAATATGTAAAATTGAATAGGAATATGTAGCATTTTTGGAGCAGTTCCATTAAAACTGTTCCTCTGACGAACAATTCTACAGTAGTGTATTTAATCTTAAACACCTGTGATTTAATCACTCAAACAGTAGGGTATTTTACAAAAAAACAAACCAATGAGACGATATTATATGGTTTTCAAATAGAGATAGCTATCCACCATAATAAATGATATGAATGTAAGCTGTAAACAACTAAAGGTCATCATAAGGCCTGGTGTAAAGTCAGCTAAAAAGACCTCGTTAGGACATAATATGAATCAATTCAACCGATTAAAAAACTGATCAGCGACAAAACAATTAACGAAACACAATAATAACTAACAGCAACCAAAGACAAGCATTGAATAACCTGGCTTGAAACAGGCACATACAAAATATGACAGGGTTAAACGTGTTCCTAAGCATTCAGGGCTCCCGTATTTTGGGACATTGGTGTAACAGAACAACATAAAAACAATTTGGTAAAATGGTACCAATTGTAAGCATCATAATTGTATTTTGACATTTAAAGAATCTTCATTGATATATAGAATACAGAAATTTAAATCATGCCAAATGATTTTTTGTCAAAATAATAAAAACAAAAACCAATACAATGCAAACTCAGTGTCATCAACAATCCGTAGACTAATGCAAGAATTGAGGTCAGTAATATAACAGATTATATGTTTCTTTTCTTAACATGCCACTTTTTTTTTCTGTTGTCATCTTTATGTAAATTCAGTCAGTTTGGGAACTCTGTGTTGTAAATAGATTTTATATAATGAAAATATCCTGTATGATTTCTTTCTTTAATTGATATTATCGTAATTTGATTCAAAACGTATCAAGTAAGATGCTTACATGTAAAACTATAAAGAAAGATCAGATCCACAGATTTATGAATTAATGATGTTTAATCTTTCATAGGAAGACAAATATGACATTTCGGATTTATTATATGTACTTAGATATTATTTTATCCTATCTTAAAACTTATGTACAAAGTAAGAATGAGATGTAAACCACAAAACATAAAAGTTTAAACATATAAAATCCATTATCCACTGATGAAAATTATATAGAAGTGTTAAGAACGATATATCATAAATAATTTGAGATTACAGTAACGGAAATAAAGTTACATTGTGTTTTTCTAATCAGATCATGTAAATCATCTGGTTCTAAGTCCAGGTAATACGGAATTATGAGGTAAACTAGTGAAGTTGCGCTGCACAATTATTGAAAATATACTATATACCACTTTATTGTTACGAGCGATTAATTACCTCGTCATTCTTGAATAGAATGATAGCGCATATATCAATGAATATGTCAAACCTACATCTTTCTATATATGAACACGCCATCAAAATTAAAGTTGTAAAATCAGGAAAATAAATCGCTACAAACGTTGGATTACAGTATTCATATCCTTTTTGAAGCAAATGGTGATTGATCACTATAATTTTGACGTTTAACACATTCTCCGAATGAAAGTAAAAAGCTAAAGATAGAAGAACATAGTTGCCTTATCTCAAACTCTACTGCTTTTTCCGAACGATCTCAGAAACGTGCAATAAAAGATATGTACAAAGACAATATAAATATCACCCCTCTCGTAAAATAAACTATTCAGCATGAGATTGAAGGTAAAGGAATTTGAAAAATATCACTCATAGATAAAAACTGTTCCTGGCAGAATGATAAGTTCCTATTTCTAGAGGAATAAAAAGAAGAATGCATACAAGCTTGACTACTATATTGGAGACTTGTCTTTCCAGAAAAAAGATTGCTCTCATTAATGCTTGTGTTAGATTAAGTGTCAAATTATACTTGCCGGTATTAAGAACCTTAAGAGGCGTTCAAAGATACTTATTTATTGTTATAACACTTTGAGGGGTCCATGTATTTGATTTTTGCTAATTTGTTTTTGTCCTGAATATGCAGGAAATTTTGAACCAGAAGAATTTAATTTATTGGTCGTGAAAAATAGATATAATTTTAAAATAATTCACTTTTCTACTTATTAGAAAATGAACTTAGAAAATTGATTGTTCTATATGCATTAAAATCTTCTATCTTTTCATTGAAGCTGGCTTATAACTTGAATATAAATTTCTTTGATATGTTATTATATTTCTATGTTATTTAGACTAACACTAAGTCTTATCTCTCTTTTAAATGCATAATCTGTACTTAATTAAGATTAATAAATGATTCAAGTTCAACCTAGCATTGCCTTTTACCCTCTTGTTTTGTTTGAATCAAGTTGCGAAAAAGCTCTAGATGGGGAAACATGTTGTTCCAATGGAATGTCTTATTCAAATCCTACTAATCTTTTTTTATTAGTTTTCAAGTTTCTGAATGGCAAAATATTAAACAAAAGCACGTTTGACAAAATTATTTCCCGCAAACCACGTTTCTAAACTTGGATCATGGTGACATTCCGCATGTGCTTTCTTCATATAGTTTTGGAAAACTGTTATGGGGTTTACAAGTTTGAACACTGCTACACAAGAATAAATGCAATACGTAATATTCTTTGTGATAATGGACTCATACTATCACTAGACAACACTTCGTCAATAGTTTGCGGTAAAGTTTGTGCCTCACAACCTTCCTGTGTTTCGTTTATATTTAGTAATAATGGAGATTGCCATCTACACAACAACGTTTTGTTTGATACGAAAAATTGTCAAAATTATCCAGATTCATCATATTATGTCAGAAAAGGTAAGCGATTTTATTTTAGGTTGCAGTTACTTAACATATTGACAGATTCCCTAAAACTGTTAATTTTTAAATGTTAAATGAATATATATTAGAGAAATTTTGATATTGTTTGAACTTTACAATCAGTGGGCTAACCCTGTAAATGGTAATCAGGAACTTTAATTTATGCCTAAAGTATGTAACCCTTAAATGTCAACGCTACTGCAGACTAAAACCCTATTTTTGAATGTTGTGATACTTTCTATGTGGTCAATTTAGTATTCGAATTCAAAGTTATCGTTCCGTATTTTATCACTGGCTACTTTTAACTTCTTGTAGGTTCTTACAAAAGTGATTTATGTTGAGATAGGCGTAATAATTTTTTCCAGCATGCTAATTGAATTTTAAACACTACTGCATCGTAGAACCATGTTGTGTGTGAGATATAACACAATTTCCAGAAGTGCGTGTACACAAAATTGAATATAAATGTTGATGCAGTTCAAATATTTTAGCGGGCCGTAGGTACGCTCATAGTTATAAATTAAAAAAAAGTGAAAGTGTCTATTGAATCATTGAAAAATATTTAAACGAACTGCGGACTAAAGATGATTACCGGTATTAACTGGATTCTACAACAGACTTTTCTTTGTGCTATAATGGTTAGTTTCTTTGGGACTTAAATTTTACATCTACGTAAAAAGAACACAGAATACTCCTGTATTTATAATTGTATGAATTGCAAGTGAAATTTTAGCAGACCGTCGAATTTCGACACAAAATCAAATGGAACTGTGACTTGGCAAACTTCAAAGAAATTTTGGGCCATATAAATGAAGCCAAATATTTTTTTAATTGGTTCATACTCAAAAAGTACTTATTTTCGCTACGTTACTTTCCGTCAGAAATATGCACGAAGTATTTTCCACTGGACGGTCAGAAAACAACATTCAATCCATCATATCTCCTCTTTAATTACAGTACTATCAGTTTTATCAAATTTTTCGTTTGTTTTACTACGCATTCTTGTGAAGTTGTCGAGGGAAGTTCGTGCTGTCATAATTGTTGCATTTTTTGTGAAATAACATCTGATTTTGGAATGCCTCTCGATTGTTATCATCCAATGAAAGTATGGCTTCATATGAGACAAACATATTAGTAATGTTATTATTGATATAAAAAGTTAGGATAACCATATGTCATTATATTACAACTTTTAAAATTGTGCGATTTGATAAAACACTAAATGTGCCGTCAGTTTTGACACAATTTTGTATAGTTTTAATTAAGTTATTCTATTTATTTAATTGAACAATGACTTAAATGAAGGGTGCATATAGTAGGAATCCTTCTTATTATATAAATCCTTGCTTAAACATACGCATCCACCCGAAGAATTGACTTCTGCAATCATATACTCTCATCAGTAACTTGCATGTCCAAATATAATTGTTCATTTGGATAAACAAAATATAAAAACACAAAAAACAAAACGAAAAAAAAAAAAAAAAAAAAAAAAAATACAAAATGCAAAATAAATACATACTATACTGGCTTCCGAAGCTACATAAAACACCTTACAAATATAGATTTATTTCGTCTTCAAGCCATTGTTCTACTACTAAATTGTCTATTCTTCTTACCAGTTCACTTGGTACAATCAAAAACCTGATAATAAATTGTTCAAATAAGGCCTTTGAAAATAGTGGAATTAATTACTTTTGGAGTGTCAAAAACTCGTTGGAAGTACTTGATAAATTGCATGCTTATATTGGTGATTTTGAATCTGTTCAAAGTTTTGATTTTTCTACCCTGTATACCACATTGCCTCACATTCTCATTAAGAAAAATTCACACACCTAATTAAATGGGCATTTAAAAGTCAGAATATGAATACATATGTTCTAACTCTTTTAGGTCATTTTTAGTAGCAATAAACAAAAGAAATATGTCAATTGGACATGCTTTGATACTATATCTGCCCTTGAATTTTTACTAGATAATATTTTGTTCGCTTTGGAGATTCCGTATATCGGCAGGTTATCGGAATTCCAATGGGGACTAACTGTGCACCACTTATTGCGGACCTGTTTTGTATTACTATGAGTTACAATTTATGACTAAAATCAGCAAAGACCCATCGAAACAACATCTGATACAAAATTTAATAATACTTTTAGATATTTGGATGATATATTGGCTCTCAATAATGACGACTTCAGTATGTATACTAAAGAAATTTATCCTGTTGAACTTACTTTAAATAAAGCTAATACTAACAATGACCACTGCCCTTTCCTCGATCTTGATATCCATATCATTAACGGAAAGCTTAATACAAAAATTTATGATAAAGAGATGATTTTCATTTCCTATCGTTAATTATCCATTTTTAGATGGTGACGTTCCTTGTCACCATCTTACGGTGTTTATATATCTCAACTTGTACGATTCGCTCGTGTATGTAACAACGTTTCAGATTTTAACGAAAGAAATTTATGTATTACTGAAAATTATTACACCAGGGTTTTCGATATCACAAACTAGTCAAAACATTTACTAAATTTTATCATCGGTACAAGGACATTATTCGTAAATATAGCTCAACATGCAGACTTCTTATACGTTCAGGTATTTCACATCCAATCTTTTATGGTAATATTCTTTATAAAGCACTAAAATGTCAGTATTCACCTCAGAAGCTAACAAAACCTTTAAATAGACTTATTAAGAAGGGATATAGTTACGATACTGTTGTCAGGTCATTAAAGATATACATATTTTGGCTTTAATATTGATTCACTTATAGGGTCTTTGCATCGGAACTAAACACATTTATTTAAAACCAGTTGTTGGCATGACACGGGTTATGCTCGTCTCATATATTTTATGATGGTATGATACTAAACCCTAACGGGAGGGATTGTGCCTGATATTCATATGATGAAGACATAATCTTTCAATCAGTTTAATTGAGGTCTGGAGCTGGCATGTCAGTTAACTGCTAGTAGTCTGTTGTTATTTATGTATTATTGTCATTTTGTTTATTTTCTTTTGTTACATCTTCTGACATCGGACTTGGACTTCTCTTTAACTGACTTTTAATGTGCGTATTGTTATGCGTTTACTTTTCTACTTTGGCTAGAGGTATAGGGGAGGTTGAGATCTCATAAACATGTTTAACCCGCCGCATTTTGCGCCTGTCCCAAGTCAGGAGCCTCTGGCCTTTGTTAGTCTTGTATTATTTTTACTTTTAGTTTCTTGTGTATAATTTGGAGTTTAGTATGACGTCCATTATCACTGAACTAGTATATATATTTGTTTAGGGGCCAGCTTAAGGACGCCTCCGGGTGCGGGAATTTCTTGCTGTATTGAAGACCTATTGGTGACCTTCTGTTGTTGTCTGTTCTGTGGTCGGGTTGTTGTCTCTTTGACACATTCCCCATTTCCATTCTCAATTTTATACTATGAATTTGACATGATAATTCACGAATCATTCGACAACAACAGGAAAGAGAAACTATTTTGTAATCGCCAGTATTCACATCATATTTACAAAAAAAATGTTCAATATTTCTTTCATCATGAAAGAAACGGCTGTTTGTTCAGTACTCAGTACTCAGTTCTCACTTTTCTTTATCATGTTTCCCTGATTTCCAAGAAGAAATGAATGGAGACATTATATTTAACACTTGTCCGGTCCGACACTTATTTATTTTTTTGACATTGACTTATGATATTTGGCAGAAAGTGTATAACCATAAGATATCATATCAGTCTAATATCATTATGACCTTAACCTTTGATATCGTCGTCAAACTAATTAATGTTTTGCTCTTGATCTTTGACATTCAAGGTAAAATATTTGAGTTTTATATGTTCAACCCAAAAACATATATATTTTTACAGGCTATGTAAAATTCTTTTATCTACAGCAAGTGATTTGAGGTCATATCCCCTCTATATAATGAATCGTTAATTATCTCCAAAATAGTTTATATCACTGCCTTAATAAGCCATTTCTAATTCACCACAGGTTTTGTACCCAGGGGACACATTTATATCCCCACCCCTAGCGTCACTGATGAGTCTTGTGTAGACGAAACGCGCGTCTGGCGTATTATATTATAATCCTGGTACCTTTGATAACTATCTAAATCATATTAATTCTTAATTGCTCTTAATTGCCTGGATTAGACATTTCATTCAAGACGAGCTGGAGGTCTGTTTGTGGTACAAGCCACGTCTCTTAAATGTCAATAACAGTTGAGCATCTTTAAAAACTGTTCAGACCCACCTCTAATTAGTAAATCCTTTATATTTTAGTTTTCGTGAAAAGACCTTCACATTGCAACATATGTTTTGTAGTTGTCTTTAATTTAAAAAGAAATGTTTGCTGTTGCTTAGCAACATGTATTTTTCTATGCTCGATATAGAATTCGTCAAAAAAGAATAATGATAATATAGATGTTAATATTATACTAAATCACCATATGAGAAGGTTTATTCTTCCAAAATCACTAAATTCATATTTCCGATAACATAACGAACCCATTATTGAACGATTGGTATGCACTTGTTGTATAGCTAAGTTGTTGATAAACATGTTGTGAACTACAACTTTACTGACTTGTCATTTCTAACTAATAGTTGTTCATAAACAGACAATCTGCATATCATTTAATTCAATTTGTACAATAGAATGACTAATTGATTTGTAGTTGTCTTTAATTCAAATATTTGTTTGCTGTTGCTAAGCAACATTTGTGTTGTTATGCTCAATATGGAATGTAGTAAAAAGAATAATGATGACTCAGATAGTATATTGGAATGCAACACAATATGGAAAAGAAACATCTCCAAATAAATACAAATTCATACTTCAGAGGGGGGAAAGACCCATTGTTGAACCGTTGCTAAGCAAAATTTCTGTTGCTAGGTTGTTTTCAAGCATATAGTAAACGATATCAAAGGGACTATTCATTTGTGACTTCAAGTTCTTCTTAAACAAACAATATTATTTTGATTTGATCTAATTTGTACTGATAAAGCAATTTATATGTGATAATTTTGATAATTACTAAAATCCGTTGCTAGGCAACCAACCTTTTATCGAAACACAATAAAATCATTGTTTTTCAAGTTTCTACACTAAGACCATCAATGATATTAATATAAACTAATTTGGAGAGGGGGCCAAAAACGCCCCTTATCGTACCTTGTCCTTTATGTTTACAATTACGTGCGGCTCTAACTGTACAAAAGTAATCTTTGACATTATGACTGATTTCCAAGTTTATATAATATATTTGGAAAATCCAATTGAAAATATCATTGGAATACAGACCTACGTCAGTTTCAGTCTTATTGTTATGATTGCCTTTGACATGACCTATGTAAAGCCTGAATTGACACACCATCGTGATTAAAACACACACCAGACCTGGCTCTTTATTAATTTCTTCATGTCATTCTGTCAATAGATAACTTTTTTGGCAATCATAGATAAAAAAAAAAAAAAAAAAAAAAACAGTTCAATGACCAAGGACACTTTTTAGGTAAGTTAACTTAACTCTCGTCATTTAACGTATTGCAAGTCAATGTAATCATTCATCAGTTTATCTTGTTATACAAGTTTTGACCCATCTGTATCGGCTGGGACTCTTGCACACTTATAAATAATGCAATTGGATGTTACTTCAATTCAAACACAGTTTAAACCATAAATGCGTGTATGGATATTTTTAATCTTTTTTTATGTTTTTTTTTGTAAATCGATTTAACTTTCCAATATTTCACAAAAAGCATGAAATGAACGTAATAATTGGAATACATACTTTATTCTGTGAATCTCATTTCATTAACGAAATTTACAGAAAAGAGCGTTGTACCTTAACTGCACATCTGTGTGCCTATTGCCGTCAGGTTGGTTGATGTTCGTTTCTCGTTTTAAGTCGTTAGCAGGAAACTAATCTTTTTTTTATAAATTGAAAATTGTCATGCTGGTCCTTTTGAAGTTAACTAAACGGTATGTGTTGCTGATAGTGAAAGGATATACCAGTTACGGACAGTGCTTTCCTTCTCGTCCTTTAATTACTGGTGGATAATTGTATCAATGGCAATCAAACCATACCGTCTTATGTTTATATAAAATTATACAAGTATATAGTTTATTAGTTTTTATGTCTATCCACCTTAATGCAACACATAGGATACAATGACAGTATTTTCAATATGCACCATTGTGAGTCTAGGATTTATTGTCTGTAATGTCTGTAATAAAGATGCGTAGTCTTAATGTTATCGGCATAACTATAAATGTTTTTGTCAACTGACTAATAAGCTGCATCATTTATATAATAGTATCGGTATTTTTTTATATGTGAGTTGAGAAAAAAAGCTTCACACTTATTTTCAAGTAACAAAAAGTTGCTCAGTGCAACACCATTTCTTTATTTCTAGACTTCAAATCCAATTATTCAGTTTAATTGTAGCTGTTAATCATTTGACGTTTTGAATTGTCTAAACCTGTCGGAAATGACAGTCAAATGAATTTTTAATCAAAACTAAAATTGTGAGGTAAGAATTCTTATGATGATGTTTTCTGCAGACGCTAACTATTTGCAAAAGGGATTTCGTATATTTCACGCCTTAAAATACGACACTACGGCGTTTCCTGAGAATTGGACAGAAAACGTGTCAAGCACAAAATTTAAATTTACAGGTATTCAACTGAACTGAAATTGAAAAAATCATCAACATTTATCAAAACAGGACATGTTTTAATTTCCAATTTGACAACTATTGATAAACCAAAGGTCGAAGATGTAAACAATTACAATTTACAATACGGTCGGTGGTCAAGAATAGTGAATGATGTATGGTATAGAGGACTATTCAATATTTAGGTAAAACAATGATAAATATAGAACCAGCGGCCCAATTTATACTAACATAATGATCAACAAAAATGTTACAACCACTTACAAAAAAAAAATATATATATATAAATTGATATATGTTTTGTATGTGTTGTACAATGTTGTTGTATGTTCTTTCGTCGATTTTATTTTTGACCATGTTGTTGTCTGTTTTCGACTTATTATTTTGTAAATGCCTATTGGTATCAATATCACTTGCATGCTTGGTGTTGCGAATTCGAACCCCAAATGTTGCATGTGAGTTCAACTCTAATCTAAAAGACTAGGATCGTCAGGTTCCCTTCGGAAAGTCGGTAGTTTTTTTTCGGATACTCAATATAAAAATAAGGAAATGTGGTATGATTGCAAATGAAAAAAACAATTCACCAAAGTTGAAATGAAGTGGATGTAAGCAACTATAGACAACCGTTTGGCTTTCAACAATGAGAAAAACCCATACTGTATAGTCAGCTATAAAAAGCCCCGCCATGAACACTATGAAACAATTTAATTGAGAAAACTAACGGCCGAATTCATAACAAAAGAATTTACGAAAAACAAATATGCCAGACATGAACCAACGAAAACCACTGAACTACCGGCTCCTGACTTTGTACAGGCACATATATATTGTGGCGGGATTAAACTTTTTTGTTAACATTGGACAGTGGTGCAACAGTACAACATCAGAACAAAGTATAAAAATGAGTTCAAAAGGGCAAAACTCATCAGATCGATACAAAGCATAACATCTCAAGCTTTCTGCTCAAAAACAAAAAGACTACCACGATGTAGCCAACAGTGTTGACTAAAAAGTGGCGTTCAAAACCAATAATCAATCAATCAATCAATCAATCAATCAATCAATCAATCAATCACTTGATATATTCCCTCTTTTTTTTATAATAAAAAATACTTATAATAAACAAAATGATAAAAATAATAAAATAATAATTAAAAATGATAAAAATAATAAAATAATAGAAATGATAAAAGTAAAAATGTAAATATCATTTATTATAGTAATGCATTAAGTTTTCATTTGCATTAGATGGTGTACAAGAAACAACGACAGAATTTATGACGTTATTTGAAGAAAGCACAGCTAGTGTAGTGATTTGTGATTCTGAATGGTTAAAACTAGGTAATGGGTGTTATATGTTCACTCCAGATGGAACAAAATATTGGACTGATGCGAAGGTAATATAATAAATTTGATGAGACCAAACCTGTATCCTTGTTTTTTTGTTTGTTTTTTCATTGTTTAGTTTTGTTTGTTTGTTATTTTATGGGGGTCTTCATCAGCTTCAGATATGTGGTAACTGTTAGAAATAAATTAATTTCCAGGGGGAATAAATACAAATGTTTATAGCTTATAGATTATAAAATGGGTTTGTTTTTTTTTTCAAAAAGATAATATAAAATATTGGTCAAGAAATTTTTTCAAGCTACAATATTGTGAACAATGTTCCGATTTTGTATTGATCATACAAGGAAAGTCCAATTTTGCGTAAATAGAAAAAAAAAAACAGAAAAGAAATAGGGACGAGCCGAAGAGCATTAAAACTGAAAATTTCGAAAAGTTGTACCAAACACGCCTAAGGTATTACATGCATTGGGGTAGAAACAGTCGTAATAAAATGATGATTGTATTCCTTGCACACAAATTGAATATTTCATTAAATATAAACTTTCTATTGGGAATTTATTACTGAAACGTTCAAAGATTTTTAACGAACTTCAAATTTATTTTTATGATGTTAAAACTTAAATATATACAAATAAAAAAATAGTGATTCAAAATTTATTAACACTTAAACACACATCGAAGAATGCAATTATTTTTACTATCAAGACTTTTCAATTAGAATATGACTTACAGGAAAATTCCAAGTAACTATCCCTGTTCTGAATCACGATCATACAACTGCTCCTAATCATGTCATTTACACTCTGGCACTTCCACCCTAGAACAGGTTCTGACATGTGTACCCTCGAAATTATTTTGACAGTTTCACCCTAGAACAGGTTCTGACATGTGTACCCTTGAACCTATTTTGACAGTTTCACCCTAGAACAGGTTCTGACATGTATACCCTCGAACCTATTTTGACAGTTTCACCCTAGAACAGGTTCTGACATGTGTACCCTCGAACCTATTTTGACAGTTTCACCCTAGAACAGGTTCTGACATGTGTACCCTCGAACCTATTTTGACAGTTTTACCCTGGAACAGGTTCTGACATGTGTACATTCGAACCTATTTTGACAGTTTTACCCTAGAACAGGTTCTGACATGTGTACCCTCGAACTTATTTTGACAGTTTTACCCTAGAACAGGTTCTGACATGTGTACCCTCGAACCTATTTTTACAGTTTCACCCTAGAACAGGTTCTGACATTAGAACCTTTGAACCTACTTTGACAGGTCTTCCCTTGAACAGATGAGAGCAGTTTTAGCTAACAAAAATTTGGACAGCTGTACCCTTGACTGGTTTTGACAGATCTACCCTAGAACCGATTCTAAAAGTTCTACTGTTGAACTAATTCTGACAGTTCTATTCTCAGTTTAGATCACTTCTATGACAGATTATACTGACAATTTAAAAATTAAAATAAAAGTTGACAAATGTCTGTGTCTCATACGCTTTTCTGGATATACTATCATCAGGAAGCTAAAACATAAGAATACTAAAGGCAAGGATGTACAAATACTTGATCACGTGAGGAGTTGTATGACCATAAATAGACCAGACAGAATGGCCAAATTTATCTAAGATCAATTTTCCTTGACGGATTATAATCTTAGTTTCATGGAAATTTTGCTTTAATTGAATAGATATGTACATTGTTGTATAATAAGTGAAAACAATAATACCTAACGTAGGCAACAGTTGTTAACCGATGTTCAATATTATATGAAAGTAATCAGACCCCAATAACAGCCGACGATTCTGAACTTGGCACAATAAATAGCAACGTAAATAGATGTGTGTGTGTGTGGCTGTAAGTGTTTACATTTTAATAATTATATGTTTGTTCTTTTGTTGTTTCTTGGGCCTCAGTGGCCGAGTGGTCTAAGTAGTTACTACTGTAATCACTAGCCAGTCAACACTGAGGTTGTGAGTTCGAACCCCGCTCGTGCGGGTGCACTCGACTCCAATCTTAATTGACTAGGATTGTCAGTTTTCCTATGGAAGGTCGGTGGTTTTCTCCGGGCATTCCGGCTTCCTCAACCAATAACAACTGGCCGCCACGAAATAGCCCAAAAGCGGTGCTTAAAAGTGGCGTTAAAACACAAAAAATGAAAATCCAATTTTGTTATTTCTTGAAAAATTATCTAGGTTTCTTTGTATTTTATTTGTTTTACATTTCATTAATTTTAGAAAATGCAAGTCGAAAATCAAAATTTAACGATTAAAGGAATGCAAAATAAAAGGTAAATAATACGTTCTCATTCCTCTTTTTTGATAAAAAGACACGACATTATTTCAAATGCTTTGAAATTGACCTATTTTTATAGACTATTCTGTCAAAGATGATTTACAATGATGTGCACTGCCAAGGGTTATAGTCAGCTTTAGAATGGAATCATTTGAAAAAAACGAAACAACATCAAATCATTATTTCAATGTGTTTATCTTATTAGAAACACTTCAAGAGTATCACAATTTCTTTGGGTTTTATCTAATAAGATTAACTTAACTAGTAAATTCTTTTTTTTTTTATTTCCTAAAATTTCAACCATGATGCAAAAAAGGACTATTGTGACCACGAATATGGAGACCTGGATTAAGATGAAATAATAAGCTATTAAGATTACATATTTTTTATTAATAAAAACACTTCAATACTATATGAAAAGTATATTGAAGCAATTCAGCCAACAGTATATATTCGAAAATTGCAAACTATGCTGCAATTCGTCTCTATGATAACATCAAGAGAACCGAAATAACATCTTATTCAGATGAAATTAGGAATTGCTTTCTGTATGATCGCTTTTCAAGCCTAGGTCGTGATATTCGTTAATTTTATTCCTGGCTAATGCACAGCACAAAATTCGAATATCACGACCCAGGCCATGCGTAAATTTCCAACAAATCTATGGCTTCCATGAATTTTCTCGATTCTAATAAGACAAATACGGTATGAAATCATTACATGTGTGAATAATGCAATAGAATAAAAAATAAAACAACACCTACCTCAAAACTCTATTTTAATGCAATATTATCCGAAATTAGAGGGTTCACGTAACGAAAAAACCTTCACAGTCGGAAAGCTGACCCCGGTTTGACCCCATTTCTTAAAGCAACAATGGAAGTCATGTGACTACCATATTTGGGCATTTTTTTGGTCATTTTTTCTTCAACTGAAACAAGTCTGTTTCCTCCAAAAAGTCATATCAAATGAGTCCAAAGCATGCTATACGTTATAAATGCCAACCGTGAATACTTTCTAGAAGCTTTGGATGCTCCCAAATCCCAATTCGTCACTCGTCACGTCAATTTTTTTCAACACATAAGTAGAAAATTCTTTCTTAACTTCTGAGGAACCTATGCTGAATTTAAAATATGTGATGAGGATTTTTATGAACTGGCCTGTGTCAAATTTGTGCCACTTAATACGCTATAATACGCAAATGTGCCACTTCGATGTGTCGAAATTTCTGACGAAGCGGTGCCGATAGTAATTTACGAGTTACGTCCCTTTGTTGACACTTTTCATGAACAAACTTATTTCTACTATTATATATATATTTGCATTTAATGCTGTTATTCACAAGTGAATATTATTAAAATAATTAATTATCTTTTTACTAAATATATTTTGATGCTACAGACATATGTAAAACAATTAGGTAAACACATTTTATCATTTTTAAACAGTTTCAGAACTGAAATAGGGCTTTAATATTTAAGTGAATATTACTCTGTGCCATAATATATTATGATCTAGAGTTACTTTAATATTTGGTAAATATTTTTCTTGCTGTAACCAAATATTATCAACACAGAAATAAATTTCTACTACATAAAGACCAGGGCTAGCCAAAATATGCATGAATACTGGATCTAGACAGGGTTATAATGAATTCCCTTTCAATACTGATACCTGATCCTACCTTTTTATACATTTGTTAAAAATAATAAACAAAGTGTTCTCAATGTAAATTCTTCATAATATGAAATAAAAGGAAATTGGTTTGCAATCTGACCTTGTATAATTAAACTATTAAAATATAACAATGTTTTGCAAGTTCTACTGAATGGACTCAAATTATAAAAAAGGCTTCTGTAAACCAATTGATAATTATTTTAAAAAATGGTTAATAATCATGAACTTGCGAAGAATTGAAAGGAGAAAGATTCGATCTCATATTTTTCCTCTTCTATTTAAAAACAATATATAACTATGCATATTAAAAGTATTTCAGAGCAGTTTCTGAGTGCTAAGTTAATATTATAATTATGTTTCAGATCACATGTAATTATGAAAATGCTAACTAAATAAAATGCAAGTCTGAAAGAGATTTTTTTTAAGTTCAAAGGACAAGACTTTTATGTTTCCATTGTACATGTAATATTTGCATAAATTTACTTTTGCAGGATTCCTTCAACACAAAAAACTAATATTTTAAAACAATGAATGATTTTTTCTAGTCATCTTAAATTCAAGGTTGTGTACAGACAGTATACAATTTCCTTACCTCATTGTTTTAGTTAACGTCAAACATTTCACTTAAAGAGAATAGTAATTAATCCAGTCAAATTCACAGCTGAACTCGCCATTACTTTTCAAACAAGCACACTAAATATGTGCACATTCTGTTCAGATGCATGTTGACATCGATGTGTAGGACCAAAAAACTACAATGTCAAAAAATGTCTTACTTTCGGAATTTAGTTCAAACGGGGTTTCCTAAGGGGTGACAGAACGTTAGTCTTGAAATATTTTTTAACTTTAAGATACGTATTATTTTAATAGATTATATATAATCTTTGTGTTGTTAATCTGTGAAAAAAAGAAGAAAAAGTAACAGACAATTTTGCATACTTTTTTAACGTATTTGTTAAAGGACGACCAATTTAGATCAATTTAGGTATTATTTTCTTTAATAATAAGATACATGCTTAAAAGATAGAAAGACATCTATTTCTTACTCCAAATGCAAGAAAGTAACAGAAAATAGAAAATTTTCCAAATTGCCGCCAATTTATTTTTCCGCGAAATTAACGCAATTTCAAAATGACGGGCTTAGCTATCAGTCCCATTGTTGTCTTAAGAAAGTAGCAACAACGGTCGTTTCTAAGGGCTTGCTTTCCGACTGTTCAGCTTTAGCGTTTTGATTCGTATGACGTCATGTTTTGAAATGACTTTAATGCGCCAAAAACATTAATGAATTGTTGCGGAATTTTATTTTATTTTTGATTTTGTACATTTTCCCGAGCTCTAATGCATTAATTCTTGTTGTTATGCATTAGAATAAGAATAAAGGTTCTGTAGTTTTTTTTTCAATTTTTTTTTAACACAGCGAAATCGGCATAGCGTATGCACATAGATTACGATACATGTGGATTTATGTGGGAGGTATATTGTAACAGCCGTGTACATCTCTAAACCGGCGCTAAGTATAGATATATCGAGAATTTCATCACGGTGTTGTTTACAAAGCGAAAGAAGCACATCGAATTAGAATATTGAGTAATGTCTATATCATGTATATTGTTAAAACATATTTTAGATGATATGATTGCTTCATGATATAATTTGTCTTCAAAATGTTTTCTTTTTATCCTAAATTTTGAATTTAAAAATCAGATATTTAATTTCGAAATTTCATTCTTTAGATACATTATCGCTATATTAAATTTCGAATGATCTTTTGTGGTCCCTCTGGCCTTTCGAAAAAAAAAAAAAAAAAGAAAAATCGAAGAGGTAGTTCACGTATTGTGCTTGCTTTGTACTTTCATCGTAAAATGTTCATTGGAAAGTATTCATGAAAATAAACTAATGCGTGTAATGTTTTTCAGACATTCTGTAATTCCATTGGTGGTTACCTGGCGATAATAGAGACTTCAGAAGAAGATGAGTTACTTAAGTCCCATGTAGCTACTATCTGTAAGGAAACTTGGAATAATCTTTTATGCATTAGTGTTATTGTCAGGTTTCAATCAAAAACGTGCTGAAACCAAAATGAAATTTAAATAATACGTATAAGAGAGGCGAAAGATACCAAAGGGACATTCAATCTGATGTCAAAAATAAACTGAGAACGCCATGCCTAAAACAGAAAAAGACCAACAGGCAAACAACAGTAAATAAAACAACACAAAAAGTAGACTAAGCAACACGGACCCCACCAAAAACTGATGGGTGATATCAGGTGCTCCGTAAGGGTAAGGAGATCCTGCTTCACAAAATACGAATCAAATAGTGTATCGTTATCAAATGATCTCAAACTGTTAGCTCTTCACATTGCTGTTGAACACAATGTTTATATCATACTGTAAAATATATTTGCGTGTTAAATGTTGCATGAACAAAAAATCAAAAACAACAAAAATCATTCAAATCAAAAAAAAAAAAAAAAAAAAAATAGCGCTGACTCAGATATCACTTTCTTTATACTTGTCGGATAACAATGATAAATTTCCCCAAATAGTACAAAATGTAAGTTATTTATAATTTTGATGCATACCCATAAATACATGAACAACGACGTTACATATCCGGTGTATGTATAATTATGATTTAATCACGTTCTTTTTTTTTTGTAAATAAAAAATATATGACAATTGTATAGGCTTAATTTGGTTAGGTAGTTAGGCTTGGTTAAAATGTTATATTCTATATAGCCTTATATGGGTAACGTGTTACAATAAACCAATATGGAATAAATTTTTGGATATTATGTATGGTTTTCGATCCACATAACTTCGTTTTAAATGTTTTGGTCTTTTAAAGATTGAATTCGATGATGAGTCGTATGTAGACGAATAAACAGGGTTCACAATTTTGTGCGCCAAACGCGCGTATCGTCTACAAAAGACTTATCAGAGACATTCGAATAAAACTGAATAAGTAAAAAGCCCAAATAAAGTACTGAGTTGAAGAGCATTGAGGACACACAATTCCGAAATTTGTTGTCAGCTAAGGTTATCTATTCTTTGGTTAGAAAATGTGCGTCTGTTTAATCATAAGCCCGATATTCTTTCATGAGTTTTTTATGGTATAGCGTACTTTTAATATGATTACATCATAAATTTAATCTCATATGACTTTTTCTGTAGATCCGTCTAATGATTACTGGATCGGAGGTTCCGACTTAACAATAGAAGGGGTGTTTACCTGGGAAAATACAGGTGCCACAGTGAATTTGCCTAACAACACTTTATTTCATGGATGGCTACTAAATCAACCCGATAACAACAATGAAAACCAGCATTGTATGATGCTTGCTCACCAATTCAATTTCAACTGGAATGATGCAAAATGTGACTATCCTAGAAACTTTATCTGTGAAAAAAACTGAACACAGCAAAATAAGTGGACTTTCTTTCTCTATTGTGTTTATATTTTCTACATGTTTTATTGCTTGGAACCAAATCAATTGATAACAAAGTTGTCCAACATTGCCTGCTGCTGTATGATTGCTTAGTCTTAATTAGGATTAAGCTTAATAAGTTAAAGACACAAATTGCACTGTTACAGTTTAGAATAATAAGAAATCAATATAAAATATTCAATAACGATAACGGTACCAATGGTATTACAAAAGATAAGCATTCGACAATTAATGTCTCTTCAGTGATGGTCCAGGCTGCAATATTTGGTAAATATAAAAAAGTTGAAAAGCTGATCACACTAAACAAGACCTAGTATAATCTTACTATTGTATATTAAGTCAAATTTAATATGTACATGATATACAGTGTAGTTTATATAACATGACACAGTATTATTACGAAAGACTCTCCAAATTTCCAAAATCGACAATACAAAAATAAAGAGATGTGGTATGATTGCTAATGATACAACTATCCACCAAAGTTAAAATGAAGTAGATGTAAGGTTGCTTCCTTACTTTTCTAGTAATAAGCATCGCATTTTTAAAACAAAAGTCTCCAACAGATATAGATATGTCACATTTCATAGCCTTATCACCTAGTCTTTATGTTTTTTTTTCTAATTCAGTCAATGCAATGGCATATACAGTTTTGTAATTATGAAATTGGCTATAATATATTTGATTGTTGATTGTTATACTGTTATCTAATGAAAATATGTTCTAAATGAGAGACTACTGAAATTTTCTCTAAATTAGTTAGTTCTCAAATATTCAGATCCATGGTGTACGGAGGTAACTCTTGATATTCATTTCTGTATAGGCACAGGAAAATATACTTTGAAAAATAATAAAGCTGTGGCGCGGGAACGCATACAAGAAAAAAATATGAAAAAGAAAAAAAAAATTCCCATTAAAATTTTAAGCTATGTTTGAGCAAGTAACAGTGTGTAGAAGAATTTGTTTTTCAATATCCCAGATAAATGCATGTCAACTTGAAAAATGAATTTTATAGACAAATCTTAGTTCGATGACATATATTGATACATTTTCAATTGCGTTTAAATATTACTTTGTTTATTTCATATTTAGTCCCTGTCACAACTGTATGTCCGTACTCAAAGACATTGATAAACCAACTAGTGCTTAGAAAGCATAAAAAAAAAGGATTTTGTCCGTCCCTGGTAACAAAAAAAATTCTAAAATATAATTATTGCCCTTTTGACGCCAAGAGATAACTGTTAAAACTTCTTTTTACAAAACACTTTGTGGTAAAGTTTCGTCTGTTCCGTTACAGGTCATAATTTATTCAAATCGAATTCATAACTTTATATCGAGTGTGTTAATATGCTGCATCATGTTCATTTGTACACAAATAAAGAGGCAAGGACCTACTCATACTTAAAAAATAGTATAAAAATCATGTGTAGTCACAAACATTGGTAAGTTGACAGAATTTGTTTTTCTGCAATATTCTCTACTTGATAACTCAAAATGTTAAAACGGAAAAAGCAGGTGATATGCCTGTTAAAAATTTCCTTTTTCATAGGAATATACAATGATTTTCTTTTATCCAATGAGAAACCAAATACCTTGCCGAAATTCTGTTTCCTCTCTTATTTTTTCAATGAAAAGCAACAGTAGTTCAAAACATGTACACATTAGAGTAAACAACCAAAAACTGTGAGAATATCATGCGCACTAATTTGTTAATATAACGGAACAACTCTTTTGAAACTATTCAAAAATATCTTTTCTGTATTTGTTCATTCGTAGTTTAAATCCAAAGGGAAGCACTAAATGACAGATGAGATCATCCTCCAAGAAACCTGAGAATATCCCGTGATACGGGACGAGGTGGGAAAACAACATCTAAAAAATCAAGTCAAGAAGAGAAAATACTCTCTTCTCAAAATAGGTTTTCTGATGAGTCGCAGATGGAATTCAATGGTGTTGTTCCATAAAAAAAAAATCACAATCACAGGGTGATCCAGGGATGATTCCAGGTGTTTTCAAATGGGTCCCTTGACCATCAAATTGGGAATTTTCATCCCAATTGGGAATTTTTTATGCATAAAATCTAAGACGAAATAACATTATTTTCCTGTAAAAACAGAAAATGTATATTAAGTTTCACCTATACACTGCTGTAATAAGTTGTAACATTTTGAATAATCCTGGACGGGCTACTGATTATGATATATATGATTACCAGATCGCTTGACAGTTATTGAATTGAGACCAGGGAAGTTGTTACATAAAGATCATTGCACATGATGCACTATCTTTTGTAGTATGCATCTTAGCTATGGTAACCTCGGCCTTTTACATATATAACACCTAACATAAACCACTGAAAAAAATTATCCATTGGGTATTTTTTTCAATAACAGGTCATCTTTATAAATTTACCTCGATTCAAAATGTTAAAATGGATTTCAAATTGAACTGGCCAATTATCCAATTTAGAAAAGCAATTACAAAAGTTTAAGTACTTAATTGATAAGATATTTTTGTGATTTTTGCTTGCTGTTTAATATGTAGAAGGTTGCCATAGTTTTACTTTAGGTGTAACCCTAAGAACATGAAGAAACAGGAAATTAAAGCATTGAACCATTGTATTTTAATATTATTTGGATCATCTTCACAGCTTTTGAAACATTTCCATAATGTAATTATGTTGACATCGATCCTATTTCATGAATGCTGCGGATCTATCATCCACATGTATTTTCAAACACGCTCAAACGTTTGTCTTTAAAAATTTGGGGAAATAGAGCCTGACTAAATATAAAATAATTTCTTTCAAAAAAAGTTTTCATCATATTATATAACCTGCTCTGCTGGGCGATCTGCTTTTACGAGATCGGCGCCCATTAAAATTTATTCATCAATGTTATATCAAAATTTAAATTTTGCTCTCTGCCGAGGTCTGCTTTAATGAGACCCATTTTGACAAAAATCATCTTCTTTATCGATCTGCTGGGCGATCTGCTTTTACGAGATCAAAAACACCCATAACATTTTCATTACTTTTGAATCCGGCTGCTAAAATCGTTTACCATATGTTGACATAATTAAATCGTTGTTAATAAAATGCGATCGTTGACAGCATTCTTATCTGGATTTTAAAACGTTTTGACGACAAACTATCAAAAATTATAGTTGCCTAAATCGGTGATGGAAACATTTCCGGAAATATCGATTTTTATTTTATTTTTCCTGAATTGGGAATTTATATTCAAATACATTTTGTTGGGGCCGCCGGGCAATTTTAGGGACGCTAAGCGGCCCTAAACTATATAGTAGAATCATCCCTGTGATCGAAGGAAAATACTGGCAAACTTGATCACATTCGCCATTCCTAATATCTATGACCAATTTATTTCAACGGCAATGCCGAGGTCTTAAAATAAATCTTCTTGAGTGAACACTTTTAGTTCAGTCTTGTTTACCTGTTGTATTTTATCTTCAAGAAACTCGCTTAAAAGAAAGTGAAAATATGTCTTTAAATGTATAGTTCTTTTTTCTAAGGAAGATGAACGTGCTATTGGAGGAACAAAAGTTTTTGTGAAGAAAAAAAACGTCATTCATAGAACTGCTCAAATCATCACTGATCTACAGGCAGCTGCTGTTTGTTAGTACAAAACCATTACTTTATGTTCAATGTATATTCCTTTTAGTTCTTCAATTGATAAAGTAAAAAATGAAAAGGTAACTGACCAGTTAACCTCACCTTAAACTCTGCTGGGGGATTTAACTGCCTATAGTACACTATAGGGAGGCAAATATTTTAATGATAAGGTCACAATTTTAGAAAACTTTGTGTCTCAAGAAGGTTGTGCATTTTTAAAGATAGATCTGATCTTATCTTCGTCCTGGAAACGGTGCTTATTCTGCTATTGCTTTAATAAAATGCAATTCTTCTCTTCTACTAGATTTGTTATGGTGTGTACATGATGATCTCTGTAAAAGTGGTCACTTTTCAAGAATATTCGAGCATCTCTTCTCATCTGCTTACATGTCCGTCGTGCCTAAGCACAAAAAAATCGGAAATCCGGAGAAGACATTACTAAGTTGTAAAACTTGTGTCTGATCTGTTTGTTTAGGTTCTGAACAATAAAATATGTTTAAACTATCTGCTCGACAGAGAGTTCCTCGGCAAATCTGAAACACCCTAACCACTATTTGATGACAATTGTGATCAAGCCATAAGTAGCCGTAAAAATCTAAAAATCGGTTTAATATGCAGCCTACTTCAGAAAATCTCAGGGATTTCCGAATTTTTCTTGCTTAGGCAAGACGGACATGTAAGCAAAGTCGTCGTTCTTCATCGAAACAAATTTGTTTCCGGAATTCTATCTCGCACTCCGATGACAAAAGTTTGGAACATGATACAAAAGATCATTGGTAAAAATTCCAAAGCAACTGTCAAACATTTGAAGGAAGACAATTTTTGTTTATTAACATCGGAAACAGATATTGACAACAAGTAAGGTGAAACCTTTTTGAAATCTTCTTCTGACAACTACAAAGAGGATTTTAAGAAATTCAGGAAGGAAAATAAAAATAAATTTAAACTTTAATTTATACTTATTTAGACAAATTGTAATAAACTATTTTCATTTGAAAACATCTCTATCTAGGGTTCATGATACAGGCCTGATGATATCCACTATCAACGTTTTAAACATTGACCAGATACTTTGCTTGCATCTCTTTTTCAGCTCATGAGTAACATCTTGGAATCTGGGAATCTGGAAGTTTGACACCGTCGTATCTATTCCAAAACCAAATTAAGATCATACGGGTCCTATTAATTATCGACTAATTGCTCTTACCAGTTGTTTCTGCAAAACATTTGAACAGATGGTTTATGATTGCTTTGTATGGGTCCTGGAATCTAATGGCCTATTAGTCAATATCCAGTGCGGATTCCGACTAGGCCGTCGTACTGTTAATCATCTTGTTGGATTCGAATAATTCACCCGTAATGGTTTTGCAAAACATGAGAATGAAGTGTCGGTCTTTTTCGACCTTAAAAAACGGCTATGACACTACATGCATGGTATTTTTACATATCTTATTGATATGGGGATGAAAAGCAATATGCGAAATTTCATTTCAAATTCTATCTCTGACAGGCAATTTAATATTAGAGTCAACTCAACCATGTCTGATCCTTATGATCGAAGATGGGTGTCCCTCAGGGGAGTATTTTGTATGTTACATTGTTCAGACTAAAGATAAACAGTCTTGTTGAAGTTTAAAAAGTAATCATGGTAATATTGAAGGTTCCTTTTACGCTGATGATTTTTAATATGTTACAGATGCCACAATATGAGTAAAATCAAACGCCAATTACAGTTATGAAAAATTTCAAAAATGGGCTCCTAAAAAAAGTTTTAAATTTGCGATATCAAAATCCGTCGCGATGCATTTCTGTAAGAAACGCATCTTGATCCTGAGATTTACCTTCATGGAAACAAGATTAAAATGGTCGATGAAACCAAATTTCCTGGTTTAACTTTTGAAAGAAAGTTAACCTTTCCTACCCATATCAAAATGTTAAAATCAAAATGTCCAAAAGCTTTACATGCTTTAAATATTTTACAAGTTGTAGCTATCACGTACTGGGGTCCTGTTTGCAACATTTTATTTTCAATTTATATAGATCACTTGTTCGGTCTATATTAGATTATGGATCCATAGTGTATGGCTCGGCAAGGAAGTCATACGTACATGTAGAAATTATCGATGTTGTGCATAACCAAAGTTTTCGTCTGTGCTTTGGTGCCTTTGAAACCACACCAGTTGTGAGTCTATGTGTGGAGGCCGACGATTCTTCTCTATCTCATAGACGTTTGAATATTGGTCTACAGTATGCCGTCAAGTTAAAGGCATTGCCAGACAAAACTGTCTTCAACTGTGTTTTCAATCTCATTTATGAAGATATTTTGAAAGAAAAAAAAAAAAAAAAACATGAGAATAAAATTTCTCCATTAGGAATTCCTTAAAAAATCTATATACGAATGATTGGATTTGAAATCTTTTGCTCCAGTTCAAACTAATAAATGCTGCTCATGGGAACTTCCTAAACCCGAAATTATATTTGATCACCCTAAACAAAAAGGCTGAAACAAATCCTCATTTAATTCAGTAACCCTACGCAAAATTAGAATCCAACAAATCCGATTTTTTATATGTTTATACTGATAGATCGAAGGATGGCGACACATTATCATCTGCTGCTGCATGTCTTAGGAGACAATGCTGCAACTTTTAATTAACCTCCTGTCGTATTCATCTTTACTGCAGAAGCTAATGCAATTATTCTTGCTTTGCAGTTTATTTCTACTTCTGACAAATCAAAAATAAATGTTATGTTCTGTCTCGCTATCATGTATTCAAGCTATACAACATATCAAAGTTCAAAACCCGCTAATTTCAAAAATCCTTTACGCAATGAAAAATTTGTATATTATCGATAAAGAAATTATACTTCTGTGGATTTGCACGAAAACAAAGTAACTATTGTAGATCAAGAAGCAAAGAATGTCCAATACCGGTACTCTTATCTAAATGTGAAATATCATTTACTGATTTTAAATCTTATATAAAAAAATCTGTCTTAATATATGGTAAAATGCATGGAGAAAAAAGGAACGAAAATATAATTATTGCCTGAAACAAAACCAAACATATGCAAATCCTTAAACAATTCTACATGAAGGAAAAAATCCGTGTTTTTGTTATAGATGTCGTATAAGCCATGCTAGAGGAACACACAAATATATTTTGAAGAATGAAATTCAATCGGAAAGTAAACCTTGCGATTGAAATCTTAAGCAATTACAATTAAACATTTTTTACTGGATGTATTCAGAGATTCGTAGAAATCATTTTAATGTAAACAAAACATTTTGTAATATGTATGATTTAGTTAATATTATTTAAAATTAAAAAAGGTGTTTCCTTTTTTAAAGAAACTGACATAAATTCCAAACTATGAATATGTTGTACATGTTGTATGTGTGAAATAATTTTAAAGTTGTATCACTTCATCTTGCTTGAAAAAAAAGTTTTACTGAATTGAAAGACCATTTGTCTGGTTTTATGAATTGTCTGTCGTTTGAATATTTGATAAGGCTCTCGCCTTGAAGTAGCCTTTATGTGATAATGCGGCGTAAAGCAATTATTAATCAATCAATCAATCAATAAATCAATGTTTGTGCTCATTAAACATTCACATTCTCATAAGATCTTATAAAAAAGACATACAGTTAAACTCTAACATTGTCTAACAGCATTATCCAATTTTGGAATTGAAAATTAAAATATAAGACGAGCAGCATTTTTGAATTTTAAATTTATTATAAAAAATTAGAAGTAGTCCGTGGTAGGGCATTTTTTGTGTTTATACTACACCTAAAATAGTGAAATGTTAATTTTTTTACCTTGATCTTTTTAATTTATTTCAACTGCTTTTGCTTTTTAATTTAATTGTTTCTCTAAATTGCGATTAAAATGCTGGTTTTTTTCAAAATTAATTAAAAAATAAAACATTGCTTGTTCTGTTTGTTTGATTCAACTTCTATTTTGATTAATTATATAAAAGTTCAACATCAAAAATGTTACTTTATTAGAATCTAGAAAAAGCAATGGTGAATGAAACACATTTAACGGGATATGTTTACACTTCCCGTTCAACTGAGAAAAAAGATCGGGTTTGTGCTATATATTCTTTAGTTTTGTATGTTCTCGTATTCGTCATAGTGTTGTCGGTTTCTCTTCGACTTATGAATTCTTATTGTCCCTTTTGTATCTTCCACCTCTTTGTTTAATAAGACATAGGAACATTTTTGTGGAAACTTATATTTTTCATAAATTGAAAACGTGGACCTGCGTTCAATAATCTTATTTCAACTCTGATTTAAATACAGACTTAAACAAAAGACATGCAGCATAAACAAAATTATGAGACACCAAACCTTATATTTCGCAAATTTTATAACAAATAACAAAGAGAAATGTCGAAACTGCCAACAAATGAAATCGATGACAATAAATGTGTAAAACAAAGTTCGTATTGTAGTCGGCATTATGAAGATTATAGATTTATTAATAATATCCATTCAGTTTTGAAATATTCTTCCTTATTACAAATTGCACTTCTCAAAATTATCTCATGTAAAAACTCTGTAAAAATAGTTATAGGGGTGGCTTATCACTGGGTTAATACTAGCATGATCGACTGGTGACACATGTGGAACAGGGTCTGTTTACCCTTTCGGAGCAACTGAGATCACCTCGGTTTTTGATGAGGTTCTAACAATTACATTTGTGTGTAAGGAAGATCGGAAGTGACAAACATATACCTAAATTGCCTTCTTTTTGCCAGTGGCAGTAAAATATAAATCCCTTTTTGTCACTGTTTGAACCGTGATTATGCTTGCAATAAATGTGAATTACCGGTACGCAAACAACAGCAAAACAATCACAACTCACAAAAAGTAATATTTAGACCACTAAATTGTCTACCGATGTAATCATGTATAAAAGTAAAGAAATTGTGTATATAACTTTTAAATGACTGTAATTCGCATTGCAAACTCATCAAATATACCAGGCTTATGATTTGGCACTACAGACATGCGGTCCTTTATATAAGATTCAACAGAGGTGACCAAATTTGAACAGTTGAAATGTCATTCTACTTTTGAACGACAAATGGTAGAATAGTCAAATCAAAACGATCATTGAAACAGTCCGTTATTAAATTTTGAATATTTTAAAATAAAAAGAAAAAGAATTTAAGTCAAATAAAGACGAGCAACATAAAACCAAAAAAGACAAAGGACAAAACAGTCTGCAAATCATAGCAATTAATTTAGACTAAATCTTTTAATGTTGATTCAAAAACAACAAGTTGTTGAATCAACATTAAAAGGAAGTTTGATTTAATTGAAAGTGTTTCCTGATTGTAATAATTTCTATAAAAAAAAACATCATGAACATAAAAAGACTGTATTTGATATCAAGAAACTACCAATGTTGTAAATAGTGTTATATTACTAAATGAAAACAGAAGGCGTATTACATTATTCATGTTATTTGGAACGAGAGCAAACCTTTGTGTATTTTTGTTGACATTAGAAACAAAATGAAACATAATTCAGATATACATCAATAATGCCTATTTGTAGATCAATAAATATATAAACATTTAAACTGCAAATTGCATTTGTCTTCAAACATTTCAAAAAAAGTACAAATTACATTTCTCATAGTTATTGCATTTTCATATTGTTTTGTAGAAACTTGAAATGCTTTGATTAACTTCACATTATCTATTTCAATTTTCAACTCAACAATAAAAAAGACTCACAAATACAACAGTTTTCTATTTTGAATTTCTAGTTGAAAATAGAAAACAAAGTTGTAATTTATAAAAAAAATCACAAATATAAAAATGCTCCGCTTTGGAACATTTTTTGATTTGCTAAAAAAATGTTTAGCTAAATAAAAAATACATCGAAGAGAAACATTTCTCCATTTGTTTTTCAACTATTTAAAAAAATTGTCGAAAAGAATGTCCGTTTTTATTTTGTATTACATCTAATGAAACAGTTTAAAAAAAATAAATATAAAATAAAGAAAGGACCATTTTGCAAGATGAAGTATGGTCCACACTGGAGTATGGTTCCTATTTCTATCTTTAAATACGAATAAAAATATTTCTTGTTAGAGCATTCATTATTTTTTCAATTCAAATGTCAAGTTTGGTATGCTCTACATTGGAGCATATTTTTTAAAATTTTCCCATTCTATATATCATATTTAAATCATTAAGGTGAGCAATTTTTATTTTTTATTTTTGAATGAGATTGAAACATTTTGTTTCTAAAACAAACAAAATTCAATTGTTGAACTTCTTAAGAACTGTTGAAAAATTGGAACCATTGTAATCTTGTTTTTTTCAATATCATTGAAAAATCGAAAAATTAAATTTCATGAAAATTTTGAATTATAATGCACATACAATTAATGGCTTCTTCTATTAAAATCATATCAGTTAGTTCCAGCGTACAAAATTTTAAACATGTTTGAAGGAAAATGAAATAAATGTAAACACCAATTATTATGCAGTTAATTCCTGACTCAGAAAAAACGAATTGAGACAACAAAATTATCATGCCATTTATCATATGATGATTTCTAAATGCATATTATTATACGTATTTAGTTAACAGTTTTTCACCAATTTAGTATAAAGTATCGACAATTGTTGAAAGATCAGTGGATTTAAAAGATGAAGGTCACGCTATACAATGTCGTTCACATTCTTCATCAACAGTTGAATCTAAGAATAGGGTCACCTTCTGTTTATGTTATTTCTTTGGGAATGATGTAAATGTATAGTTTAATGCAATTCTAGCATGAGAGTAAAAGTTACCAATACTCCATTGATTTACAGCAGTAGGTTTGTATTACTTTTGATTGCATACAAGTAGCAGTGTAATATTTTCAACAGAACGTTGCGAAAAGTTAGTCATGTAAATGTGTAATATTCAATGATATTACGCTAGTGTGATGCATTTAAGGATGTTTGCTACTCTGTTTCAAATTAACAAGCTTCTTAAAAGACTGTTATAAATTGAAATTATAGGAGGAGCGAATATCCTTAAGTTCTGTTTAATGAACATGAGTAATGCCTACTATACTGTTTTGTTTTGTGTTTTATTGGTGTAAATATGTATTTTACACACACACAAAAAAAAAAAAAAAAAAATTAAATTGCATTTTTTTAAAACACTTGTATAAATCTTATCTGTATATAAACTTATTAGGCAAAAGAGAAAAATCCGAAGTGCAATTCTTTATTTGTGTAGTTAAATGAATTACAAAACTGTAAAAGTTACATGCAAAAATATCTCTACATTTGTAATATTCAGTAAAGGTTTTTGATCATTTTATAATATGTATACCCTTTTATAGTCATGCAAATAATTTTTGAACATTGATATCCGAGACATCAAGAGTGACAATATTTCGGCGGTTTTTAAATGATCATGTACTTGCTTTCGAAATCAGTAGCCTTATCATACGTATAATTTTTGAAATGCAAACTAATAAATTTATTAACATTGCCACCGATATTTAATTGAATGCAGTCAACAATTTTATTTTTATTTATACATATGCATGCCAAATGCATAAATTACGTTAAAATATTTGTTCTTATTTCTAGCATGTTTGTTGATTTAATATATAACTGCAGATGTTTTATCTTCAGAACTCAGACCTAGTTATTTTTTAATTGATTTCAGAATAATTAATTAACGCCGCACTTTTTTTATATGGTACATTGTATACGGAATTCTAGTACCTGTATAATCATGATACCAGTGTGTTTAAATATGTATTTTTTACAAATGGTTTTGCTTTAAAAGAAACCTTTATAATGTATTAATTATACAAAATATAACCTAGCAAAGTCAACCGATATAAAAAATAAAGTGTGGCGTAAATAAATTAATCTGAAATCGATTAAAGAATAACTAAGTCAGCGTGCTGAATATAAAGCACTTGTAAATGCTGATATATATTAAATTAACAAACGTTCACACCTTTGTTTTATATGTGTACATAAAATATTAAGATGGTAACATGATATTGATCATACAAAGTGGTGTTACAAGAAAAATAAATTCAAAGTCAAGATGCTACCTAAAGAACTTGGAAAAAGTTGAAATCAATGTTTGATAAGGTTTATAAGTTTATCTAAAAAAGTAGACATGATCATGTAAATGAAAAACAAACTTGATGAAAATAAGAACAAAGGATTTCACGTATTGCATTTGGCATGTATATGTTTAAATTGAAATAAGAATGTGTACTGCATTCAATCAAATATCGGGGGCAATGATTATCGAATATATAAATTGCAACCAAACCTATACTTATTGTGCTGACAAATAATCCACATGTATTTCAAATCAAGTTGATAAGGCTGATAAAACATCTTCGAACTTTGAAAATATATTGAAAATAGTTCTGATCAATCATGTAGGGGGCTTCTTATGTTCTATTAAACAACGGAGAAAAATGAGGACACAAATGTGTTTTGCTACAAAAAATTTGATGAAAGTTGCAATTTGTGTCTCACTGTAAAGCTTCTTCTTGAGACAAAATATGCTTTTCTTCACACATTACAACGTGGTAAAACCATGATTTCTTCCGTGAAGATAGTGATTGTAACAGAATAACTCAACGGACTGTGATACTTTAAATTTTAGTTGATCTCGCTTATGTTTATAATCTTTTCAAATCAATAGGAATAAAATTTTGTTGAGGCGGTACATACACTTCAGGGAGATAACACTGTAAGCATCAGCTGAACGTTTTGATCACGTTCTATTGTAAAGGAAATATTATACTTCTCAATAATCAAAATTAGGCTTTGTCAAACTGCTATATATCCAATGAAAGTTTTCCGATAAAGTGGGTGGTGCAAGTTTTCTGAATTTTTTTTATATTTTTGGCAAAGGGTCAAAGTCAATACTTTGTCAAAATTTTATGAGAATGAAACGAGTCAAATTAATATTAGGCAAGGTGTATGGTACCACCTTAATACTTATCAATTGCATTTGATTAAATTTTCTTGTTGACTAATGATTTTTACTACTAGTTTTATTTAGCTATAAAACAAATAGTATTGCTTCAACTTGTTCAACTTACATTGATCTTAGTTGATAACTGTTATACAACGAATAAACAATAATACTATACTGGACATTAATTATATTTGACTATTAGATAAAAGTGTCAGACAGTCCAAACTGATAGAGGTTAAATTAAAAAAAAAAATAGTAGTTTTTTATTGCTTAAATCCGTTTCTAATTTGAAAGATGCTGAAAAAAAAAGAAAATGAGTGTCACCTACGGCGTAAGCCATCTATGACGATTGGTTAAGTTTTACCAGCTTCAATTATAGATCAGCACTTTTGAAAAAAACAAAATTAGTATCAAATCATGATATAAATGCACGACACAAAAACAAACATTCAGGTAGACATAAGTTCTTCAGCAATAGAAAGTGTCCGTACAATATCATAGATATGTAAAGTTCTTTATCACATATTTTGATAGCAGTAATGAATGCAGAGAACACAATTTATCCTCTAAACAAACGGATTTTGATAAAAAAAAAAAAAACAAAAAAAAAAAAAAAAAAAAAAAACAAAAAAACAACAGGAAATAAAAGTAATAGTCTTTTTGGACAAATCCTAATACTTTAACGGAAATATCTAAATTCAACACTGAATTTTCAATTTGCTTAAAATCTCTGAAATTCGATTTAGTGTTAACCTTAATTGGACTTCATATTTTAGCCATATCATATCCCCTTATTTGTATATACTTGTCAGAAAACTTTTTTTTTAAATGTTTTTTTTTAATTTCTGTCAGAAAACTTGAATGTACAGGATGCAGTTAAAAATAACGTATAAATTTAATATATAGAAGACAAAATATATTGCCAATGACATGATGAAAAACATTTCTTTAATTTTGATTTAGATACTAGTTAATGTTCTAACTTACTGTAGCAAAGATGACTTTAAGTAAAGTTCACCGATGTTCAAATAAGAAAGTATTTGGTTATTATTGTAGAGTTTCTGTTGATAACAAAGCTCAAGTATTTATACATGGCGGTGAAATTTTGTATATTTAAATTCCCGATGGAGATTTATCTATCATGTAAATAAAGACAACAGTAGTATACCGGTGTTCAAAAGTTATAAATCGATTGAGAAAAAACAAATCCGGTTTACAAACCAAAACCGAGAGTCACAAATCAACTATAAGAGGAAATCAAAGGAACAACAGGAACACCGAAGTGCAACAAAAACAAACGTAACACACATAGAAACGAACTATTTGTTAACAACTGCCATATTCCTGACTTGGTACAGGACATTTAAAGAAAATTGGTGGGTTGAACCTGGTTTAATGGCATGACAAACCTCCCGCTTTATGACACTATTAAAAAATCGCTAAAACACTACAAGACAGAAATACAACACAAACACACGCAAGAACATAAGAGAGAAACGCACAAACACATAATATAATATTCGATACAACATTCAAACCACAGAACAACAACAAACATATTCCATCAATGACCACTGGATATCAAAAACAGTGAAGCGCTTACTTCACTAACATGTAATCTTGACTTCATACATTCATTTTACAATATTCGTCCAAAAACGTTCATGACAATGATGGTATGTAAAAGTAATTCAATCTATTACGTTTTATTTTCATTTCAGGTTTGAACGGGGACAAATGACCATATTGATTAATTCTATAACTTTAAAATATATTTGAATACGTATTCATTATAAAATCGATAGTTATTTTGTAATGGACTCGATACGTATCATGTATATAGTCTAATGAGCTACAATTCGTACATTTATGAGTTAGTTTAAAGCAAATATCATAGATGATTGTTCATAGGATTTTACAATTGTTACCATGTTTTGCTACTTTTTTATTATTGTTTTGGTAGTTGTATGCCACATAAGTACATTTAAGGAAATTATGCCTCTTTATTGCGCCCTGTGTGTCTTTTTTACTCCGTTAATACTCTTTTTAAATATAATTATTTAAGAAATTATTCGATTAAGAAACACTTCTGAATACCGTCATTACGCAAATATTTATGAATCAAAACGGATGAAAAAAAAAAAAAAAAAAAAAAGACACGAAAGAGGTATCAACGGCGTAAGAAGGTTGCACTATGATAACTAAAGTAGTTCATTCATTTTTAAACGTTTATTTTATGTTCAAACTCTTCGTTTCTAACCACAGTGCTATACTCTTCATTAAAAATATACTGGTAATATTTATCAACGACATTGTGTAATGTCTTTAATCAATAAAAATAGTACTCAAATGTAAAATATTCCCACATTATTAGATACACTTTAATGATAAACCCTATTGTCCAGCAGAGTGGAGAGTCAGATCACATTAAGCAAGCTAAACAATTGACATGACCAAAAAACCAGGTCAAAGTACACTATGTGTACCACAGAATTCAAACAATGCGTATCAGTTAGATTTAATTTCATGTGCAACAACAAAAGCAATAGGTCACAAGAAAAAAAAAAAATTGATTTTAAAACACATTTGTTAAATCCACAGTTTTATTACGTATACTTTTGTTAAATTTAGCCAAAAGTTTTGGACAAAACGCACCGAAAACGTATTGAAAAGAAATACACATTTATAAAATAAAGCTTTTCACAAAACAGGTAAATGTTCCGAATTGAAACACAGATCATAATGGTATCACTACAAACTAATAAGAGTCTGAAAAGACCATATTTTGTGCTCGACCAGTAAGGTTGAGCACATATTTTACTTGATAAGACTGGACATAATTTCTGATTCAGACTTGTAAAGTAAAGTCGAGACCAAAGTCGAGTACAGTTAAGTACAGTTAACTATTGTCGAGACTATATCGAGTCTTATCAACTAATTTCTGTCTGCGACCTTACTGGTCGAGCACAAATTATGGCCTTTTTAGACTCTGGGCAGTTTGTAGCGTATACTGATAAGGAAATCTTATCTGCTAAAGGGACAAGCCTTGGTAACACCAACATGATACTCTCGTTTATTTTGTCTTACATTTTTACCACGGAATAGATATGAGTCCAAACCTAAAATGTGTTTTTAAATTAACCGAGTCATTTTATGTGTAGGGTATCAGTTGTTAGTATACTTAAAATCTGTCCAAAACGCTAGAAGGCGTACATTGTGGTTTGTTTTTGTACACGTTCGCGATAATAATAGCAAGGACTTTGAATCTGCGAGGTAGAATAATAATTTAAAATGAATGTGGAATGTAAGTGGTTACATGTTAGCCAAAATGTAAAGTAATGATGGAAAAAAGTCGACATTTTGGGAAATGACAAATATAATTTCTCAACACTCTTTAGGTTTGTATTCTATAAAACCTTATATTGTCTCTTTATAGTAAGTTACTATTATTTTGTGAGAGTTAGATGGTATCGTCTTAATAGTAACAACAGTGAAGGCTTACGGAAAATCAAATATATTCATTAAGGAACTTTTATTATTGAAACAAATGCCGACACATTAAAACCATACAATCGGACGTTGTTTCCCCAAAGACTACACAGTCCCCAAAACAATAATAGATTTTAACCTCCATGTCTCCAAAGTGAACAAATAATCTGTGACCATCTAAGTATTACCTTTTGTATGTTGTCTGTCAGCATAAGCTTATACAGACGCCATCACGAGTTGGTTGATCGTTTTGGAATATCCGTTCCACAAATGATAGCGGATATGATCCTCATGTTGCAACTACAATCCCGTTCCCTTTTCCCGAATGTGACCTACCGAATAAGACTTATGTCCGGATTTGTACTAAAACGAGAAACACGACGGGTGCAACATGCGAAGCAGGATCTGCTTACCCTTCCGAGCACCTAAGATCACCCCAAATTGTGATGGGGTATCTTTCGCCTCTCTTTTTTACTCGGATCTTAATTCAGGTCATATCCTCTAAAACACTGAGGTGTGTATTTGAAGACACAAGCATACAGCATATACAGTTCACCGCTTAAATTGTATCCTCAAAAATAAAACCCTCAGTTTTCGATCTGATATTTTCTCAGTTAACCTGTTCCCAAATCTTCAATACCTAATTTTCAAGAGTCATCTCAAAACTCCTCAGGTTGTCTTTGAAAAACCGTTCAAAGTGTTTATCGGATTATTGTCTATCTTCAACATTTTAATCTTTGAACCTTTAAAAAAAAATCAATGGCTTCATGTTAACTCTTGTTAGATTCAATTGTTGATACTGTTGAATTATTCACAAATTCAAATATAAACATTACCTGATGTACATGGCATAGATGGTTAATCACTGTTTAAAAAACTGTTTCGTAAATAAAGGCAACTTTACAATAATTTAATATCACATCTAGTTATTTAAGATTATAATTTGGGTTACTTCAGAAGTCCAGAACATGCATATCTTGAGAAAAAAGCCCAAATCATGAAAATTAAACGTTCGTATTCTAATGAATATTCTTTAAATTTACGATTTACTTATAATTATACCTACAGAATATCATAAAATTAGCAGTTTTACTCGAATATTATTGTTAACATATTACAGTTCAGATATTTGAGACTTGAAATCGGTACCAATGGAGCATTCCTCCATCTTCGTGGTCGCATTGGTTTAATATTTTCTTTCAGATTCACATAGTTTACATATTTTAGGTATAATAGTTATTCCTAACATAATGTCTCAAAGTCAAAATGTCACGAGTGCATATTCTACTCCAGATATACTAGACTACACAATTGTTTTTGGGATATATGTATTAAAATTAAGGAAAATTGTATCCCTCACCTTCGAAGTAAAGGCATGCCGACGGGCAATTCTTAAGGCTTCAAGTTCTGCCGACGGTGATTCGTACCAACCACTGTATGACTTTGTTCGCGGAACAAGTTGGAATAGATATTCGAGGGTTAGACGTCGGAACGATTCATCGTTAGGGGATTCGTCAAGTACGTCTAACACATCACGTACTAGAAAAATGTTAATTGTTCTGAAAGTAGGCAGTTTTGGATCAGTTGGGCGAACACAGAAATTTCTCTTGGAACTGGAAATGTTGTCATTGAAAATGTGATAGTCAACATGGTAGTGTCAAATCCGATTGCAATTCAGTACTTACACAGGAATATACACATGCAAGTTTGTTACGGGAGAATGGAAAATATTATATCAGATCTTAGAACTGTTAATATAACTTCTGTCTCATTATATAATAGTTTTTGTTTATAAATTCACCATATTATGTTACATAATTTTACCAATTTGCAAGCTTGCAATACATACATAGATAACGAATATATCAATTCTAACCTTGATATGTGGTCAATGTGACAATATATCCACAATGTGAAGTTTAAACATAGCTACTACAACATGTACAAATTTTCGGATACAGTAAAGATTATCATTATGTATCTATATACGTTATTCACATATACAGGTCAGAAATTTAATTTTGCACGAACATAGTTACAAAAATGTACTATACATTCATGAAAAAAACCAAAGGTAAGATGTGTTGAAATCGTTTCATGTTTACAGCGCTTTCATCCGTCTGCCATGTGTGCAATGACGTGTAAGAGTACTTATTTTGAAAATCGTGTGTTTTTTTCATAATTCAAATTGCCTTCCCTGTAAAATTTAAATACATCCAACTTATTTATACTCAAATGTTCCTTTTCTGCGGTTGCAGCGATACAAAAGTTCACTGTGTGGATTTGTTCGACATTGGATATATATCATCTGTTCTTTGTGGAAAAGAACCCGTTCAGAAGTATTGTCACTGAAATGCCTCTTTTATTTTCTTTCCCATAATATTTTATAATGAAACATAATGATCTATGACACCTAAATTTCTTTACGGGTAACTGCATAACGATAACGTTCGTAAATATTTTGACGCCATAACGTTAGATTTATTATTAGTATCATTTGTTTATGCAACACCAGGACACAAATACACAGGAATTTTTTAACGCTGTGCACAACAACGGCCCAATTAGTCTGTCTGATAACAATTTTTGTATAAAAACACATGCGAGGAAGGAAGAACCGTGTATTATTCTCAGATCGACACCGCCGGAATTCCAACGCTCAAATATACTAAGCCATGTACTGATTTCCATAAGAACACAATATGAATATGATGAAACGCCTATGCAAACGGTTCTTACGCTAATCTAAGATCGTACCATAAACCATTATGATTGAATTGATCATATGATCATACTGGATAGCAAATAAAACAAATTATTACTGGTACTTAACTGTCTTTGTTTTTATCAATATTGTATAATTGTTTTAGAAGGATGTATTTATATTTGACATAAAGAATATCAAATAAAATGAAATATTTATTACATGATATGAATAAGTATAACTATTAATACTATCGTCAAGCTTTGTTGGGCCATAGGTTTACGCATTTTTTTTTTTAGAAAATACCACTGTGTCATTGTTAGGAAAAATTATATACTTAAACATGTTATATGTGTGGTTAAAACATCTAGTTGCAGATAATTTCAGTGGTCGATTGGTCAGTTGCAATGCACGCAGTGTCAGAGCCGAGTTGAATGTACTTCGGTCCATAGAAGGTACTCATGCAGAATGCGCTTTTAATTGTGGCAACATAGACAATTGCATTGGATTCAATAATAATTCTGAATAAAACAGGTAAAAAAAAAAAAAAAAAATACCGAACTCTGCGGAAATTTCAAAACAGAAAGTGACAAAATCAAAGTTGAAAACACATCAAACGAATGATTAACAACGGTCATATTCCTGATTTGGTTTGGTCATTTTCTTATATAGAAAATGATCTATGTATTACTGAAAATTATTACACCAGGGTTTTCGATATCACAAACTAGTCAAAACATTTACTAAATTTTATCATCGGTACAATGACATCATTCGTAAATATAAATTAACATGCAGACATCTTATACGTTCAGGTATTTCTTTTATGGTAATATTCTTTACAAAGCAAAAACATGTCGGCATTCACCTCAAAAGCTAACCAAACCTTTAAACAGACTTATTAAGAAGGGATATAGTTTCGATACTGTTGTCAGGTCATTAAAAATGGCATATTTTGGCTTTAATATTGATTCACTCATAGGGTCTTTGCATCGGAAATAAACATATTTATTCTAAAACCAGTTGTTGGCATGATACTGGTTATGTTCTTCTCATATATTTTATGATAATATGATATTGAACCCCTAACGGGAGGAATTGTGCTTGATATTCATATGATGAAGACATAATCTTTCAATCAGTTTAATTGAGGTCTGGAGCTGGCATGTCAGTAACTGCTAGTAGTCCTTTGTTAATTTATGTATCATAGTTATTTTGCTTAATTTTTGTAACCAATTCTGACATCGGACTCGGATTTCTTTAAACTGAGTTTTACTGTGTGTATTGCTGTGTGTTTGATTTTCTACATTGACTAGAGATACAGGGGGAGGGTGAGGGTTGAGATCTCATAAAACATGTTTAACCCCACTGCATATTTGCGCCTGTCCCAAGTCAGGAGCCTCTGGCCTTTGTTAGTCTTGTATGATTTTTTTTAATTTTAGTTCATTTATATGTTTCGGAGTTTAGTATGACGTCCATTATCACTGAACTAGTACACATTTGTGTTTAGGGGCCTTTGAAGCACGCCTACGGGTGCAGGATTTTCTCGCCGCGTTGAAGACCCATTGGTTGCCTTGGATTGTTTTCTGCTCTTTTGTCGGGTTGTTGTCTCTTTGACACATACCCCATATCCATTCTGAATTTTATTTGATCCTGGTAATAATCAAGATGAGGTCAAAACACAACCTTGTGTAACCTCACTCAGAGAGTTGTCAGGGAATAGACATTTGCTTTCAGTGACTGAAAAAAGCAGTAGGATAGTTGAGATGTTAAGAATATACTCCCCGTATTAGTAACTTGCCACAATCCCTTAAAACATTCATGCGGTTTATTCAGGGTTGGCAAAAATCCGGGTTTTATAAGTATTGCCCAGCTCAGTGGGATATACCGGGAAAACCTGGGTTTTACTAGGTTTTACCGGATAATACTGGGTAATATGAAATACTGGCCTGAACTTTAATGAAGATTCAGTGATGCATTATAAAGGCAATACACTTAAGTCAACGAATTCAATTTGTTTTCTTTTAGTAAATATATATATTTAGAATTAACAATTCTATGTAAGGAAAATTACTTTTAAGCAGTTTTTGTTCATTACTATAACTAAAAAAGTTTACTTAGTTTTAGCATTTGTTTACGTACATCACTAATTGATAAGTAATTATTCAGATTATAAAACAGATTTGTTTTTAGAACATGATCAGCCTTTTGATTTCTAGAAGTTTTATTGAATTGAATTGAAGTGTTCATGGCCTGTCCCCTTAAGGTGTTTATTTAGCAATATGATTGTATAGCAATTAAAACTTACAATTCACTTAAACACTGCAATGAAATACTTTTTTAATTTATAATTAATATTGAAACATAGCTTAGAAATTAACAAGGTATCCTAAAATGTTCACAACTTGTTTTCTGCCTACCTATAACTAGTGGAGAAAAGAAAGAAATTGAATTTTCAATCTTAAGAAATTACTCTAAATGGTAAATGTATATATAAAGCTATAATATTATTAAACTAAAACAAGTCTGTACTGTTTTGTGTAAAGATAAGCTTGAAAAATCATATTACCTATCCCAGTATTACCCGAGTATTTTTTCCACCCTGCTTATTCCACCCAGGTTTTCCCGCCCGGGTAATACTTTCAAACCCTATAGTTGCTGAAAGTGATCGCGTATGCATTTTGCAATGTTCAACTTCCTTTTTAATGGCAAACAAAATGTCTCAAGCTTAATCATGTTAATTGATGTCGACCAACTTTGCACATGTTGCACAATACACAGCAAGTCCACATGAAATGATAAAAGAATCTTTTTCTGTCAAACAATAGAAATATGATAGATGTACTGATAAAATGAGTAAACTTGCAAACAACATCTATGTAAATTTCGGTAATTCAGTTTATCGACATGCTATAGACATTGCTATCGATACCAAGTATGGTCCTTTATTATTATATTTTTATAGCACAGTATATCTCGTTTCTTAAATTCATTTAATGGGAAATTTGCTATTCGTTTAATGTAAAGCAGGAAAGACACATTACCAGAATTGATGGACAAGGTTGAAAACATACAAGAATGATTAATGATGTTCGCTTCTCTGTTTAAAATGACAAGCTTTTGAAAAGACTGTTATAAATAGGTAGTATATAAATATAGAAACTAATTAAGCAGGAAAATAAGGATACCTGTGCTTGTTTTGAGATATAAGCCATTGAAAATTGGGCAGGAAATAATTCTCTGTAAACGTTTCATACATTTAACATTGGCACCGTTTTCCTTTCAAAACGATGAAAAATAACAAAGATTTTATAAAATTTTCAAATTTGATATTTGACATTATATGTAATCAAATTATGGAAAGGAAAGTAGGGTTTAGTTGGCAACATTTTTAATGGCACTACATAGATAAAACCAGAGGATTTTGAATATCTGGCAAAATTCAAAACAAGAGCAGCGAACATCCTTAGTTCTTGAATTTGAGCTCAAAAGCTCATCAAAGATACCAGATTATAATTGTGTATGCAAGACAAGCGTTTCGTCTACATCAGATCCGTAAGTGACACTTGAATAACAAGAGTTGTAAGGCAGAATCAAATACGATGTTGGATAGCATTAAAACCAAATTTTCCCAAAAATTGTGCCAAATACGACTAAGGCAATGTGTACAGTTTTGTATGTCTACACAAAACTCATCAGTGACACTTGCAAATAGCTGGTCGTCGAAGGAAATCGAACTCTAAGTTAAAGAGCATCAAAACAGAAAATTTTCAAACAATTCTCAAAAAGTAATCCTTAATTGGTTGAAAATAAAATAAAAGAGTCTCTAGATTATCAAAATATGAATGAATATCACGACAACAAAGTTTCAAATATGTCCATAATTAAATAGATCTTGTTGTGCCTATGATGTTTTCTGCTCAGCACTTTCTGCTTTCAAAATGGGTGGCAGCTACTTCTATAAGTAGTTGTCTTATGATTGTGGTATTAATTATTGCCATACTTTGACTTATAGTTGTTATTTTCTGTGTCATTTGCTCCCTTGTGGAGAGTTGTTTCATTGGCATTCATACCACATCTTATTTTTATACTAACAGAGAGTATGCATATCTTTCAAGTCTGAACATTACCAAAATAATCAATTATGTAAAGTTTTATCTAAATTTGTTTAGAAATTTGAGAAAATGTCTTTTAAAATTTTCAAGGATGACGGAATCCGGACTATAGAAGTCAATGGCAAGTGATTGAAAAAGCTTCGGCCAGAGAAGTAAAGATCTGTTTATAGACGAAGTACATTTCAATGCATATCAAATGAAACTCCAATTTAAATTTTCTGTAGAAAAAAAAAATGTTCTGGAAAATTTCACTTATTCTTTTTTAAATTTTTGTATCAATGTTAAGAAATGGAGTTGGTCTACAACAAGAACAAACTTACTTCTTTTCGAAATCTCTAGCTATAAAAGTAAATATAAGTGTTCTGATTTCGACTTTGCAATCTTCCAGTTTTAAAATATTGATTTAAGAAAGTTTTATTATTAAATGTATTTTTGAAATTATCATTTTTTTCAAGATATACTTAAACTTAAAATTAATGCGCAATTCTAAATTTTCAATTTTGACAACTAGATTTAAATATGTTTTGCGTAAATATACACGGTCTAATAACACTGTGTATTCAATGAAAAAAGATTTATGGGCATATTGAAAATCAAAAATAATTTTGAAGGTTTAATTTGACCTCGTAAAACTCAAGATTGTTCATTTGTGTTGAGACGTACTCTTTTTACAAATGACCGACCACTGTTGCAAATTCGAAATAACACTTTTTATCTGACATCACTACAAACTACTAACACATTGTTGGTGGTTAACCTCATGTGACATGTTAGAAGGCGACATTTACTGATTTATACAATACACAGGATTGAAGCACTTCACATTTAGTGTATATGGATATGGATTTTAACGAGCTTGAGCACATTTATTTTGATTTTGTTTTTTCGTTTTACTTCTCAATCTATTTGGAAAATGTTTCTGTAGATGTGTACCTGTTTGTTATAGTTTTCAGAAAAACTTGAAATAACATTTACGAACACATATCGCATAGGTGGTTTTGGAGTCGCTCCTGTGTCGTGTGTATTTGATGTTCTCACTTTAAGCAAATTCCAATCAATGCATTGTGTTATCTCATTGATCTGCCGTGTTCAAAATCGGAAAATATGTATTTAAAAAAAAAAAAAAAAATCAGTAATGAATGAACAATACTATAGCTTCCATTTAAATGCTGCACTGTTAAATAAAGGTTTAACTAGTGATTCTAAGACATTTTATGAAAGTGATTGATCTCCGAAATGATATAAGAAAATACAATGTATTTATTATAACACATACTATTCGGAAAGATCACCACCATTTAAATTAATGAGTATTAAGGTAAATGATTACACGACTTATGTAAAATCCATATTTTAAATGATTACTGTGAAGACGGATAACTGAAAGTATGAAAGAAACAATAATACTGTACACTGTATACGTTTGAAACGGATGAGAGTTAACAATTACATGATAGCAAAGTGCTCCCGAACATGAAAATTGAAGTATTTGATGTTTTGAAATAATGATCATCATCCATTTGTTTACCTACAGTTCAAATCAAAGAATTCCAATAAGCAAGTAACATCTGGCCCGATATGGATGTGTCAGCTTGACAGGATTTAATATGATTTTAACTGATTAAAATTGAATTTGAAACAAACAAAAATTTAAAAGTTGAGTTTTGCAGTGAGCATTTGGTGCAGCACATTTTGATCATGAATGTTTTATAAAAGGCATACATTTCACTTGTAAATGGCACTTACTCTTATTTGTAATGAAGTTATTCCAGTCTATTTAGCATATAAACATCGATTTCTATCATTTTGTAAAAGGAATATTAGTTTGACTACATTATTATATGTAAATCTAGGTAAAAAAATGTTGTATTGGCAGTATGTTATGTAAAACTGATGATCATGTAGTGTTGTATTGTGATAAAATGAATATTGCACATTCTTTAATAGAATACATTTAGCATAATGTGATGTAAACAAAAATACATCCAATAAGCTGCATTATTGTATAGCAACAAAATATTACATATCGAACGTAAAAAAAGTGTGTAACAACATCACTTATTGTATAAGTGCAAATATAGCTTAAAATTTGTGACATCATTAAAAACAATAACACATTTAAAACATGTTTTCAAGCTTTGCTATACAATAAATCGATCATTGCATGAAAATTGGTGAATATTATTCCTCGTAAATTATATATATATTGCTCTCGCAAGCTCGTGCAATATAAAGTTCTACTCGGGAAAATATTCACCAATATTCATGCAATAACCATATAATACATGCATATGATGATAGCAGTTGCATATATTTTGATATATATCCTGGCTATTTACTATTATCGAGACTGCAGTTATAAGGAGAATACTCTTTTTCAGACTGAGAAACGGGCAGTGATATAAAGTTATCTGTAGATTTTGACATTGGCAAAGTAAAGCAGTGGAAAGGTCACATACTTCGGGCAAAAAATCAAAGCGAATGCCGCTACCATTTAACGGAAACCCTTGAATGCCATCAAATGATAATTGTCTGTATATGTATGTCATGAAAATTATACACAATGCTTATCATCACCAAAGACAAATCAAGTTCGAATTTTGGTGGTGTCACTTTCGCCGTTCTTGAGTTATGCCCCTTATAAATTGAAAATTGCCAAATTTGCAAAAAGGGGCACCTGTGTCCCATGGACACATTCTTCTTTTATTCACTTCTTGAAATATTGAACATTATGCCTTTTCATTGTAAAATTTACAAAATATAATAAATATTAAATCCGCATGATTTGTATTCAATAAACAAAAGTTCTCGGTTGTTTCAACAGACATCACACGCTTCTTGTCTGATTTTAAGATTACAAACCCTGTGAAATTGTGAATAAAAAATTAAGGAATGGTCATATTTTTTGTTTCGTTTATTGCTTTATTAACCAAAAAGAAATTGAGATCATTCCTTAACTATCTGAATATATTGATATATAGTTGTCTTGATTGGTATATTTAACTCATGTATATTATTTCAAGAATGTGTATTTCTTTTACAGCATAAAACGTTCACACATTTATTAAATGGTGTCAAACAAGATTGTTTTGCTGTTGCATCTATTATGAAACATACTTTGCATACCATTAAAGCACAGATTCCAGTGATTGAAGAATTATTTCTACGTGGTGATAATGCTGGATATTACCACTGTGGATGTTTATGGCTAGCTTTGCATGGAATTGGAGAAAGGACAAGTACCTATTTCAAAAATGTCAGTGCATGTGTTTAAGATTAAATCTCCTAAACATGTCGAAATCCCTAATAAAATGGCAAAATCAAATGCTCGAACACATCAAACGAATGAACAACAACTGTCATATTCCTGACTTGGTACAGGCATTTCCTTATGTAGAAAATGGTGGATTAAACCTGGTTTTATAGCTAGCTTAACCTCTCACTTGTAAGACCGCATTAAACAAGTTTGGTTAAAATACCGGTCATGCATAGACCGTACCCAATCCTTACTCCTACCTGATAATATAAAAAGTCAACCATGTTAAAAAAATAACAGTATATTAACTAAAACTACACATCTACCCACTAGCAACTATACATCGGCTTGAAACCCTTAAAAGAGACAACAGTAGTAATAGACGTTTAAATCTCGTTAACATATACCAACAAACAAACTTAGAGAGAATACCAAAAGGAATCGTAAAGAAATGGGAAAATGTCTCTTACTATGCATGCATAACTCAATTTGGTAATTCTAAGTTTTACAAGTTTACTTATGATCCATACATCATGTTTTATGGGGTTTGACGGATAAGATCGTTCTGATATGTTTGCATTCACGTTAACCTGTGTGAATTGAATACAGTGAGCGTGCATAATGTCAACAGTCTTTACTTTTGCTTATATATTTCAACTTGTCCGATTCGCTCGTGTTTGTAACAACGTATTTGATTTCGACGAAAGAAATCTTTGTATTACTGAAAAATTATTACACCAGCGTTTTCGATATCACAAACTAGTCAAAACATTTACTAAATTTTATCATCGGTATAAGGACGGCATTCGTAAATATAAATCAACATGTAGACATCTTATACATTCAGGTATTTCACATCCAATATTTTATGGTAATATTCTTTACAAAGCACAAAAATGTCGGCATTCACCTCAAAAGCTAACCAAACCTTTAAACAGACTTATTCGGAAAGGATATAGTTACGATACTGTTGTATATTTTGAGAGGAGAACTGTAACTGATTGTTTTTTCTATATATAGTCAAATCTCCAATAAAACCAGGTTCAACTCACCATTTTGTTTTCTTAAGATGTCCTGTAAGAAGTCTGGAATATGGCAGTCATGCAACATCGACCTTTACACTACTTATGGTATCCATACAATATGAATAAACAATGAATGCATGGTCAGAACATTTGGTGAGAATTACATTTCGATAAATCCAAAAGGGATGATCAGATTTCTCAAAATGTTGTCAGACTTCCTTAAATGTCAATCGTGATTGATATGCATTTGGTTACGTAATCTATGTACTTTTGATCTGAAATGATACGTTCATTTATGCCAATTAAAATATATGATTTCTATGTTCTTTTCTTTGAAGGAATTACAAAAGATTTACTTCCGGTATACACAAAGCCAATTCCGGTTGACATTTTTCAAGGTCATGCGTATCTCAACCTCAGTAAAAAAAACTAATGGCTTTATCATGTACCAGTATGAAGTTATAGCAAAGACTTTAACCAGAAAAACTTATACACGCAGTATGCCTGACCCTGTTGTACTTGGTTGAAAATTCCTTTAACGTTTATGTAAATACTACATAAAGGCAACAGTAGTATACCGCTGTTCAATAGTCATAATTTGATTAGGCAAAACAAATCCGGGTAACAAACTAAAACTGAGGAACACACATCAACTAAAAGAAGGGCGAAAGATACCAAAGGACATTCAAACTCATAAGTCGAAAATAACCTGACAACGCCATGGTTAAAAAAAAAAAGACCAACAGACAAACAATAGTACACAAAACACAACATTGAAAACTAAAGACTGAGCAACAGGAAACCCACCAAAAACTGGGGGTGATCTCAGGTGCTCTGGAAGGGTAAGCAGATCCTACTTCACATGTGGCACCCGTCATGTTGCTCATGTTAGTACAAACCCGGTAATAAGTCTAAATTGCAGGTCACATTCGGGAAAATGGGACGGGATTGTAGTTACGACATTAGGAACATATCCGCTATCATCTGTGAAACGGATATTCCGTAACACTCAATATATATGTTAACATCAAAGTTCTCAAAGAGCGCAACAGAGTGAGCACGATGACTCAAAATTACCAGGTTAGATTTCATAGTATAACATGTATTTAGTATATATTTATTAGATTTTTCTTTAATTATTGTGCATGTTTCTCATGTTTTTGATTATAGTTGCCCAATAAATCGTTTACATATTTGTAACGATATTTGAAAATTGTAACACCCAAATAAATATAAGACATAAAGGGATTTAAAAATATGTTTTTATTGTAATTAACAAGACAGTTTGTTCATGTTACCTCTCATCAACAGTCGAAAGCCATTCAACTGAGTTAAATATATGCACGCATTGATTTAAAACGACTAGATCTACATGTTTTAGGTGCTGATGGTTCGTTAGAATCATCTAATGATGTTTATGATTCAAAACTACGGGGCTGCAGCCATCCTTTTTAAGAGTTCTCATTTGATGTGCTTTTTTTCAATTCAGGACACAATCTGATGTCATATTTTTAAGATTCTATCACTACATATGGTGCTTTTATAAAATTTGTTACCTGGCATACATGATCACCTTAAAAAAACAGACTTAACTTTTGTTTTGTTACATCACTGTCTAAAATGTTAGAAAGATTAAAGTTAAAAAAACACAAATGAAAAACAAACATTATCATTATGACTAAGAACATTTTACAGTAATCCTAGGATTTGAAAACAGGACCAGATTAACCAACAGATACGTTCTGGAAGGACACATTTCTTTCGAGAGGCACTCATCGTTTTGTTTATAGCTAGTGAAACACGTCTTGTAATAATTCCTTCTCAATTACACCATACACGAGAAAAGTGGTTAAGGTTAGTTCAATTTATCTGTGTTTATCAGTGTTTACCAGTATTTATCTTTTGCACAGCGGCCAACCAATCCCTTGTAGTGTCGGTGAAATGTTTAATACGATTACGTATTCTTTTTAAGTAATTGTCTCTAAAATTGCAACTTGAAATTAATTTTAACTAGGAGTATCTTTTCATCTTGTTTCTTTTATTACTGTTACAATTTTTCTGCTTAATCGTATTGCATTTTAGTCCAAAAGGTAGGAGATATGAAGCGGGGATAAATTGTTGCCTTCTGTGGTAAGGTGTCGGTTAACAATGACAAACATAAAAGCTCTTTCTCAAAGTAAATACCATTATTTTTGTAGGAAACCCATCTATCCTGAACAAAAATTTATTATAATATCTCTGCTGCCCAAACTACATGCATATCCGATAAAAATCAACACAATTTCACTATGATATTCACTGACCATTGTCAACATTGTGTAATGACAAACTCATTTAATATTGATAACAAATGTTGTAGTTGTTTTAAATGTTCAATTTTGCATACAGCTGTCATTACTTAAATCGATTAATCAGCATGCGTTCATGTATACATGTACATTTACTTCCTCATAACAATATTGTATTTTAACACTCTAACAGTTTTAGCGTCTCTGAGAACAGGTAATGCAATTGTATTATATTCTTTTGAACATTTTATTGTTTTTAAAATTAGAAAATGTAAAGTGAACAAATCCTTTGAACGCACCGATCATTCTTATTCTGTGTGTGCAAAGGTGGGATGCCTTTTCAAATTAATTATTTGCTTGTCAAACAGATTTTTTTTTTTTAATTTTTAAAGTTTAAAGTTGTCTGAACCCTCCCCAAAATATGATGAATGGTCTGTATCTAATATAGTTATGTTTGTGTTACATTTGATTGTCTGTTGAATGTGACAGGTGTTTGAAAATACTGTCTTTAAATTGATACATTTTAAATTTTTCTAAAATGTTGTATTATTAAAAGCACTAATGTCTTTCTACCAATAGTCATAAACTGCCTTTAAGTTAGTCGTTTTTGACAAAACTTCGAAATTTTCCGTATTGGTTGCTCTTCAACCTCGTATTTTATGTATCCCGTCATACTTTAAACCACAATATCATTTTATTTATTAATATTACTTTTACTGTTAATCTGTTATTTGTGATATACATTTTACGTGACTCTTTACTTATGTATCCCGTCATACTTTGAACGACAAAATTATTTTATGTCTACCTGTGCGAATTTCAAACGCACGATGTTACGCCAGTACTTAAAACCTTCCATCCTTTATGGGTGGATTTTAGATAGATACACATATAATCGTATAATAATAAAGCAAAATGGGGATGTTAAATTTTATGTATGCCTTTTTGTGCTTCTTCGTTTTGTCTTTATAGTGATTAAGATGATAACACAATGTTGACTGCTGTACCCCTATTTTTGACATTTTTACCTATTGTGTCTGTTTGTCTTGTTCACGCATTGTTGTCAATATAATTGAATTTGATGCGACTGTCATACAAGTGAGAGGTTTAGCTAGCTATAAAACCAGGTTCAATCCACCATTTTCTACATAAGAAAATGCCTGTACCAAGTCAGGAGTATGACAGTTGTTATCCATTCGTTCGATGTGTTTGAGCTTTTGATTTTGCCATTTGATTAGGGACTTATCTTTTTGAATTTTCCTTGGAGTTCAGTATTTTTGTGATTTTACTTTATTCGGCATCTAAACTGTTTTGACTCGAGCGCCACTGATGAGTCTTATGTTTACGAAACGCGCGTTTGGCGTACTAAATTATCAGTCTGGAAGAGTCTTTCTCTGCTATACTTCAAAAATGTGGTTATGTTAATCTCTTGACTAATGTTTTAAGGTTTACTTTATTAAGTCGTTAAAAGATATTAGATTTTCACAAATAAAGAAAAAAAACAGATATTTAAGGTAGACACTTCCTAAATGTGGCTAAAATTGTGACCAGGGTAGCATGTGACAACTAACAAGAATTAAAGGAAAAACAAAACACTTTTCAGTATCATATCAAACCGTCTCCAACAGTAAAGTGCTGAATAATATCATATTATTATAAATATACGATGTAAGCTTAGGGAAGAAATATTTAGTACATGTACGATATATACATGTATACTAGGTTAAAAAAAGAGAAAAATACAAAACAATTCAGCTGTAATACTGTACAAATGTGCAATTAAAGATGAAATTTCATCCAGTGTCACAGTCTTTAATTTTATATGCTTATTAACAAGGACAGTTAACATATGCAAAAGTTCAAAGGACACATAGCTAGTCTGACAAGGTCATATATTTTATCAATAATTAATTCATTAACACACAACTGATAAGACTTGAACATATCTGTTTGAGCATAGATGTTTCTTGTTAACAGAAGCATAAACACACTAAAATCTGATACAGTTCATATGACAACGTAAACTTTCTTTTCTAAATTGATTTTGGAAATACTAATTACATATGATTGGGATTACATGTAATATGTAACGATAAACGATAATTTGCAATTTTATCGGTGTTTATTATCACTTCGAAAAATTTCAATATACACAATTTTATTTGAATGTTCATTCTAAAGTCTATCTATTTAGTATGTGTTTTATTTAATCGTAGTCTTTCAGATACATGTTAATTGGAAAATTCGTCATTTTTTACTTATCATCTTAATATGTTTTTTCATGATATAAAATCACATTCACAAAGTTTTGAATTTATACTCCCTCTTATAACGGAGAAACTCGAATATTTGTAACTATTTTGGTTGACATACCTCATCGAGTCATGACGTTTTAGCCCGATTTTCAATGCTAGGTAAAAAATTTAAATCAGTTAAAGTCTGAAATGCTTGTCGAATTTTCCGTAATTAAAAGCGCGCAGCTAATAACCACAAAATAAGAATAAAAGAAATTGATCACAAGTGTAACGTTTTGCATTGATTAAATAAATCTTTCTATGATTTCGGTATATATTTTCGATTAAGCTATTAGAAAATATGCAGCTTGACATTTTTCAAATGAGAAATTTTCTTTCTGCATAATAACCTGAAAAAATGAAAACAACACGTTAAAAATTCCATTCGTCCGAAGCGCTTTCCTGGATTTACATTCATCTGGAACGTCAAAGCCATATATTAGAAAGCCAATGAAAAAGAACCGAAACAGTCGAAGAGCTATACGATTAAAAAGGACCCCGAAAAGTGCAATCTAAAAGTTTACAGGCATATACTATGGTTGTTTAAAATATGAATTATTTACCAACAATTAGAACGATTTCTTACAGTTAAAGGACAAAAAAAAAAAAAAAAAAAAAAAACTCACACCTAATTATGTTCAACTACACATCTTTATTTAAACTGTTTGGTAAATTCATGTGATTTCAAGATAAATTGCCATACAGGTACATCAAACCAGTTCCTGATTATTATTGTATTACTCACAGTCACGTTATTTGCTTCATAATTAATGGAGTTTCTACCAATGATCTAATATTTTTTAAGACTAGAAATGTTTATTATATAGTTTATAAGATATCTTGTATAATTTATAAGATAGCTTATATAGTTTATCAGTTATATCATTTAATTTTAAAGATATCTTATATAACTTTCTTTATAACATATCCTATAAATTATATGAGATATCTTATAAACTATATGAGATATTTTGAAAGTATATAAGATATCTTTAAAAAATATTTAGAAAATATCTTAATATATACTTAATAAGATATCATATATACTTTATAAGATATCTTATAAACTTTAGAAGATATCTTATAAACTTTATAAAATATCTTATAAAAACTAGATTATATAAAACATAGTATATACGATATCTTAAATATTATATGAAATATCTTGAAGTTCGAATGAATAGTCAAACGGCTTGCCGTACATTGAAGTTATCAAAAACCGTTTACAAAAAATTAGAAAACAGTTGATGCATCTGCACTTTTTATTTATACATCAATAATTTTGCATATTTCAGTCTGCAAAGAAGACATTCCTGGATTTTGGACTGCCTTTTAATACATAATATCGATACGCATAATTAAAACTACGTAGTGGACCCCAAGAATTCAATTAGAAACAATATGTCATAAAATGATGTCCGTTTCAAACAACATCTAGATACAATGCAGTAGGACTTTGCATTGAGTTTAAAATGCTCACGTTATTTAAAGAATCGTTTTTTTGGATGGTAATAAACGTAACAGCATTGTTTTTCTTTTTGTGTACTATATTGTTTTCGTACAGCAGGCTTGTTTATGTTGATGTGGACAATGATATCGCTGTCAGTTCATACGACGAATTATATTCTTCCGGAGTCAAAACTGTTCCTTTAGACAATGGCTCTACTCGAACATGGATATTTCTCGTGGATACTGAAAACTGTAGAATTCCGAATGTGGATCCTTTCGATACAAGTATTAAACATCTCTTAAATTTGCATTCGAAACCTTATAGATGCGACGATCGTAAACTTGTCACATATATCCAAGGAAACACATTGTATCTGAATCAAACAAAACAGTCAAAACATTTATCTTTCTGTCGATTTAAAGCAATTTATAGGAATGGTAATACTTTTGAATTTGGTGAGGAGAGTCAAGCATTTAATCGCTCTATTGAAATCAAAGACGAGTTTATCAAAGTTATGTGTTACAACTTTTCTAGATCTGTCATGGTTGAAAATTACCACTTGCATTTCATTATGAAATATCCAAAAACCAAAGAGAGCAATTATAACAGCAAACAGTCAAATGATATAAAAAACAACACAACTATAAATCATTTAATAAAAACTGGTAAAACGTTGAATGTTTTATCGAATCAAAATGGTCGATTTGAAATAAAAGATCATTTGAATGTTTTACTGGTAATGATTGATTCGACCTCACGGATTAATTCGTTGCGATATTTACCAAAGACACGAAAATATCTTATAGACACTCTAGAAGCTACTGAAATGCTGGGCTACAACAAACTTGCAGATAATACTATGGTCAACATGGTGCCGTTTCTGACTGGTGATTACTATGAAAATCAACCATGCCTTAAAAGTAAACATGGAGTGGATAATTGTTCCTTTATTTGGCAAAATTATTCACAGTCGGGATATCTAACTCATTTTGGGGAAGATTGGCCTTGGGTTGGAACTTTCCATTACTCTCTTAAAGGGTTTAAACGCCAACCAACTGATTATGACGATAGGCCATTCCATCTAGCAAATGAGAAAGGTTCTAGGTTGATGATGGAAACATGCTTTCATGGTAGGTCGTCATCTGAAACACTTTATCGGAGAATATATGACTTGGCGTACAACTTAAGGAATAAACATTATTTTTCACTTTCATTTCTTTCTAGAATGAGTCATGACTTTCTAGAAGGTGTCAAAAATTTAGATAACCTGTCATTAAACACATTAAAAAAGTTATATGAGAATAATCTACTTAACAAAACGTTCCTAGCATTCTTTGGAGATCATGGCATGAGGATTGGGAAAGTTAGGATGACATTTATTGGACAATTGGAAGAGAGGCTTCCTATGATGTTTATATACATCCCAGAATGGTTCAAAACGAAATACAGTAGTTTATTTAATAATCTCATAACGAATTCTAGACAACTTACGACACACTTTGATATGTTTTCGACTTTGCTGCATTTGTTAAACCTTGATAACAAAAGAACGCAGAAATATGGAATGTCCTTATTTCATGAGATACCACATGAGAGGTCATGTGATGATGCTGGTATTCGTCCTCACTGGTGTACGTGCAATTATCATTTATCAGCTACTGATAATAGTACAACAAGAAACCATTTAGCTTCCGTTTTCATTAAAAATTTAAATACATTGCTGGAAAACCACACACATAAATGTTCCAAATTAAATGTAAAGTCAATAATATCATCAATAAAGCTACTGTCTCGTAACTCAGAACACCGAGTAACTATTCAAGTGGAACCAGGAGATGGTATTTTTGAAGCAACCGTAAGATGTAACAGGAACTGTTTGACTTATAATGTAAAAGGTGACGTCAGTCGAGTAAATAAATATGGCATAAGCACAAACTGCGTGAGAGACAATACATTGCGCAAAATATGTCACTGTATTCATACCGTCAAGCGATGATAGGTTTGTTCTTTTCAATAAAAACATCTTACTCTAATTTAACGCTTACTGTCATATTATCAATCAATATTTTAAGGAAACTTAGGCATATATTTTATTAATGAAATGACAGGTATTCGCAAAATCACGGTACAATTATGTACACGTTGGGATAAATAAAAAAAAAAAGGAGTACTGTGGATTCATTTATTTTCGTCGCTACCAATTTTCGTGACATTTGTTTTCGTCGGTACCAATTTTCGTGATATTTGTTTTCGTGGTTTTGCCAAAGTCTACATACATTCTTATAAAAAATGTGCAATTAGTTGTACACTGGAATTCATGGTTCCCAGTGACAACGAAATCAACGAAATTGGTTTCCGAAAAAATAGTTAATATGAATCCACAGTATGTACCTATTTCCATACAAATTCAGACGATACGTGTTTCTGGAATGGACTGGAAATCAAACGTTTGCATAGCGAGGAACGGACACCAGATCAAATGATTGCAAATCTAAAAATATATAAAACACTTAAAGCAAGCTTCAAGTATAAAATGCTTATAACTTACTAAGTAACATTTTTGTGACATTTTGAATAAGAAGCACCCATTTGGCTAAATGGATTTATCGATAAATATCATTCCGTCATGTGTGGAGTGATTCGGAATGTTTATTAAGTAGCAGGGGTCTGTAGATGGAGAATTCACTTACCTGTAAAAATAATCAATTTGAAATAGAATCAAATTTGTCAGAGATAAACAGGCAAATTAATAAAAAAAAAGGTTAGAAGCTGTCACCAGCAGACATCATCGAGAACTAAAGCTTTTGACAAGGCGAATAAGATTTAAAACCATAAGTCATATCATGTGCCATGCAAGTGTATGAGTATAGATTTGTTGATTGATTGGTTGATTGATTGATTGATCGATCGATTGATAAATTGATTAATTGATTCATCTAGTATTGTTTGATTAACGTCCATTGTTGGATATGTTATGCAAATTTAGGATGAGAACAATAAACAATTAATGCAAAAGCTAGTTGCTGCGTATTTATACATTATGCAAACCCAAACTGACACAGGGGTTTTAATGTCGGATGGGAAAAGTCCGAGGTATGATCATATGTCTATACCTAAGTCAACTCATGGTATGTATAAATGAATCATGCTGCATACATTATATATCCTTTGTATTGCCATGTAATATCTAACAGCAAATCAATGTGAGAATGGTCCACATTGTTTAAAGGTCAAATGACTTGTATTATCGCAATTAAATCAATAGTTTCAACCTGCATTGACTCGCTAACTAGACAAATATGGTGGAGCACAAGTAATTCAATGGGGACAATTTTCAAAAATTAAAAGGTTTCATGTATGAAGATAGGGGAGAGAATACCAATATATATATGTGAAAAAAAAAAAAACTTACCCGTCATTGAATATTTTGAACTGGGAGGTGACTTCTGGGACCCTTCGTCCCTAGAATTGCAGTTTTGAAGAACACGTCAATGGAAGGCTAGTTTATAGGTTAACATTATTTCAATAGTCAACATGTGCAAGATTTTATTTAAATAAGAAGCATGTTATTGTCCTGATTAGATAGAACTATTTGCAACTGGACGCCAATAATCGATTGTCAGCTCTTTTAACAGATTATTTGTCCACCATCCCTAATATGTAGATCCTTATTCGAGTCTTTTTCGTCTTCCAACGTTATATTAATGGTCTTAAAATTGTTAAATTTTGGTTATACTAATTATCTGTAAAGAGAGGTATAAGATACAAAGGGGCTATACAAAATCATACGTCGAAGAAGTAGAGACAATAATATTGCCAAGAAGAAAAACGACGAAAAGCAGCAACCTACAAAACATTACTCAGGAAACTAAAAACTGAGCAACACGAACCCTGTCAAAAACCGGTCTCACAGTGTTCCGGAAAGTGAAGCTGATTCTGCACCAATAGTGGCACCTTTGCATTGCTCACAGAAAGTAAACATTTGGTGGTAAGTCACAGTCGATGAATAGAGGCCGAGATTGTAGCTATGACAGTCGGAACAAATATGTGGTCATCTATAATATAAGTTACATTTGAACATCCTTTGTTTAAACGGAGTATTATTATATCAACTTTATTTCTTTATATATATGTGTTACAGTGAATTTGTACAATTAGGGATTATGTATAATCACTGGTAACTTTAGTGATGATATATAATTACTAAAATTTTCAGGAATTATGCATAATCACTAGAAAAATGTCAGGGATTATACATAATAACTGGAATGAATAAAAGTAAAATAATTTATTCTATACAATCATATTTAAACATTTTAAGAAACATAAATATCAAAATCTTAAGCATATATTCTCTGAATACAAATCATTTATTTTACAAACTACATTTAATTTATAAATTTGGATAATATTTACGAAGGAGTCTGGATGGTGGGTCACTCATATCTTTATTCTGTAATTGTTTAGATCATTTTCTCCAATTCTTTATTTATTTTGCCAATTATTCTCTATTCTGTATAATTTAGCACCTTTTTATTCTCTATTCTTCTTTTTTTTTTTTGTCTATTTTTGCTTATTCTATATCTGTTTAGCCCTATCTGTATACCCCATCCAGACCCTCTGCTCTTGAACATTTGCTCTTTTTTTTTTTTTTTTTGCAACAAAAAAAAAAAAAAAAAAAAAAAACCCTTAAACAACCCTGAGTCTTCACATGTTGAATTTGATTTTACTGCTCTTTAATATTTCTCCTGACTATATTTAGATATGTCAAATTTGTCAAATGGCTTCATAGAAAAAAAAACGACAAACTGGGACTATTATACTTACATATATATTATGTCTCAGGAAAAAATAAGTAAACAATGTCTGCAAAAAAAAAAAATGATTATTTGACATATTTTGATATTTCTAAGAAACCGATTTGTTTCCGTGTGTTTATAGCAAGCTTGTACGTATGTGTATGTAACAGTCACAAATCAACTGTAATCTTTAAGATCAACAATTCAACATTAATTCATTACTTATTCTTATAACACTTAAATTTTTGAAAACACATGCTAGTTATGCATCCTTTTATAAAAGTTTTGTTTTTTTTCAACTTTTTAAAACCGTATCTCACTGCTGAAAAGAATCTTAAAAAAGTCAACTCTAGATTTCCATCAAATGTAATATTTATCTTCAAAATTGTTTATTAGATAAATTTGACCAACATGACCAAAGTACTCGAATAAGCATTGATCACGCATGATATATCCCGAAGTATTACACGTGCCGAGAAAAACTTAAAAATATTACTTTGATAATTTTAAAACAGACAAATCAGTGTTTAGACGTTCAACGATGTAACTTTAATTTATTATTGTTTTATAAAAAATAATTCAAACGCTCTAATGAGGGTGTAGAAAGAGAAGTCCTTCTTTTCTGTATTCCTTAATTTTTCAATGTAATTTTTCTATATTCTTTTTTTTTTTTTTTTTTTGGCCGATATTCTCTATTCTTTTTATTTCAGCACTCTATTAATCTTTATTCTTTATATAATTTGTATATTAAGTTCTCTATTCTATACTTGTTTGGCCCATTATTCTATAGTCTTTAAACTCCATCCAGACACTCTCTAATGGCTTGATACTTCCTAATTTCATAACACTAGCAATTTTAAATACATATTCTAATAGTAATGAATTATTTGTTATATAACAGTTTGTTTTTCTTTAACGTTTTGAAGCATCTGTCTATCACAGTTTGGGTGGGTGTAAGTCTAAACTTTCCATTCAATGCATAGTAATATTTCATTTTTCAAAACTGCTTTATTCTTAATATTTATAATGGTTGTCTATTTAATAATTTCTAATCAACGTGATCATTGATATTTACAATGCACACTAGTAATGCATAACATATACCTGAGACTATTACAATGCATAACACATTGTAGTCTCAGCCTTTATGAGGAGTATGGCACGTGTCTACCCGCATAGCTTTATAAATCTTAAATCAATTATATAGATAACTTTTTTTTTTTTTTAAATAGTGAACATAAATTTTGAAGTTGAATTAAATTATATGTCCTGAGTGCATTTTTTTTTTTTTTGTTAATGTCCGGAGTTCCCCTTTTGATGACAAGCAAACAGTTGCAACAACACAATTTTTATATCTACAAGGTACATTTAAGAAAAAAAACTATTTCAATGTCATTGCCATTATTCAAGCATCATCGCACACAGGTTTGTCTAAAAGGATAGCTGGTTGGAAAAAAAGTTACAAATAGCCACGCCTACATTCTACATTAAACTGATGTTCAATCAACTGCCTTCAGAAACATAAATTACACAAATCAAACACAGAAACAGAGATTTGGTTGCGTATTTAATATTTGAAAAAAAGATTATATAAAATAAAACGTCATAGGTTAAATTGTGGGAAATTGTTTTGTACAACAACCCCCTCCTCCTTTTTTTAAACTCTATTCAAACTGAGAAATACAAAATATAACCATACTGCAAGATACGAGGTAATATTGACCAAAGAGAAATAAATTATCTGAGGACGAAGTCCGAGGTCGATATGTTTCTCTAGGTCGATATAACATAGTAGTGACCTCAACCAAAGGCTACAATTGTTATATTATTAATCAACAACTATTGCATGAACAGTGTAAAATTTGGGATTTTGCTGTAACATGCTGTATGTCCTGTGCAATATGCTGTTTTGACCTACGAAAAGCTAAACACAACAGTATTGGTGTGCAAACTGAGTAAATACAAATGTACATACAATCGAATTTTAAAGAATAACAAATCCTTAAAAATATTCGATTAATATTTGATATAGTTCTATATCCGTACTAAAAATCACCAGCAATAATTTTAGATAGAACAAAATAATCCTTGTACCTGAACATGCTATATGCAATTGCAATTGCAATTGCAAAAAAAAAAAAAACGCCTTTGATCTACTATCAAAAGACGAAAATGCTACTTCAAACTGTACATTATTAAAATACAAGACGAAGACAGCCCATGGGTAAAATGCAAGTGTATATACAACCATCAAGGGAAATAAGTTTTTATACAATATTCAATCTTTAATTCACATCCGTAATTGTACATGCACAACTGGACTCATTTTAAATATTGACACGAGAGATCATAAAAAACAAATGTAACTTTCAAAGGTGCTTGCGAAACTGAGACTAAAAGGGATTTCTTTTGAAGACAAGTATCAAATTGAATTAGGAAATTTGATCAAATGAATACAATAAAGTTTTAAAACAATCTTTGTAAACAAAGTGGCGAAAAACACACAAATCGAGTTACGAAGATGAAAACAAATAATTATATCAATAATAATTATAATGTCAATTTCATAAATATAAGGCGTGTAAGTAGAAAACAACATATTCTTAGCAATTATCGCTGCCCGTTCATCCAACAATATAACATAAAATACAGGATGATATCAATCAAAAGCAATTTAGAACGATATAATTCTTATATGATTTACATATTAGGGAATACGTTAATATGACTAGTCTAAAGAGCTTCCGGTAGAGGTTCTAGAAGAAAGTTATTTTTCGATAGACGACGTTGACGGAACTACTTTTTGTAACCAATGTAAACAAGATGGCGGCAATAATACAATCTAATTAAAATATAGAACTCGGATTTCGTTATACTACATACGAGATCTAACAACTACCCTTATCGCTTTCACTTTTGTGACCTTTGTTTTACGTAATATTTGACCCCAGAAAGAATTTATATCGACCAATCAGAATGCTCCTTATGAACGCGACCTAGGAATATGTTGTAGATGGCGACGCAGGAATGGAAAAACAACTTAGAAAATGCATAAACTGAAAATTTGCCTGAGTACAAAGTGAAAGAATTGAAATGTGAGAAGAGACATATTTTGGAAACTATTTTGGAGATCAAAGATTGCATGGTCAGGCTTCCAACATGCTTCAAGCGGGCTATGGAAAGAGTTTACATACCAGATATCTGCTACCTGTTCGCTGTTGCAAGGAAAATGAAGGAACACGGTACAGACACTAGGACCGTTGGTAAAATCGTAGTCTGCGGTCCAAGTTTCCAAACTTAAGTCTGTACCGATAATCAAGTCCGCATTTAAAGGTAAATTCTCGAAAATAAAGTATTAAAGGTTGACATTTTTCTGTCATTGGGCAACTTCTCAAGTGTTTATAAAAAAAAATATTTGTGGAGGATTCACAGTGTACTTTAAAAAAAACATGACAATATCCCAGAAAATACATTGCAAGTCTTCCAACGCATTCTCCTACCAAAAAATTATAATTGACAACGTCAATGAAGATATGGGATCAGATAAATCTAAATTCATTAATAGTATATAGACTAATTATAGATCATAATGATATTTCTACTGTGTACTTGCAAAAGTATACATGTATACTTATGCCTGCACATGCAGAAGAAGTTTTAATATCAGCATACTTTTTTTACTTCTGTCACACACTGATACATGTAGATATCATGTGGTGCTCCAGATAATTGTTTGGAGAAATTTTCTGCCAAGAAAGAAATTAATTGTTCACTATTCTTGGACTAAGCCACAGTGGGTCAGAATGGCTATTAGTGTCAGTGCTCATTAAATATTAGTTTAATGCTTTGTGAGATAAATAACTTCATCCTGTTCATGTACATGTATGTTAACCAGATACAATATATCTGAAATTACAGAAAATACATTTTTATGCCTCCCCAGTATACGTAGCTGAGGGGGCATTAAGTTTTACCCTTGTGACTGTCCATCTGTCCGTGCGTCCGTCCGTACATTCAAAAGTTGGTTTCCTTTCTCTAACTTTAGTTTGCATCAACCAAATGTTATGAAACGAATACACAATGCTTATTACCACAAAACACAGATCAAGTTTGAATTTTATTGGCGCCACTTTAACCGTTCCAGAGTTATGCCCCTTTACAAGTGGTAAAATTGCTGAATTTTTCGTTTCCATTCTCTAACTTTAGTTTGCCTCAACCAAATGTTATGAAACTTATACACAATACGTATTACCACAAAACTCAGATCAAGCACAAATTTGGGTAGCATCACTTTTACCGTTCTTCAGTTATGTCTCTTTATAACTTTATATGATCTGCAAGAGTGGGCATCATCGGTGTCCTATGGACACATTACCCATTTATTGTAGTCTTTCATGCTCAGATATTTAGCTTTAACTACACGAGTAACTTTGCAGAGGCGGATTTAGAGGGGGAGCCCAGAGGGCGCCGGCCCCCTTTTTTGAAAAAAAAATTGGTTGATTATATAGGGTTTCACTGAAGCATGGCATGAAAATTTCTGGGTCCGCCACTGCTTTGTTATCATTTGTAACATTACTAGTATAAATAATTTTGAAGACTTGTTTAAATAATTATGCTCTTGACTGATAGAATACTCTCTCTTTACTTTCAACATGTCCAATACATATACTTGATCAATATATAGAAGAACAAGACAGATGAGGCTATCTCTATCATAGTACATACATGTATGTTAAATTGTTCAGAAAACAACCAACCATCAAACAAAATCAATAGGTATCTTATAAAATTAATGTCTGGAAATGATGATGCTAAACAAAAAGTAAAAATGTAAAATGAAATGAAATACAGCTGTGTACAAGTTTAAAGATTTGTGTACTGATTCTGATAATAAATACGTACAAATTTGATTAAGGAATCCACACCTCAAGGACTAATCCCAAAAAGGATTACTCAAGGGCCAGTGTTTTTATTTCCCCAAAAAATGTTCAAAGATGTGGGTCCTAGAAATGGATTCACAATGTCAATTTATAAATTTACTTTAGATAACCTATCTCTATAAGTAACATTTATTTATATATAATTAAGGACAATAAAACATTCTGTCATTAACCAAAGGAACATATCAATTAAAATGTGTTTGAATAAACACTAGTATTAAGTAACAGGGTATGTACATGTACATGATGTACATGTAGGTAGGGAAACCCTAAACAAACATGCATAGTTTATTTATTTTGAATTTACATTGTATCATAGGTCAAATTTATTTGTTCAGTGTATGTTCAATGGTGTTAATATGTCCTTTGATTGAGTTAAGCTATTTCAGTTGATATTTTATAGTGTGTTTTTCTATGTTGTGATGTTACACTATTGTTTCAGAAAAAGGGTGAAGGTTTGGTACCATTAAAACGTTTAAACCCGCTGCATTTGTTTGCACCTGTCCTAAGTCAGGAATCTGATGTTCAGTAGTTGTTGATGTGGTTCATAAGTGTTTCTCGTTTCTCGTTTTTATATAGATTAGGCCGTTGGTTTTCCCGTTTGAATGGTTTTACACTAGTAATTTTTGGGGCCCTTTATAGCTTACTATTCGGTGTGAGCCTAGGCTCCGTGTTGAAGACCGTACTTTGACCTATAATGGTTTACATTTATAAATTTTGACTTGGATGGAGAGTTGTCTCATTGGCACTCATACCACATCTTCTTATATCTATGTACATTTTTTCTTCACCTTTTAGTCTCGAAAAGCTAGTAATAATTATTAAAGAAAAAAAATTAAATGAGATCCTTTGAAATGGATGTTAAATAATCTTAAAAAAGCTTTATAATGGAATCAGCATTGTTTTGAATACTCATAAATATATTTAAATTGATATTTCAGGAGCAGACATTCTTCCCTGGTTTATATAGCTTCATGGAAAGGAATCAGACACAAAAAGTTTGGGGAAATGAAATTGAGAGTCACTGGGAATAATTGACACACATGCCAGACATAAAGAAATGGCCAGACACAGGCTCAGCTATAGAATCTGCATCAACTGGAAGCAACAGCATTTTCATCAGAAAACTAAAAAGGATGTGAAAAACATGAAATATGCATTTGGAAATGTTCAGCCACCAAACAAATAGATATGCCAGAAAATGCAAATTGTTTGCTAATATAAATGTCAATGGTGTATGTACAAAAGCAAAGATATAAAAGCCTTTTTCATTTATACATGCAACAGTCATATACAATACAGATTTGAGACCAACAGACATTCTTTAAATCTTTGGTAGCCACGGAACCTAGTCCAAGACATTCCATACTCAACTCGTTATGAAGACATATTTGACCAATCTGGTTTCCAATAGAAGTTTAAAAATAAGTTCTACATGTACATGACATGATGATCAATAGCAATGAAGGTGATATAGGATTTAATATTAAAAGTTAGTAATGTTGAGAATAAAGTGAAGTTGAACCTCACATCATAATAGCATTCTGCACATTTTGGATCACATATCATGCATATGGATCAGGCTGTTGTACTTGTGAACTGAAAGATTGTTGCTTGTCAGGTACATTGTACATGTTGACAGTGCTATAAGTTCATTAAATAAAATGCAGTTCAGAACAGTTAGTAATAGATAGATTTCTTCTGTCTTTATTTGAACGGATAAACCAGATAATTAAAAAATAATTTTTCTGACCACTATGTCTGTTGTGGAACTGAAGACTACATGCACTTTTTGTATCTTCCTTGTTCATTTTCCTCCAGATAAATGTATCTTTTATTTACTGACTATCACCATGAGGCTTATTAGGAAGCTTAATTCCTCCAAGGTCTCCAGTGTTGTCCTGCTTGTGACAAAAGTTTCAGAATACAAGACATGAAATGCTAATCGGTTTCTGTCAAGTCATACATGTATGTCCCTTGTCCTTATCCTCATTTTCATTGTTCAGCAACTCCTTAAAAAACTACATGTGTAGTGATTTTATGAAGTGAATTTGTGGCATATTATAAGTAATAAGATAAACTATATTTGGTATACATGTATGGGATCCAAGGTTTACATGTGTTGTCAGACAGGGTTCAACTTGTCTCTCAATTTTTTGTCGAGCCTGCGACTTTTGTCGCAGAAAGCTCGACATAGGGATAGTGATCCGGCGGCGTTATTAACTACATGTAACTTCTTAAAAGATCAGTGAACGAGGTAAAGTTTTCATGGTCAAGACCATATCTCAAGATGCGATAAGCAATAGACCTACTATATTTGGTGTATGTAATGATTGTAAGGTGTACATGTCCAGCTGGCAGGTGTCATCTGACCTTGACCTCATTTTCATGGTTCAGTGGTAAAAGTTTAGTTTTTGTGTTTTGGTCTGTTTTTCTAATACTGTATGCAATAGGTCAACTATATTTGGTGTATGGAAATATTTTACGATGTACATGTACATATCAGTCTGGCAGGTTTTATTTGACCTTGACCTCATTTTCACGGTTCATTGCTCAATGTTAAGTTTATGTGTTTTGGTCTTTTTCTAATACTGTATGCAGTAGGTCAACTATATTTGGTGTATGGAAATATTTTACGATGTACATATCAGTCTGGCAGGTTTTTTATTTGACCTTGACCTCATTTTTCATGATTCATTGCTTATGTTAAGTTTTTGTGTTTTGGTCTGTTTTTCTTAAACTTTAAAGCAATAGGTCAACTATATTTGGTGTATGGAATGATTGTATTTGTAAGGTGTATATGTCTGTCTGATAGGTATCATCTGACCTTCACCTCATTTTCATGGTTCATTGGTCAATGTTCAGTTTTCCTGGTTGACTTTGTTTCTTAGATACTATAAGCAATAGGTCAACTATATTTGATGCATGGAATGATTTTAAGGTGTACATGTCTGTTAGGCAGTTTTCATCTGACCTTGACTTCACTTTATGGTTCACTGGTCAATATGGAATTTCCATGGTTTGGTCTGTTTCTTTTATACTACAAGCAATAGGTCATCTCAATGATTGTGTTAAAGGTGTACATGTATTTGCGCCTTGGTTTATCTGACCTTGACCTCATTTTCTTGGATCATAAATGTTAATGTGATACTTGTAGTAAAACTTTATATGTAGGACTATCAACATAAAATCAATGGTCAGTATAGTATGCGAGACATTTCAGTGTGTGCACTCTTGTTTCAACTTATAAGTCTACAGATATCTAAATAAAACATTAACATGATTAAGGTATATATATATATTAGGTAAAAATAAAATCAAACAAAAGACGGTGTTCATGTGACCCCAATCTCATTTCACCCATCAGTGATTAAGGTTAATTTTTTGTGCAAATTGTGGTTAATTCCATTTCTCAGATTCTACAAAATGTATATAAAGCAGTAGGTCAAAGTTTACATATGAACAAGAAGAGATACTATACATGAAACGTTTATATATATGTCAATGATGATGATGATGGATAGCTGCTTACAGTCCAGTGGCAAATTAATATGCATATTCAGGACGAGAATATGTTAATGTGATATGACATATGAATATTAACCCTGCTTTGTAGTAGACTGACAGCAACTGAACATGCTGAAATAGCAAAAAATAATTAAATGACATCTAGAATGAAACCTACATGTATATATAAGGCTTCAGTAGAAGGAAAGGCAATTGTCTATGCAATATTTCAAGCTCTAGTCTTTAATGTGTCTATAAAAGTAGTGAATAAATTTAGCAGAAATATCTTGTTCATTGTGTCTGTGATAATCATTCATGTACATGTACATCACTACATTTACATGTACCTCATCTATTTTATATAGATCTGTCATATGCATTTAATACACAATTCTAGAAATAAAAAAAAAATAAAAACTATATGCCATGCAACATGTACTACAAGTCTACAACAGGGTTTATGCTTGGTACAGGCACATGAAATGTGATTGAAATAGTTTTCGTGTCACCTGAGACCATTGTTGCAAAATGTGGCACTTCGGGATTACAATCAGCATAATCATGCAGCTGCATAAACTATTTGAATAAAGTTTGATATTTCAGAAGATAGATGACCTGGATGTTTCATACCTTGTACACAGATACATTTTTGTGTACCTTATGTGTAGTCACTAAGTTTCTGTCCATCAAATGTCCATTGTCCTTGACCTAATTTTTATGGTTCAGTGACTGCTTGAATAAAAATCATGCTTTTTTTTTTCTCATGTGACATTTTCACTTACAAATGTATTATGGTCAAGTCTGTATCTCAGATTCTATAAGCAATAGGTCAATTGTATTTGGTGTATGGAATAATTGTTAGATGTACATGTGGATGTTGGACTAGCAGTTTTCATCGAACCTTGACCTCTTTTTCATGGTTCAATCTTTAGTTGTTGTGCTTTAGTCTATTTCTCGGAGACTAGCAATTAGGCCTCTACATTTAGTGTATGGAATGATTTTAAGGTGAACATGTCCGACACAGGCATTATTTATGATTTTGGTCTATTTTGCAGACACTTGAAGCAATAGGGCTACTATATTCTTCTTATGGAATGATTATAAGGTGTTCATGTCTTGTCTGGCAAGTTTCATTTGAGGTATCCCTCATTTTCATTCCAGGTTCATTTGTCAGTGCTAATTTTTGTTTTTTTTTTTTTATCAGTTTATCAGATTAAGTATATGAAATGATAGGTACCGGTATATATTGAATATGTTTGGTGTATGTAATGAATGTAAGGTGAACATATCTGTCTTGCGTGCACTACAAACTGCTCACACTACAAAAGTCCAAAAGTCTGAAAAGACCAGTTTTTGTCTCGATTTGCATGAACTTTACTCGACAATCTCAAAAGAATGAATTACGTCTTAATTTTTCTTGACAAATTCTGACTTATATTAAATAAGTATGAAATTTACTCGACATATTCTCGACATTCTGAATACTGTCTAAAATTTCTTGACAAATTCTCGACATTTAAATACTGTCTTAAAATTTCTCGACAGATTCTCGACATTCTTTTTCCTCATTATGTCTCGACAGATTCTCGACATTCTTTTTTTCCTCATTATATCTCGACACATTCTGAACATTTTGAATTGTGTCTTAATTTTTCTTGATATATTCTCGACATGCTAAAATCAGTCTTGAATGTACTAAACACTAGGTCAAACTAGTTTTCCCATTGTTTAGTTAGAGCTATTCCCTTAATGAATTAAATGCAGATTATTTTCTTTGGAAGTGTAAGTGTAGATAATAATATGTAATCAATTATAAACAGTTTTTGTGTGCATTTGTTAATCCTCAGTATAATAAATAAAACAAAACTCTAGGTATAGGTTTAGTTGCTCGCAGTAACATTTCTCTTTCTAGCTAGCAATTTTAATCACGTTAATAACATTATAAACAAACATATATATTATAACAACAATATTCAAACAAAACAAAATACAAAATGTCCAATACATTATTTAAATGGACTGAAGTCATATTTGATATTGTAATCATACATTATTATGTGAACTGACTGTCTTAATTACTGCGAGCATTTTCTGTGAAATGAAACCCCAAAATTATATAATATAACTGAACCCCACCTTTTGAACCGCCAAAGTATTTCTTTGCATATATTACCCATATATATCTTTACCCCAAAACAAGAACCTATTATACAACTACTTTCACTAACCATTTTGAACTTATAAATACTATAACAATAACACAGGAAAACCCAAAGTCTCAACAAAAGAAATTTAATTTTATCCTTCAAGATGACAAACAGTAAAGTGACAATTCAACATTCAAAACATATTTGCCTTTTAACAATAAAAATACAGGACAATTAGGTCAATAAACACAGTAATTTTTTCGTTTCTTATCTCTTTACTTTAAGGATATTTGCTACTCTGTTTAAAAAAAACAAGCTTTTTAAAAGACTATTACAAATTGATTGAATATAAATAAAGGAACTGGAAAAGCAGAAAAAAATAATTGGTCTGTGTGCTTGTTTTCGAGATATAAGGCATTGAAAATTTGGCGAGTAATAATTCTTTCTCTAGACTTTTCCTACATTTAACATTGGCACCTTTTTTCTTTCAAAAACCATGAAAAAATAACAAGGATTTTCATAGATTTTCAAACATGACATTTTAAACTATATGTGATACAATTAAGGGAAAAAAGTCAGAGTTAGTGTGCAAATTTTTTAAATGGTAGTTCATGGATAAAACAAAACAAGAGGATTCCCAATTACTGGCAAATTTTAAAATAGAAGAGGAGAGAACATCCTTAAATGAATTAAATATATTTTAATTCAATCAGTACTTTATATAATATATTTAAAGTGAAACCTGAAATATTTACATAAATATATACAAAAAACAATCAGCTAGCTTAGCCTATGATTAAAATACTGTTAATTTATATCTATATAAATTTTGATAAAATCTGAAAATAAAATTTCAATAACAATAAGATAACATAATTCAAATGTCAAACTTTACATGTTTTACCAAAATGTCTATTAAAAAGGCTATTCAGTTTTTCTTTATTGTCTGCATCAGCTGACCCTCTACTTGATCTAGTTTGCCCAAGCAATGAAAGACACTGTTCTTATGGATACTGTCTTTATAAAGTTTACCACTTCCTAACTTCCATGTTGTTAGCTTAGGCCCAGCTTTTTTAAGGTAGGTAATGTCCACTCTTGAGCTCCATATCTTTTCCACGGTTGCAAAGTCACAAGACTTGCCGCCACTTGCAATGCAGACATTGTCTCCAACTTTGAAATGAATTCCAATACTGTTTGTCTGTGGAAGCTGTTCTGTAAATACTGGTGCAGGAGAGGTGACTGAAGAAGTAGGAGAAATCATTGGAGATTGAGTGGGTGAAGTTTCTGGAGAATGTGCAGGAGTAGATACAGGAGATACAGCAGGAGAAGATACGGGTGATGTTGTTGAGGAACTCATAATAGAAATATTTCTTTGGTTGACGGATACCCTGGGTTGTTTTGTTGGTATAACTGCCTCTCTGGCTTTCTTCCATTGCAGTTTTCTTACACTACCGCCAGTTGCTATGGCTAACTCCTAAAATAAAAAAAAATAAAAATCAGTATCTCTGTACTTCTATAAACCTAAGTTTGTAAATATTTATACAGATTTTCTTTTATAAGTAATTTGTTTTATATAGTTATCTCGTCAACTGATATGTTAATTATTTTGTTTCAGCTGTTTTGATTAATGCACCAACATTTCAGAATATGCTGCATTAACACACCTCTTTCACTAGTATATAACTTGAAATATTGAATTGTTAACAAAAACAAAAACAATTTTCTGATTTGTCTTTCAAGAGTTCAGGCCTACAGACTTGTTTAGATACAATAATTATCACATATCACTCACTTACTCTAGTATGCATAAATTAATTTCCTTAATTTATATTTCAGATATATGATTGGAGCTCCCACAACATTTTGAGCGGTGAAATTTTAAATTGCAGCAGACAAACAAGTTTGTGTCGCATGGCAGAAAAAGTTAATTCCATTCACCATCAAGATATATCTACATCATCTACAAAAAGATTCATGTTGCAAAGTGATGATCTATCGATTCTACGAGACAATTACAATAGTATATATAACCAAAGTTATGAGTTATTTGACATAGACCCAGTGGTCACATATCTTAAGTTCAGCCATAGACAGGATGCGGAGTTAAAACGACAAATTTTCTTTTCAACAACAGAGCATCAGACAACGGCATCACGCTCACATGACTATTGTGTTAGTGTTTTGCATAGGACAAACCTTCGCTTTGGAACAATTAATAAGATTTTCCTTCACAACCATCAAGATAAAGCTATCATGTGGGTAAAATTGGAGATGTTTCCTATTCCGGAACAATCTGGACTATTCTTGGTCACTGATGACAGAAAAATTGACACACATATATTTAGCTTTGATAAAATAAGCAATCCAGTTGTATTTGCTTTAGAAGACAATAAAATATGGTTTTTAAATGTTTAGATATGCATTTATACATGTATATATTTTGTATGAAGTAGAGAAATCATTCTTTTTATATACTTGGAAAGGTACAGAAATTCCTTCGTTATGTATTTTCTGGCTGTATATAGATAGAATTGTTCAAAAGAAAAAAAATAAGCGGATAAAAGGTTTTATAGAAGTGTTAAGAGATTTTTTAAATGTAAGTCAAGTTTGCTATATTCTATGAGATATTCATTTCAAAGGGCGTATTACGTTTCCCCATTTTTAGCAAAAATCCAGTTTCACGTTTCCGCATTTTCGTGCATTACTTTTCCAAAATAAATAGATACCACCTTTCTGCATTTTTACCTGTATTTCACCTGTAAAAAATGGTAATAATGATATATAAGACTTTATTTTATTATAGTATTTTTTCTTAATTTGTATTTTATTAATTCCTTCAACAGGTAGATTATATTCAGATTTAACATTGTGAGTACTTTTCAAAAGTCACCAGGTGGAAAGTCACCCCATATGTGTTGAATTCCGTATTTTATATTAATTTGCATATGCTTGATTTATTTTTTGGACACTCAATTTCATGTCCTTATTTGGTTTCGGTCAGTATTATCAATGTAAAAACAATGCGGAAAAGAGTACTATAAAAATGCGGAAACATTGACCAAAATGCGGAAACGTAAAACGCCGCATTTCAAATCCTACTTTCTTCTGTAATTGAAAAAAAAAACTAGTTCTGAGCTTTACAAATTACGACCATTTTACAGGATATATATTTTGCTTTATTTCTCTGTCTAGAATTTACTGTTATTTCAAGTTACACTTATTACTACTAATACAAATTTTGGCAATTAAATATTTTGTATTAAAAATGTTTATATGTAAATATTTTGATAAAAACAAATATTGGTATAAAAATGTTACAAATACAAATGTGAGTATGTTTAAATATAAACCAATTTAAATGTGGGTTTGTAAATAATTACAAATGTTAATTTATAAATATAATAAATAAGTGCTTAATAATTGAAATCAATCATACTGTAGACATATTTCATTTTACATGCATAATATTCAATGTTTATATGGTTAATAAACAATTATTGTACCAAATTGTTGTTTTGTATAATTTACATTGTGTTAATGTATTCTAATTCTTCTAGGTTTAGTTAAGCCATAATAGAAATGAATATAAAACAGCTCAAGAAAGTGTTTAGAGTGTCAAGAATGCGTCGATACACAATTCAGATGAAATTTATACTGTCGAGAATGTGTCGAGACATATTCAGACATCATTAAGAATGTCAAGAATGTGTCGAGACATATTCAGACATCATTAAGAATGTCAAGAATATGTCAAGACTTATCGAGACAAATTCAAGACAGTCGAGAATAGGTCGAGACAAATCAAGACACTTTTCAGACTGTCGAGAAAGTGTCGAGAATTTTCAGACAATGTTAATACTGTCAAGACATATGTCGAGAAAAATCAAGTAATAATACAGATAGTCGAGACTAATGTCGAGAATCTAAATACTTATTTCAGACAAATTTAGACTTTGTCGAGAATTTTTACAAAAATTTCATACAAAATTAGAATGTCGAGTAAAAGTTCATGCAAATCGAGACAAAAACTGGTCTTTTCAGACTTTTGGACTTTTGTAGTGTCAGAGTCTGAAAAGACCATATTTTGTACCATATTTTGTACTCAACCAGAAAGGTCAAGCACAAATTTTACTTGACAAGACTCAACAGTACTTAAATGTAGTTGACCTTTGTCTAGACTTACTTAAGTCAGATTGAGAACTTGATAATCTTGGTAAATATAAAAATAAAAGGATGTGGTATGATTACCAATGAGGCAACTCTCCACAAGAGACCAAATGACACAGAAATGAACAACTATAGGTCACCATACGGCCTTCAACAATGAGCAAAGCCCATACCGCATAGCAATAAAAGGCCCGAAATGACAAATGTAAAACATTCCAAGCTAGTAAAAAAAAAATGGCCTAATTTATGTCTCCACAAATACTTGACCAGTCTTGACCAATGCTCAAATCAGTTTTGAACTTTTCATTTAATCTCAACTGGTCTTGACCCAGCCTGAATCAGCCCATCTATGTCAATTATATATTGATCTTATAAAATGACAGGTTATTGATAATTTAGTTTATTGCTTTCAAATTTAAAAATTTGATTAAAAGGTAAATAAAGCTAGAATTTTCATTTTGGACTAAATTCAGATAGTCACCTTTAAAAATGTCTATAACTTTTTCAAATTAACTTGAATTTTAATAAAACTCTACAGCTATCTCAATCATATATTGATCTTACAAAATGCAACATTATTTGGAAGTCTGGTTTATTGCTAGCTGTAAATGTAAGGATTTATTTAAAAGGTAAAAAAGCAAGAATTTTCAGTTCGAGCTAAATGCACTGCTATCTAAATAATATATTGATATTACAAAATGCCTCGTTATTAGTCCCCTACAGACAAAGTTGAAGGGGACTTTAGGTTTGCACTCCGTCTGTCTGTCTGTGTATCCGTCAGTCCGGCAAATCTGTTTTCCACACTTTTTTTCTTCGTGCTTAAAGATATTGATTTGATTTTTGGTGTATTGTTTTATCATGACAAGTTACAGATCAAGTTCCAATTTAATTTATCAATTATTATGTCAATGATAGACTAGGATTGGTTTTTCGGTATATATGTATCCGCTACAGCATGGGAATTGTATAGGAAATACACGTGTATTTAAATATATAGCCTACTAAGATTTTTTTCTTACTAGATACAAAAAAGGACAGTTACCTCTCTAGTAGACTCTACCAACTGAGTTATAAAAAAAACTTCACCAGAGCAGCTAAAAGAGGACAGTTTTTTTCTTGTATGCTAGGTGAGAAGGGGGTACTTGAGGCGCTACACATGTATATGCATGATTTATCAATGATTGGACTTTTACATGTCCCATTCAAACTATGGATAGTTTGAAGCCCTTATCATAATCCTTGATCCACATCTGGCAGAGGAAGCACCGCTATAGTGTACAGTTTAAACGTGTTTACTGTACTCTCTAATTTCCACGATTACGAACCGACCTCAAGTCATAAAGCATATGAGGCACATCTGAAAACTATGACAAACGTCACATATTTCAAATATTCATGGCTATAGTTACAATATGACGACGAAAGAGATTTAAAAACTATTTCTAAACGATTAACAATCGAAGAGATAAATTTTAAGTCCCATTGTTTTTATTTTTGGATACCCTCGGGACCTTTTAATGAACCTCATTCAAGTATATGTTCCGCGTCCGCTGTTCAGATTCGATAACTAGAATTCTGATTGGTTGAAAAAGTCACATGCAAAATCCTTCAGAAGCGAAACCTTATACGGGTAGTTGTTAGATCTCGTATGTAGTATAACGAAATCCGAGTTCTGTATTTTAATTAGATTGGCAATAATAAGACGCGACGATAATATGGGTGCCTTTAAAGTGCGAAACGAAATAGAAACGAAAAGAAACGAAACGAACCGAAAAGAAACGAAACAAAACGAAACGAAAAGAAACAAAACGAAACGAAAAGAAACGAAAAGAAACAAAACGAAACGAAATCAACATAAAACAAAACGAAACGAAATAGGAACCAACGAAAAGAAAAGAAACGAAACGAAATAGGAATAAAATTTAAATCAAATTGAATATTAAGCCGATTATATTTATAAATATTATTTATTGTCTAGTTTGATACAATTTCTTTTAAAATTGAGAAAAAAAAAAAAAACTGTGAAATTCAGCGTTATCGTTAACAAGCTGTGGTTTAGGAACAAATTAAACACAATATATAATATTTGATTATGAACTCTATATGTTAAACTAGACGTGCTTTTCATCCATACTGCTCTCTTTAACATTAAAAATGTGTCTGGAGTTCGGAATATATATATATTTTATATATATCAAGAAATTGTCACGTGATCAACACCCTTCTGTGGGAATATGGAACTTTAAAGGAACTTCAAAGTGATTTGAAAAGCAAGGTCGTAAATCAAACTGGCATCGATCAGTTTTTTGATTGATTTATGTTTGAAGCAAAGAGGCTGGGTCTGAATTAGTATATTAAGTTTTGAAGTGCCGGTAACAATCAAAGTAAATCAGTATAATTTCAATCAACGAAGTATTTTCAAAATCAATAGCAAATAATTTCAAAAGATATATATACATGATAAATATAAAGACAATACGGCACATACACTAGTAATACAATATTGTATATGTCTAAGTATTTTATGATCGTTTTTAAGTTTTGTTTTTAAATAGATAAAAAAAAATAAAGTTATCCGTAATTTGATTTCGTTTCGTTTCTTTTTCTTTTCGTTTGTTCCTATTTCGTTTCGTTTCGTTTTGTTTCTTTTCGTTTCTTTTTGTTTCGTTTTGTTTCTTTTCGTTTCTTTTCGTTTCGTTTCGTTTCTTTTCGTTTCATTATTTATTTTCACTTCCAATTGATCGTTTAATAAAATAATAAATAATAAATATTCCTTTGAATAATAATAAGATATTGATTTATGAATTTTCACAAAAAAAAATGAAATGTTACTCACGTGCACGAGTCCGTCTGCTACTCGCTACTGGACAAACAATGGAACCGGAGGTTATCTGTTCCGACTCGGAGCTAGAAATTTCTGTCACCATCACCTGTTACATTTGAATTGCAGCTTCCTGATGACTGGAATACAGGAGCAGTCGTTGATTTTCTTGAAGTATTACAGCAAGATGTTCCTGGCTTTGATGAAATGCTTGTTGAGGCTTGTCAAAACATTGACTCAATCGAGATAACAAAGGAACTGTAAATCCTCTTCAAATCCAGAATGACAAGAAAGATTACAAAAAACTGTGGATTTTAACACAATTACTGAGGAGAATCTTAATGAAAGCCTTCGCAAATTTTATGCGGAAGCCCAGCCCAAAAATTTAAACAAAAGGATCCAAAGTATGCCTGAAAATATGGCGCATGAATATCATAAAAATTCCATTAAGAGTGTACGTTCAGCAATTAATAGACACCTGAAGGACATTTTCGCAACATTGACATTGTTCGAGACAAAGACTTTAAGTTAGCAAATTCAATGCTTAGAGCTAAACTTAAATTCAACCTACGTAATTGGCTGTCTCGTCCGACTCAGCATCATCCTATCATTTCTAACTCTGAGTTACAGAAAATTAATGAGTTTCTTTCTACAAAGAATAATGTTGTTGCACTTAGATTTAAAGTCTGGTATGCCCTAGCAATACACTTTGTTAGTCGCGGTATTGAATTCCACCAACAGCTATCAAAGGATTCAATCAAATTTGTAAATGATGAGGAAGGCAGAGAATATCTTATAATTACACATGAGACACACCAGAAAAACTACCAAGGAGGTATAGAAGACTCCTCAGAAGAAGCGGAAGACAAGCGAATGTACTCAACTGATTCAGATTCATGTCCCGTCCAAGCTGTTAAACTTTTGTTGTCAAAATGTCATCCTAATTCCAAAAGTTTGTTTAACCAGTATAATCGAGATGCACAGTTAAGTAGTGGCAATCCAAATCATTATCCAGTTTGGTACACTGAGACACCAGTGAAAGTTAAAGCATTTACATCTTTTGTGCCGGATATCTGCAAAAATGCTGGGGTAAAACGGTACACAGCACATTCCCTTAGGTTAACAACAATTACTGCAATGAGTGATGCTGGGCTAACAGACAGAAATATTATGTCTGATCACAAATGTGAGGAAAGCCCCAAGTCCTATTGTAGACGACCTAGCAATGAACAAAAAAAAAAAAAAAAAAACCGTCCTTGATAATGTTGCTACCGGTTCAGCAAAGTCAACTTTTCTTGTGCCAAGTAAAAACACGCAAATTCAAACTCCAAGAATTCCGCAAGGCAACTTACCTTCTGAAATTGAAACCCGTGATAATTCTATTGTTCCAATGTCAGCCGAACGAAATCCGCCTTAACCTGTTTATGCGCCTGGTCAAAATCTTATGGTAAACAGTCAAACAAACCAGGAACTAAGTAAAATGTCGGGGTTTGCGGCAAATTCCGTTTTTCACAACTGTAATTTCCATTTCAATTGAACTGATGAACATGACGTGTGTAGTAGCTGTGTGTTAATGACCTACATTTATGTATTTATGTATCCCGTAATACTTTGAACGACAAAATTATCTTATGTCTACCTGTGCGAATTTCAAACGCGCGATTTTACGCCAGTACTTAAAACCTTCCATCCTTTATGGGTGGATTTTACATAGATAAATAAAATCGTAAAATATAAGCAAAATGAGGATGTTAAATTTGATGTATGCTTTTTTGTGCTTCTTCGTTACATTTGTTTGTTTTTATAGTGATTAAGATGATAACACAATGTTGACTGCTGTACCCTATTTTTGACATTTTTACCTATTGTGTCTGTTTGTTTTGTTCACGCATCGTTGTCAATATAATGGAATTTGATGCGACTGTCATACAAGTGAGAGGTTTAGCTAGATATAAAACCAGGTTCAATCCACCATTTTCTACATAAGAAAATGCCTGTACCAAGTCAGGAATATGACAGTTGTTATCCATTCGTTTGATGTGTTTTGTCTTTTTTTTTTTTTTTTTTTTGCCATTTGATTGGGGACTTTCCTTTTTGAATTTTCCTCGGAGTTCAGTTTTTTTGTGATTTTACTTTCTACATTCGTGTGACGTACTAAATAGTCTTAGATGCATGATTTTTTTATTAGTTGTTAGTGGCTTTGAACTAGCTGTCAGATAACTGCGAGTACTCTCAGATCTGTTCCTAGTGTCTTTTTGTTGTTTGGATGTACAAGTACCCTGCCAAGTCCACTTGTATTTTTGTCCATCTGATGAGCTAAGCTTTTTCAACTGATTTTTATAGTTCGTTCTTATGTTGTACTGTTATATCACTGTCCCAGGTTAGGGGGAGGGTTGGGATCCCGTTAACATGTTTAACCCCGCCACATTATGTATGTATGTACCTGTCCCAAGTCAGGAGCCTGTAGTTCAGTGGTTGTCGTTTGTTTATGTGTTACATATTTGTTTTTCGTTCATTTTTTGTACATAAATAAGGCCGTTAGTTTTCCCGTTTGAATTGTTTTACATTGTCATTTCGGGACCTTTTATAGCTGACTATGCGGTATGGGCTTTGCTCATTGTTGAAGGCCGTACGGTGACCTATAGTTGTTAATTTCTGTGTCATTTTGGTCTCTTGTGGACAGTTGTCTCATTGGCAATCATACCACATCTTCTTTTTTATAAATACTTTCAAACCAATGACGGTGTCAAACATAAGCACCGCACTGATAAATGATTTTTGTTGAATTTTACGTTGTTAATTATTAAATTCAAAAATTGTTGAAAGAAAAATTGAAGCGAAATATTCTTGTAGTTATTTTTTATCAGATTTTAATGGGAGTACATTTTGTTGCGCTTACCAAGAAATATATTCATGCGCCAGACCTATATTCAATGACACAAATACACAATATGTGTGATAGAGGTTACGATTGGGGAAATACAATTTTGTATCTCTAATTTTAAAGAATTATAAGGATTAAACGCCTTTATAAAGGAATTTATCGGTGTATAAACTGGACCAAGTCACTCACAAACATATCATAAAAGTCCTTCAGACTTTTATTTGTTTGTGAGTGACTTGGTCCAGTTTATACACCGATAAATTCCTTTTTTCCTTCGGACTTTTATTTGTTTGTGAGTGACTTGGTCCAGTTTATACACCGATAAATTCCTTTATAAAGGCGATTAATCCTATATCAATTGTAAAATCAGAGCTTTCCTTAAACGTAACATTCAGATTATTGTTTTGGAAAACAGCAGCATACATGTTTTGATTTAAGTATACTACTGATGTACTTAATATTCCTCACAATCAGCAATGTAGTCTCGACATCTGGCTCTCCCAGAGTTCGGGACGTTTTTTGTTCAACAATTCAACAAGATGAATTGGGATTGTTATTTTCTTCTTTTCCATAAGCACGCAGTATGAATGAGTAAAGTTGGAAGACTGATGAATTTGGCTATAGTTCACAATAATGTCTTCTGGTAGACATAACTTAATGCCGACATACGTTCACCGTTTCATTCTAGAACAAAAAGAGAGGCGAAAGATACCAGAGGGACATTCAAACTCATAAGTCGAAAATATACTGACAACGCCATGGCTAAAGAAAAAAAAAAAAAAAAAAAAAGACCAACAGACAAAATATAGTATACAAAACACAGCATAGAAAACTAAAGACTGAGCAACACGAACCCCACTGAAAACAAAACAACGCCTCTTCATGTCACTTTCATATGTTTCTCGACACATATATTAAAAGATTTGAATTGAGGATTAAAATTGTAGCATAATGAACTGCATTTTAGCTGAATCAAATTTTAATTTTCTGTTGAATCAGTTGAACATCTAAGTGGTCATCGATGTGTAATACTTGATGATGGACGCTAAATGATAACCAACAAATCTACGATGATACAATACAATCAATGTATTTTATCAATCATTTACACTTGCAGAAAAAGACTTTTGAATATAAAAGTATGATACAATACCTTTAATTTTATTAGTGTAATTGCACATTTTTTTTTTTATCGAAACGAAAATATTATAAACCACTCCCGATTACTAGTATACTTCAGTTCGTCCGTAATTTCACAGCTCTTTTAAAATTCCGACAAATGATAAAGGGAAAATAAATGTTCCCATGGCAAAAATATATATTCCCATGGGAAAAATAGGTTACTTTGGGAAATTTCGAATTTCCCATGGAACAAAGAATTTACAAAAGTTCCCATGGTAGTTCCCAAGGGAACTTTGAAATTCCATTGGTAAAGTACTTTTTCTCGTAGGAACTTTAATATGTGAATGGGAATTCCTTAATTTCCGATGGGAAGTGCACTTTTAATCAGCTGTAGTAACATCAGTGACAACAGTGACATGTTTGGACATATGGTGAAAATTATTTTTTTTATTATCAATCACTTGGCCGAAATATTTTTTTGTTATCTTGTAAAACAGTAGAGTTAGATTTTCCATTTCTGGTATGGCAAATTCGTCCTGCACAGTGTTTATAAAATACCTCAAAGATGACTGGGGGTAGAAATATGGTCACTACAGGTCTTCATTCGACCGGCAGTAAAACTCTTGCCAAAGTTGGTCGTCCGTTTGGCTGTGCTAGATATACAAGTACGCAGTTACGTCCGGTTATAATTGGGAGGTCAAATCCGATGCCTCGCGCCACGCTCTCTGCAGAAAAAAACGAAATCAAATGGTTTAAGCGATAAATTGGAAAGATCTAATAACGTAAGAGTGCAATAATTTTACTGCCCAAATATGCTTTCAACAACTTTCGTTCTTCAGCAATGCCCAGGCCGCAATATTTCAAAAAACAAAATTTGATGAGCTCATGTAACCGGTTTTTTCCTCAGAAGGAATTCCATGTATATTCGTTTTGATGTCAAAAGCACCACTTTAGAAAATACGCGACAAAAATGATGAAAATGATAAATGACTTCCCATTTAACGAAACGTATGTGCGTCATTCACGAGACATATTATAATAAGTATCAAGTAAATATAGCGTAACGTACAAGGAAAAGGCAAAAAAAAAAAAAAACAAAAAAAAAACAAAAAACAAACGAAATGACGTTCTGTTTGTCATTTATCTAGAAAGATTAGCCATTTGTCAGTGAAAACGATTATCATAAGTAGACATTATATTCGAATAACTGGTTTGGTCATCGTCATGATTGACTTATTTTTAGATAAAGTTATTGCAATTTCCCCTTAGGAATCTTGTTTTTACCTTTTGAAAGCTACACATATCCAGATTGGTCAAATTTAAAGAAAAAGTCGTCTTTATAATATACTTTTTATTGGTGATTTTTGATAGCGTCTATGGTCCATTGATTTCTCCTGAAATAAGATTATCGGTACCTCTCAAAAATTTTCGATCATTTATACAAATAAGTATCTATGTTTTTGATACGTGATAGGCTAACACGTGACATTGTATATTTCAACAATCAAACTTCATTTGTAGATGGGATAGTAACAAAATAAATAGATAAAAGGAGATGTGGTATGAGTGCCTATGAGACAACTCTCCATCAAAGTCACAATTTGTAAAAGTAAACCATCATAGGTCAAAGTACGACCTTCAACACGGAACCTTGGCTCACACCGAACAGCAAGTTATAAAGGGCCCTAAAATGATTAGTGTAAAACCATTCAAACAGGAAAACCAACGGTCTAATCTATATAGAAAACGAGAAAGGAGACACACTTATGAACCATATCAACAAACGACAACCACTAGACATCAGGTTCCTGACTTAGGACAGGTGCAAACAAATGCAGCGGGTTTAAACATTTTAATAGGCGCCAACCTTCACCCTACCTGAAACAAAAGTGTGACACCACAACATAGAAAGACACACTATAAAAATATAAATTGAAATGGCTTAACTCAATCAAAAGACATATTAACAAAAAAAGTGAACATACACTGAACGAATAAATTTGATCTATGACACAATGTAAATACAAAATTAATAAAACAAGGGGGTTAGATGTAAAAGAATATTAGAAAGACAACCATAACCTTTGACAAAATGCCGCCAAATAAATAACATACACAGGTAAATAAAACTAATTTTGTTGTAAAGTATACATGGAGTACGGAAATAATTTTTACAGAATAGATAATTTTGTTGTTCCTAGTACGAGAACAAAAGTGAAAATTTATAATCATACTCAACACTTATCAAAGGTGGTATATATTAAAAATAGTGAGACTAGATATAACACTGAATAAGTAAACATTAAATAACAAAAATACATTACAAATTGTATCAACAGGTCAAATTAACACGAAAGTACGATTTGAGAGTACTCGCAGTTACTGAAAGCTAGTTAAAAGCCAAAAACAATTAACAATAAAAAAAAAATTATGCATCAAAGACTAAAATCAACTAAAACACATCCCAGGGATTATGTGTTTTAACGTCATGGACAGTTAAAGAAGACATGAATTGTGCAAGACTAGGTTGCTGTCAAAGAATCATTTATATGTTAGAACTTATTTGCCTTTTGACAAAGCATATGTGTTTTTAATAATGCGAACGTTTAATAAATATCATATCAAGTATAATAATAACGCAGTTATATAATTCATGCTTTGAGACGGCCTCTGTACTCGTTAAGTGTGTAGTATTAAATACAGATTGTGACAATGACCTTGGGAATAGTTTATTGATATATAATGTCCCAGAATAAACTGATTAATTCTGAACGTTTATCACGTGATTATTTTATATTTCAATCCTAGCCTGGGAAATTGTCGGAAAGCATGAAGAAAATTAACAAAATGATCTTTCTGTCAAAAATATTTAATTTCACTAGATACTACCAGTGTGCCACAGGTTTGAACAGTGAATACATTTATGAAAATTATATGCAACACATGAGTACCAATGAGCAGTGATGCGTACACATAAGTTAGTATCTAAATTTCAAACGGAAGTGAATGAAAAAAAGAATACTTGGTTTCAATTCACATTAATTTTAAATCCTTGCATCTTACAAAAATAGTAATTAATGTTTTGCAATAATTAAAAAAAAATAATTACTACGTTAATTATTTTATACTGTTTTAATATGGATTTATAAGTCTCTGCTTATATTTTGTATAGCCATATATTCATATAATAGATTGATTTGATTAATAAAATGTCCATCAGTAAATACTTCATGGTTGTGTTTATTAATATTATATTCTAAATTTTCGGAATAGTTTCATTAACAGAATTGTTTATAAATGTTAATCCTTAAATATTAATTCCTTTTTTAAAAGTTCATTTTTATATCATCTTAATCTTTGCAATATGGTACGATTTTGAAAATTGTATTTATTGTGTTGACCAGCTATCCTACAAGTCTTGGTTTATTTACATTATAAATCACCCTGTTCAAAGGAATCCAGTCAGTGGTTGTCTTATGCCGTGCCAATTCAAAGCCAGGAATCCAGTCAGCGGTTGTCGTATGTCATGTGCTAGTCCCAAACAAGGAATCCCGTCAGTGGTTGTCTTATATCATGTGCCTGTCCCAAGTCAGGAATCCCGTCAGTGGTTTACTTATGTCATGTGCCAGTCCCAAACCAGGAATCCCGTCAGTGGTTGTCTTATGCCATGTGCCAGTCCAAAACCAGGAATCCCGTCAGTGGTTGTCTTATATCATGTGCCTGTCCCAAGTCAGGAATCCCGTCAGTGGTTTACTTATGTCATGTGCCAGTCCCAAACCAGGAATCCCGTCAGTGGTTGTCTTATGCCATGTGCCAGTCCAAAACCAGGAATCCCGTCAGTGGTTGTCTTATGCCATGTGCCAGTCCAAAACCAGGAATCCCGCCAGTGGTTGTCTTATGTCATGTGCCAGTCCCAAACCAGGAATCCCGTCAGTGGTTGTCTTATGTCATATCTTGATATTGTATTTATTATTTGGAGAATTTGTGTTGAAGGCAGATGTTTAATCGTTTCTGTTATATTTATTCACAAATATTTTAAGACTCGGGACGATTTATTGTAGGTTGGTATTTTGTAAAGAAACATGTCCTTTGTTGATGACTTATGTCGTCCTCTATATGTCCTTTGAAAATTTACTATTTGTTTTTGGACTACAGTCCACCTATAGACGACATACACACTGTTAAAGACATTATAGTTTTATTTCTGAATGAAGAAAATTCACAATGTCCATTCTACTTTATATGCCTTAGAAACGTATTTCATTTGATCCTTACATTATACAAGCTTAAGGGGCTCGCGGGTCTAAATCAAATTTTTTATTTAATATAGGATTTCCCTATATTTTTCTATAAATGAACTTTATCTTATACTTAATAGAAAAATAAAATAAAAAAATGGGGTCACCGTTCATTTACGCTCACAATCTGCCTTCGAAAGAAGCATACATTTTTGTAAAGGTACCTTTTTTCCGTTGAACTAATAGGAGAAATAGAGGTAATATCGAAATTAAAAAAAGAACTTAATTACAGAAATCGCTCAAATTTAACAATAGTTTAGTTAAAGTACAGCTTATTTGAAAATTATAATAAAAAATATAGGTCACCGATGAGTCAAAAAAGATATTTCAATTTTAATGCCCAAAAATGGCATTTTTTGCATCAAAGGGAGATAATTTGGCACTTTTTCAATGATATCTACATTTTAAAAGTCATCTGGGGCCAACACGAATTGATTATTTTTAATGATTTTTGTACCATATGATAAAGTAACAACTACTTAAGGTAATGAATAAAATTTGTAATGAAAAATAAATGTTTAATTTTTTCTGAAATTTTTATACCCTCGAGCCTCCTTAAGGCAATTTGCTAAACGTTACTCGAACAGTTGGGTTCCCTATCGATTTTGTTCGTTCTAAAACTGTGATAAGTCTAATATGGGTCAGAAGCAAATCTCCCAAGTTTTCACCCAAATGTGATCACACCGTACTATAAACGCATAGTTAAACGCAAAAATGATAATGGATAAACTGCATCAAATTTAGATAACCTTTTCTAAAGGGTTTCATTTTGCTTGAAAGTTGCCATTCAAAGTGTAAATATTCAATAGACTCTATTATATTAAAAAGCAAACGATCTTAAGCTTGACACATAAGGTATGGACAACTGCCTACTGGTGACCTCTGGATATTTTGTGTCGTTGGGTTGCTTTCTTAATGTATGTTTTTCTGTAAAAAGTAAAATAACAAAACACTGAACTCCAAGGAAAATTCAAAACTTGTACTTAGTTTTTATAGAATAAAGTATCTATCTATCTTATTGACGTATATCCCACATCTCAAAGCTGTCCAAGGATCTGTCCTAAGACCTATTTTAGGAATAAATCAGGATAATGTTGGGACCGACTTATGACACGTCTCAGCATGCACATCGAAGTTATCTTAGAACTATCCTAGCTAGGATGTCCTAACCGATGTCCTAAGTGTTAGCGTAAAGGCAAAATGGTTTTAAAAATTTAAATGTTTAAGAACGCATCGAATTTTACCAGTAGTAAATAATTCTAATATTAAAAATAAGAAAATATTAAGAGTATTATTATAAAGATAATAAGTAACATGTATCCAATTATTGTAAATTCAAAATTAATGAAACAAAAACAAAAATACAAAAAATGTAGCAACGTTTGATATAATAATTGAACAAATTATTTGTAAATAGTGAAAAGTTATAATAGATAATCGGTAACAATAATTATGTAATTTTGAGTGAGTTTATTTCGCAGTGTATACTTTATAGAGTTCAACATGTTCAAAGGAAAATATTGTGGATCTTTCATATAAATACAAAGTTCAAAAATCATTTCATACGGATCACAGGCGCTTGGGAATTATGGACCCCCTTTTTCTAAATCCTTTTTTTTTTTTTTTTTTTTGTGTGTGTTTTAATATTTTTCAAAGTAAATATTCTTTAATATTCTAATCAATGTTATTTTATTTAATGATATTTATTTACATATGATGCCCTTTCAATTTTTTCATATGATAAAGCTAGGTTCACACTGCCGATCAGATCAACTTGATGATCCCGATTGCCCAAATTTCCACGACCAATCGTAACCAAATTCTTATTCGGGCCTGTTTACGACTTCTATCCGACCTTTATCCTACCGTACACGTCTCCTATTCGACCATTCACGACTCCACGACTTCAACCCGACCACTAGTTGAATATTTATTCCATTATCCCGACCAATTCACGATCTCCAACGAACTTTACTGTACTGGTACTGTACTAAATTAACTATAAACTTTAGCTTTGGTATATGTTTTTCCTTTTTTTCTGCGTTTTTCTTGATTGCACGTTTACAAGGAGATCCTTAGAGTAAAGTAAATCCTTAAAATAATAATAATAATAATAATAATAATAATAATAATAATAATAACCTTTTGTAATTTCTTATTTTAAAAATGACCACCACCAAATGAGACTTGTCACCGGATTTGTACCTATGTCAGGAATCAAACGGCTGCAACGTGTAGTGCAAGATCTGCTTAACCTTCTGGAGCACACTCGATCACCCCAGCAAGTTCGAGAGGTAATCAGATCTGCACACCCTTTTATAGAATCGTGAATCAGCCATGTGTACTCATGTATGACCGAGTAGAGATCGAAAAGAGGTCGATCTCTACACGATCCTTTACCAATCAATTTGACCGCTACTTGACGAATTCCAGATCTCTTATCGAGTGATTGGCTTCTCGATCCCTACTCGATTTATTTTGACATGTTAAAAATTGTCGGGTAAAAAGTCAGAGCGATGATGAGCAAGGTAGACTATCCCAAACATTCTTGTCAGACATGTTGCCCGATCGCTTAATCTGTCTTGATTGGGTTTTATTGAGTTGATCTGATCGGCAGTGGGAACCTAGCTTTACGGACGTCATAATCCATACCTGAGTACAATTTCAATGTCACCCAAATATAGTGCAGTGGATTATTATAGTCCCTAAGCGGTATATTGCTACAAAAATTATCAACACTGCTCCCCAGATAAACATAAATAGATGGCGGTCGTATTTATTTACAAATTAACCATCATAAAATATATCTCAAAGTTAGGACAATCCTAAGACTATCTTAAAACAACTTAATAGATGTCCTAATGTTAGGACGATTCCTTTTAATTACGTCAAGTAGACTTTTTTTCATATTTCCGACTTTTGACTCCGGAGTATATAATTTTTCGACAGGTTACCTACATTCTGAAAGGATGTCTGTACTCAGTCAAGTATGAGCAACTAAAAGAAGTAAAATCAAGCTTACAATCGGTGCAATTTGGGAAAAAAGTAACTGTTTTATGTTTTCTATACACGACAAAATCATCATTAGTTGTTCTTACATGACTAAGTACTAGAATATCCTATTACAGAAAAGGTGACCGGAGTCAAAAGTCGGTAATATTAAAAATAGTCCATTCTCTTTTGATCTGTCATTAGTAATTAAGCACTACAAAAGGATAGTCCAGCGGATCCGTGACAAAATTGTGGTTTTGATGATAAAAGCACAAAATTTTGCATGGTAGTAGTTCTTGGTGTTTCAAACAATATTAGCTACGGATCCACAAGGAAATTTCAAAATGGCGGCCTTTTTTCAAGATGACCGCCATAAAATTATAAAATTTACATATACCATTTATATAAGGTCAAATTAAAGGACAATTTTGGGATGTAGTAGTGCTGGGTGTATAGAAAAATATTAGCTATGAACCCAGCTGAAAAATTCTAAATGGCGACTTTTTCCAAGACGGCCGCCATAACATATCAAAATAAAAAAAAAATCACTTATAGAAGTGTTTTGGTTTGACGTATCTTCAGTAAAACCCTAGTGCCCTTTAATACCAATTGTCAGCCACATTTATATTCTAAAGCCAAACATCAAAAGATTTGTGAGGAAAGTATAGAAAATCGTAACTACAGCACCATTCTTGCAGAACAGTCGTCTACAACGAGGGATCACGTATAGACACTGGCGTTATTCCAATATCTAAGCTAAATTTAACTAAAATGTATACTTTTCGACTCGAACAGTTTTCTCTGTGATCAACTGGAAGAAGACATAGTAAAATGATCTTTAAAAAATACAGTAATCGCAGGCTTGCCAGGCAATCAACAAGGTAGATGCTTGCTTCTTCTGTTTAGTTGCAATTAAAACAAGCAAAAGCAACAATCTGTTTGCATGACAACGATACTTGAAAAAGCTGTACATGCAGGTAGTTCAAAAAGACATGATGTAGGCGAAATTCTATTTAACAGTCATTAAAAGCATTAGTTGATAATCGTGTGGCCAAATATTCAGATGCAGTCGAGTTATCCCATTGAGGGAAATACGACGCTATTCATTTCAAAATTACTTTTGTTTTATTTCTCAATTCTTCTTTAACATTACATTCAACTGAACTAAAACCTTATCATAATGTATATAGGCATTCTACCGGATGCTAGGACCAGGAAAGGAGGTACTAAAGACAAAATGTACAGTTTACGTCTGTCGTTTACATGATTTATGAATGATCTACAGTACTAGAAGAGTCCATTTATGAAACAAAAAACATTGGAAATATGGTTCCTCCTGCGAAACCTGTTGGTTTTACAACAGCAGTCGTGGACAATATTGACAACAGCAAGAGACGGCTAAAGAATCGTTACATTGAACGACAATTTCCATATTTCAGCCTTTTTCTAGTCTAATTAGGAAAATTCATCATTACTTTTTGCTATGAAATATATGCATTTCACTTATAATCTCTGGTACTTAAACCAATATATTATGCGCAAGCACAACTGTTCATATTATTGCTATAACTATATATTTTAGTTATATTTTTAGTATATATTTTACTACATATATAATAAGATATATCCTTAATACTAACCGAATACATGTATAACCATGTTCTAGGTCTTCATTTAGAATTGGCATAGAAATGGCATCGATGTGAACCTTGTGTAATTGGATTCAAAACAGTGGTTGAACAAGTGTTCAATCAAGGAAACATAATACTTAATGAATAGCCAATTTTTTATAGGCTCTCATGCATCATAAAAAAGTTATTTCCATGAGACTACAGTAGGTGTACTTCTCATTCTTATGCAAAGATCCTGACATAATTTTTACTGAGGAACGAGACCCTGATAAGAACTATGTAACATTCAAAGAATGGAGATATAAAAGGGAAATTGACAGTCCACTTAACCAAACTGGTCTGTAACATTAAAAATTGAACTAGACAATTTGATGTGAGATCATTAAGAGAATTTTCCTTCTATGTATATTAAGATTCTATTACACTGCTTATTTAGTCGTTCTTTGCATTTTTCTATCCAAATTAAGGCTTCAGTACCCGTGCGCGATATTACATCATTTAACTACACAGTTTAAGTGTTGCAAACGTAATTTAAAAATGGTAAATGTCGATCAAGCCCATGAGTAGAATTACACACTTGTAAAAAGGAGAAGGTTGGGGCAATCAGATTGACCATCATTATCGAACACAACTACAGCATTTAATAGTGTTTTGACTAGAAATTGCCATAGTAATTAACAAGTTTCAATCCTTTGAAATAATATAACGTGATCAGGTAATCACATGATGTTATACACCAGGAACGCGTTAAAAGCAATAACAACATTTTCAAAGCATGTGGAAGCTTGAAATAAATCAGCCTTTTATCCAGGGTGCTTCTTTGAGTACATGTGGAAGGCATGTACCTTCTTGGACATTTATCACAGAGGTATCAACCTTTTGTATTGAGGTATTAAATGTGGTTGACAGATATAAAACGGATGTCATAGTATATGGAAATGCGCGAGGAAAATGATGTTATGTACGGTCTTGTTTAAAATGTGGTTGGCAGAGGGGCAAACACTACATGGGATGCCCTTAAGAAACATTTTGGAAACTGTTGTGAAAATACGTTGTTGTTTTTATAATAAAAAAGATAGAGAAAATACTTGGGCACTTAAAAAGTATTAGTAAAACAAAACCAGACAAGAACAAAAAACGCATAAAATGGACTAACACAAATCGCTACACAAAATTCTAAAAATTGAGCAACACCAATCCCAAATAAAAACCGGGGATGATCCCATGTGCTCAAGAAGGGTAAGCAGTTCCTGTTCAACACATGACACCTACTTAGGTCTTCTCGTTTAAATGGATTGATGATTCATATCCAGTAATTAGACATATATTATATAATAGTGGATTTATAAATATCATTTGTCTAACCCTTAGAATTCACAAATTACAAAACATGTAAAAACCGAAGTTGCATGTAAAGTATCTAAAACTTGACCAAATGTGAAAGTTTGGAATGAAATAAGGTTGTCCATGCCGGTACGATGGATAAATAATACTTTCACTGGTTGAAAAAACAGACATTGAACAAATAACACAAAAATGAAAGCATAAACTACACGAGTCCCTAATCATCAAAACTAGGTGCCAACGCAGGTGTTCGGATTGGTGGTTATTTTTTTTTTTTTTTGGCCAATTGGTAGCACTCGTTATCTTACTCATTGCCAGTAGAAATCCGGGAATTAGTCGTATTTATTTATCATTTTCATGTTACCATAATCGTGAAAAAAGAACGTATTGTGGCAAGGAAAAGTGGAACATATGCATTATCATTTGTGACTCACATGGTACCTAATGGTCAACCAAATTCTGATGGCGTCTCGATAATTGTTCGAATCTTTCCATTTATGGGATCTTTAATTAAATTGTCTTTCAAGCAGCATCCATATACCATGGAAACGCAATCCTTAGAATATTGTATGGACTATAAAGTGAAATTCAATAGAAGAAATAGATATCAGCAAAGAACTGACTCAGTTTTGTTCATTTTCACTTTTTGGCGGCCATTTTAAAGTTTTAGCCATTTTGAAAAAAAAATTAAGTGTAATATAACGTCATGATTTACTAAAAACGTTGGATTACATTTCATATGTTTTTAAATGATTTGGTTTGACTATTATTTGCTTTAATATATACATGGTTGTAAAATTTAGACTGATTGGCAAACATCTTGAAAATGGCCGCCATATTGGCTTTTTTTAAAGTGGGTTCATAGCTTAGATTGACTACCACATACATATATACAATTGTGGAAAGTTTCATGCTTTTATCATCAAACTCACAATTCTCCTTAAAACTACATGAATCAATCAGCTTGACTAGGAGGGCTTTCAATTGTGAAAAAAACCGTCAATATCATAAAAATATATTCAGTACCCAAAGGTTCTAGGTCAACTAGGACGAAAGTAAAAAAAAAAAAAAAAAAAAAAACGGTGTTAGCATTCGTGAATTATTGTGTCGTTTCTTTGCATGTATTTAATCATATGCTTTTAATATTTGAAGTTTGTATGGTCCATTGTTGTTAAATTACAACATAAGAACTTAAAGCGTTTTTTCTTACCTGTAATGACCTATCATTTCATCTAATGCGCTACTATATCTTCCTTCTAATAACTTGGGTTTCACTGTATTGTAGACTGCCTCCACACATGATGTTGTTAAGATTTTATAAGCTGTTGGTCCAGATTCTGTGTATACCTACATTCAAAGTAAACGATATCTATTGAAAAAAAAAAAAAAAAAATACACACATAGCAGAACATCAATATTGTATGTATACCTACGCACCTAGTAAATGACAACAGTCTAATTATTACAGGTACACGAAAGCACATCAAGCGTTTAATAAGTCAGGGATTATAGTCACTGTGGTAAATCTGAAAAAGGGCCAATTTCCTCTCAATAAATTTCACATCTAGGCCATTTTAAAATAGGGTCTCAATCTTTGTAACATTAAGTGTTACATCGTCATGTGCGTTGTATGAGGTTCTAACACCATTATGGCGTATTTCTAAAAACTAATTTTGATCGATTATGAAATGTTTTTAAATATTTCTCCCCGAAAAATAATAAGGACTTTGTAAACCAAACCAAAATCCTATTGGATATGTTGTTTATACAATTCATGTGTGTCAACAATGTCTTTCAATGCACAATTTTACGAAAACTTATTGAATCAAAATGGTCTCCAAATCAATAGTTAGCATTGAATAAAATGTTGATGGATAATCACTGAAAAGTGCCTGTGAAATACCAGCACATTTCCACACATTCTTCTTGTAATGTTAACAAATTCTCTTGTTTCGGAGTGGTTATGCGAATAAAAAACTAACGTTAACAAATTGTCTATGGTACAACAAAGTATGTATAGTGAAAACACAAAATAATAAAAGATTAAAAAAAACGCATATGGCGGACACGTATTTTGACCTGACTGTTTTTGTTTGCTATACGTGTACGTTTAATATGACTGTTTTGTTTTGATTAGGTATACGTTACATATAAAATGAATAACTTTTTGTTTTGTTTTAGGTGCAAGTTAGATATGACGATATGTGTTTGTCTTGTTTCATTTTTTTTTGTGTTTGTATGGTGTGCGTTTGATATACATTGTAACGTACAGTTTTTGTTTTGTTTTATGGGTAGGTTATCTATGAATAACTTTTTGTTTTGTATTAGGGGAACGTTACATAAGAATTTCTGTTTTGTCTGGTTTTAGGTGTACGTTAATAATGATTAACTGTTGTTGTTTTATTTTAGGAAGTTATATGATGAAAATTAGCCTCAGTTCTCTGTGTGTTTCAAGTACTGCTCTCTCACCACAATTCTTTCGTAGATGGTCCGTTTTATCTATCATATACCTAAAGCTGGACAAACAAAATGACACCAATATTACACTTTCACGTCTAGGATAACTGGGGACGTTAATTGCATAATACATATATACATAAAAGTCTATAAAAAGCACCATCCAGCAAATTTGATATGTACTGGATCGTCTAGAATATACAATACTGCGTATATATGGAAAAACTTATATAAGTCTAAAGATTTGCACAACGGTACTAATATAGGATGGTTATATACGAAGACGATGTTATTAAATCGTGTTGACAAATATTTCGGCTTAACAAATAGCCTTCGTCAGTGTAAATAATTTTAACAATACTAATTATATGTGTTAAATAGCTCAATAATACAGGTAAGTTTTGGTCTATTGATTTAATCCCAAATCCTGAACATCATAATATAAAACAAAACTCGATACTTATATTTACATATACATGTTGGGAACTATTAATCTATTCCAAAAATACACCGGCAACATCTTTTTACAGAAGGAACAAAATATATGTGACAATTTTCAGTAAAAACATACAAACCTGAAAATTGCATGAGATCAGGGATGTCATAAGGTCCTTCTTTCATGGAAAGACCAAGAGAGAAATGAAAATGATTAAATAATAATCAGACGAATGAATGACAATTTCAGATTGTCTGAAAAATTTTGTTGAACTGACAGTAATCAATCGTTAGAACTATTCGTTCAAATACTTATCAAATTAATGAATGCATCAATAAGCATGATAAGAGATATAACGAGTTTATGTTCAATCTACTCTCAGACGGATGCGAAATCTAAAGCATGATTAACAATTTCTTTCAAAATGGAAGTTAATTCATGGTGCTTATCTATACAATACTGAGACCATATCAGAGTTAAAGATTCTACTCACAATAAAAGCATGACAGGACTTTAAATGGACAAAGATTGTTAAAATCGAAAAATATATTCCATCGAAAACATAACTGTGTGTCTCAAGGTTTCAGCGCTCATCTAAATAACGGAAGGCTAAGACACTTCAAAATTGTCAATAGGGTATTGCAACTAGGATATGGCTCTTTTTTTTTTTTTTTTTTTTTGGGGGAGGGTATTCTACGTAACATATCATTAAAAGACTTCTATAATCCGTTTCATCTGCAACAGGCTGATTTCCACTCGCTAACTTTGTCCAAAACCTACAGTTTATACCTCCTTCCTTAAAAGCAGTTTAACGCAAAAAACGATATTAGGAGCACATATAAATGATCACTAAATACAAATTATAAAAGTATGTACTCACTTTAATATTCATATGACAGAAAATGTTGACTGCTGGAAAACTCGTTTTTGGTATGGTTTTCTTTTAAGATATTTTCATAAAATAGAGTATACCCTACCGGATTTCGACTGTTGATATTTCTGGTTTCGTTAATAAATTTAATCAAGCTGCTTTCGTAGAAAGTGCCCAAATCTAAATACTATTCTGACAAACATGAAAGCAGTTGTAAATTGAACAATGATTATATGTTCATATAAGCAGATGTGGTTTGATTCAACGTGTGACAAAAATCGAAAAGCGAATACAAATTGTTTTTATGTATCCTTGGCTTTACGATATTCGACTTTGAGCGTTCCATATGACGATAAGTCCAGAAAAGCGCGTCGGTTGCATGGAATTTAAAAATTGTTGGATTTATTTCTGCTAACTTGACACCCGTAGACTAATAATGCAGGTGACCGTATCTTCACATTTGGAAGGAAAAACCACAAGCATACCAAAAGTCATCAATTCAGGTAATATCAAAACATTAAAAGGTCAAGTGGAGGGATGCGCGCTCACAAACATGTTTAACACAACAACATTCTTTATGTGCCTGTCTCAAGTCAGGAGCCTGTAGTTCAATTGTTGTCATTGGTTCATTGTCCGTCATATTTGGTTTTCACAAATTGTTTTGTTATAGATTAGGCCGTTAGTTTTCTCAATTACATTGTGTTTTATTTTCCATCTCGAGGCCTTTTATGAATGTTTATAGCCGACTTTACATTATTGATTTTTCTCATTATTGAAGGCCGTACGGTTGCCTGTAATTGCTTACATCCACTTCATTTGAACTTTGATTGATAGTTGTCTAAGTGGCAATCATACCACTTTCCTTATTTTTATGATATAAACATCAAAATAAATATGAAATCTTCTAACTCACTTTAGCCCTGTAAGAATCGTGTATGGTATTTGACGGAAGTAGATTTTACGCAACCACATGAGCATACAACTACTAGATACCTCACTTCTTCACGAGTAGGAAGAGTAGAAAGATGATCAAGAGTATTAGATAAATGAGTGGAATACAGATATTTAATATAGTACTCCCCACAAATCAATGTCTGTTGTTGGATTCGAAAAGTTGACGAAAGACTTAAAAATTATACATTACAGATAGGTCATTTTGAGGAATAAATTACCATATGAACCACAGGAAATATAGTGTGGTATTCTAATCAAGACTCATCCATGGGAACTGGAACACACTGGACATGGTGTTTAAAACGGATGGAAAAATATATATTTTGATTATTATGATTATGATTGTCATCTCCTAGCTTTCTTCAACATCTCCGTTTTATCCTTTGCTTGCTCGCACGCTTGTTTATTCTCCTTTGACATCTCCTTGGACATAATTATATTTTTTTTGGTACATAGTTCAAAAATCTTCTTTAAGTTTATTCATAAGGATCTCGGCCACATCATCCCTCTATTTCTACATTGTACATGTTGAATAACAAACTGGTATCTAGTGAATAACCTGTCGTCACAGTAATTGATGCAATAGATAAAGGACGGTGTGTGCTTCTGGTAGGGTTTGGTGTATGGTTTGTAGTTTTTTACAAAGTCTTGAATTTTGTTTTTCTCTACTAATCCTCACAATGTTTTTGACTTGACGTTATCAGTAAAGCACTAAAATTCTACGTTCACTACTAATAAACGGAACATTCATTGGTGTAATAGGGTTTTGAAAATCTTGGTAGGCCCCTTGATCCGTCATCGTTACTTTCGTAGTCATCTTTTTTATGTTAGCTTAGATAGGGTCTATTCACTTTGGAAGTGATTAAAAGAATGGCGAAAAATTTCGAAGGAATATACATATTCAAATAAGTCGAAACCAAACTGACAATGGCATGGCAAAAAACAAAATATGACGAAAAGACAAAACAACAGTACACAATACATAACATAGAAAACTAAAAACTGATCAAAACGAACCCGGTCAGAAACCAGGTGAAATCTCGGGTGCTTTTGAAGGGTAAGCAGCTCCTGCTTCACAAGTAACACCCGTCGTGTTACTCTTATAAAATATTTCCATTTGCTATATAAAGTGATTTTGTACCACACAGTAGCGGATTGGTAATTAACAGTTATCTAACTCCAAGACAGCAACAAATTCATCAACCATTAACATTCATAAAGTGGTATTTACATTTGTATACAGATAACTGGGTTATTCAATATTAAGAATCACTTAGGTTATATGGCAGTGAAAAGTTTTTTTTCAAACTGTATGGATATGCATATTGATATGCGTATAAATATGAAATCTTCTAACTTCCTTTGGTCCTTTAAGAAACTCTTGTATGGTATTTGACTGAAGTAGATTTTACGCAACCCCATGAGCATACAACTACTAGATACCTCACTTCTTCACGAGTATGAAGAGAAGAAATATGATCAGAAGTATTAGATAAATGAGTGGAATACAGATATTTAATATAGTGCTCCCTACAAATCAATGTATGATGTGTGGTTTGAAAGTGAATGAAAGACTTAAAAATTATACACGTCAGATTGGTCTTTTTGAGGAATAGTTACTAATGACCCACAGGAAATATAATGTGTTAATTTACTCAAAGTTTTTCCACGTTTTCTAAGACCAGAACACAAGAATAAAAAAAAGACATAACCAGTAAATTTACAATTGCTATATTTCGCAGGTAAAATATATTAAACCTATTTTGCACAAAATATGTTATTGTGATAACATGTTTTAATAAAAATCGAAACTATATGATTTTAGGTCAGCTTATTCCATGGACTACAATAGTAAAGACCAGTCAGTGTGCTCCATGTCCATTGTTGGTTGAGGAGGAAAGTTGCACTAAAGATTTATTATCCTTTGGATGTGTAAAAAAAATAAATAATGAGGAAAATAATGAGGAGAGTTTATTCACATGTCCTACAGATGGATGTATGAATTTTTTTCAAAATACAAAGATCTAGAATTGCATCTTCTTGTGAATAACTGCACTTTGGTTCAAGAAAAGCAATGCAGGATAGATTTAACCAAAACACTCTGCGTTGAAATATTAAAAACCAGTGAGACCCGACCTGTTGTTAACTTTTCCGACACAGTTCAGAGCTCTGGTGAAACAGACTTAGATCAAGGTTGGTCTTTGCGGAAACAACGAAAAACCAGTCGCTTCAACGATAAGCAAAAAATATTTCTAGATGAGAAGTTTAAACAGGGAACCGTAATAGGAAAGCTGATCCTAATGAAGTCTCTAATGAAATGAGACATAAAAAACTAGGAAATGGAGACAGAATGTTCGAAATGAGTGAATTCGTTTCTTCGCATCAAATTAATAGCTACTTTTCTAGGACATTCAGGCACTTAAAAGGCAGTTCAGATCAGGACCAACTATCAGCAGCTTAGTTTGAACAAAATCTTACAAATTTAAACACTTAAGTTATGTCTAAGCTGTCCGCAACCAACTAAGGGCATATAATACAGATATAATTTTTGAAGACTTATTTCCTACACAATTTTGACACAATTTTTCTTTATAATTTGAAATCTAGATATGCGCAGAAAAATATATCTTCATGACTAACTTTTTTAAGATATTCCCATTTGATTTGGAATGTTTGAGGTTAAAAGGTAAAAAAATCATACTTCAAATCTTTGCTGAAAAAAATCAAATATTTCAAATGAAAAGAAAAAGTTCACTCAGTATTTTGGTACGTAAAGAGTTGAGTATTCTTTAAATACCATAAAATTGTTTTGAAATTTTGCAATGTGTTATAATTGCTCTTGCTGCTGTATTGTATGCCCATACATTTGGTGCAAATATATGAACAAGTTATTATTTCCCAAATTATATGTAAATTTGTATACATACATCTGAAACCATTTATTGTCTCCTATGTTGTCATTTGACATCACTTTCGTCTGTCATATGTCCACACACCTTTTATATTTTGATATCTTTTCATGATACATATATATGCACAAAATGAAATCCAACTTGGCAAAGGTGATCCTTACGAAAAGGCCCAATTTGAGCCTAACTAAATGTGGTGTTATTTTTTTTACAAACATGGCTGCCCCAGGCTTCTCTAATATCTTTATGGCAAAACTAGTACTGTTAGGGAAATATAAATTTTAAATAGGGCTTAATCAATTGATGCCTCTGATATTGCTTATAGTTAATATATTAAATGGTTAAATCATGGTTTACAATATATTTTTTTTCTGGAAAAGGGGAAAGGGGGGCTATTGATTTGTTCTGGTTTATTGCTTGATTTCTTTTTAATGTATTGAATAATAATTGAATCAAGAAAGGAGATGTCCTCACTATATCAGTATATTTTGCTTATTTCAATTGCACTTAAATGTCCTTACTATCTGTATAAACTTAAATTTGACAACATTTCATTCAAACCATACGTTTTGATTCGTCCGAAAAGTAATTTGCAATAAAGAGGGAGGGGACTTTCAGTCATTCAAAACTAATCAAGGCATCAGAATAAACAAGCAAATGTTAATAGACAGAAAAAAGTTATTCATTTAATGACTATTTAGATTGAAGATTTTTTTTTTCTTAAAACAATTGTGGTTTTTAAGGGAAAGCATACACACAGGTTTGTATTGTGTACGTTGGTGGTAAAACTAATTTTTCTCAGAAAGCAAATATATTTTTATTCTTGTTTTCTATGTAATACTGTTATTTTGTAAATAATGCTAATTAAATATTTTCTATTTTCACAAAAATAAGATAAATTTTAGTTGATAACTTGTATATCCTACGTAATCTAAAAAAAATCAATATATGAAGTTTTAAGGTTAATGACCTTGAATTAAAGACAATGACCTTAAAATATTTTTTATAAACTGCTTTCATTCATTCTAATTGCATAATGTTTTAAGCTCCATATGTTTCACAAGTTATATTAGTATGCATGTCAATCCTTACTGTAATTTAAGACAATCTGTGGGTATGAGAGATAAAATTTGACTTAATTTTCTCACATTTCATGAAAAATTCAAAATTTTCAAATTTTGTAAAAAAAAAATTAGTACATTAACTCATTCCAAATTTTTAACATATAATTGTTGAATATCTTAATTTTACGGTTATAAACAATTTGACTGGAAAAATCATGAAAATATTTTTTTTTATTTGAAAATGTGTTATTTTTGTAATTCGGAGGTTCTTTATACTTTTTAAAAATCTGCAAAATTCACAGAATAATTTCCTATTTTTAGCTTTCCATATTTCTTGTTGTTTTTGTATGTTTCAGTAGACCTTATCTTATTCTTTTCATGTGCAAACAGTATATTAATATTTCAGACCAATAAAATATGATAATTTCATCACAAAAATATCAGTTTTTTTCTTTTTTGTCCATTTCCAAGCAAGTTCAAATGGCAAAATTTGTGACCGTGCGTAACCATGGCAACAACATAGAATTTGTTCAAATTTAATTTATTTTTTTTTATATTTAGGTTAAGTCCAACATATAATACGAATATTACTAAAATCTGAGAAATATGAGTGGCCATCAATATTCCAAATCATTTGATGCTTACAGAGAATGTCTCTTAAACAATGCGAAATACATTTAGTATCTTTCCTCTGACATTCATTTAATTATGTGAAAAACAACCAATTAGGATGGAAAAAATTCCAATTGCGGTCAATTAGTTCCATTAAAATGAAGAAATGATTGCATTCGTATTCAACAAAAACAAAAATCTACGCATATTTATCCTTAAACTATTCACACTTCACACAACATTACTTATCTAAATGCTTTTATAATGACTGATTGCAATCGACTTTGAAATATTTCTGATATAAAATAAGATATATTTGCATTTTAAAGCAACACGAACAAAAATTTAGTATCTTTTCCTTAACATTCAGCATATTTTATGAAAAAACAATCAATCCTGATGTACAAAAAAGACTGAAATCAAATGGCCGTCCATAATTTCTATCAAAATAAAGAAATTATTGCATTTATATTCAACACAAGCAAAAGTATAAGCCTTATATATTTAAAATCCTCATAACAATTCTTATCTTGAGGCCTTGAAATAACTAGTTACAAAAAACATTGCATTTAGTTTATCTAAAAAGCAAAAAATGGTAATTTTAAACAATGTGAACAACATTTTAGTATATTTTCTCTGATATTCTTTTACTTTTATGAAAAACAACCAATCCTAAACTATAAAAAGTACAAAAAACCAATGGCGGTCGTTAATTTCCATTAGAATAAAGAAATGATTGGATCTTATTCAACAAAAACAAAGGTTTACTCATATCTATCCTTCAATTATTCATATTTTGTACAAAATTACTTATCTAAAGGTAGTTTAAATGACTGATTCCAATTGACGTTGCATTATTTTTGAATTAAAAGAAGAAATATTTGCATTCATTAAGCAACGCAAACGAAAATTTAGTATCTTTTCCTTAAATTCAGCATAATCTATGAAAACAACCAATCCAGATGTACAAAAGTACTGAGATCAAATGGCAATTCGTAACTTCCATCAAAATAAAAAAAAATTGTATTTTTATTCAGCTTAAACAAATGTTTAAGTATAATTATCTTTACATTACATTTTAGGAAATTTTCTCTGATATTCTTTTAATTTTATGAAAAAAAAAAAAAAAAAAAAAACAATGCTGAACTAAAAAAGTACAAAAATCCAACGGCAATCAATAATTTCCATTTAAGGTAGTTCAGGGTATAGAAAAAAATGACAGAATTTTCTTATATTTGCCAAAATGAAGATCTTACTATGCTTTTTCAAAAAATAATAAAATGTATGGGTCACCGCGCTATTTTTCAAGGTACGAGTCGTTCAAAATTGCCAAAATTTGCTTAGATTGTTCATGAAAAACACATTTTTGTGCTTGAAAAGAAATCTATAAGACAGAATTTTGAAATAAAATGTGAAAAGATAGGTTTTATTATATATTTTTAGAAAATGGAAAGACAAAATGGTTTGTTTTCAACACAAACAAAAATTAAGTATTTTCTCCTTACGTAATTAAAATTCATATAAACAAATCTTATTTTGAGGCCTTTGATATAGCTTTTACAAATAACATTGCATTATTCTTTTATCAAAAAAAAAAATAAAAAAACAAAAATTGGTAATTTTAAATAATGCGAAACAACATTCTAGTATATTTTCTCTGATATTCCTTTAATTTGAAAAAAAAAAAAAAAAAAAATCCTAAACTATAAAAGTACAAAATCCAATGCCGGCCAATAATTTCTGAACTAAAAAAAAAAAAAAGAAATGATTGCATTTTTTCAACAAAACAAAAGTTAAGGCATATTTATCACCAAATTATTCACATCTCATACATAAATACTTATCTAAATGCATCTATAATGACTGATTGCAATTGATGTTGAATTATACAAAAGAAGAAATTTTGATATGAAAGAAGAATTATTTGCATTTTTAAGCAACACAAACCAAACAAAATTTAGTATCTTTTCCTAAAATTCAAGTATTATTCTCCTTACATTATTAAAATTCTTTTAAGAAAATCTTATCTTGAGGCATTTGAAATAACTAGTTACAAATAACATTGCACATTGTTTTTATCAAAATAAGAAAAATTGCTATTTTCAAACAATGCGAACAACATTTTAGTATATTTTCTCTGATACTTTTTTACTTTTAAGAGAAACAACCAATCCTAAACTATAAAAAGTACAAAAAACCAATGGCGGTCAATAATTTCCGTTAGAATAAAGAAATGATTGCATCTTATTCAACAAAAACAAAAGTTTACTCATATTTATCCTTCAATTATTCACATTTTATACAAAATTACTTATTTAAATGCATTGATGAAGATTGATTCAATTGACGTTGCATTATTTCTGATATAAAAGAAGAAATATTTGCATTTTTATGCAACGCGAACAAAAAATAGTATCTTTTCTTTAAAATTCAGCATATTTTATGAAAAACAACCAATCTTGATGTTTTAAACGTACTGATATCAAATGCGGTTCATAATTTCTATCAAAATTATGATTTCCACTGAATTAAATAAATTATTGCCTTCTTCTTTAACACAAACAAAATTTGAAGTATTTAATCCTTATTATATTAAAATTATATACAGAAAAAACTTATTTTGAGGCCTTTCAAATAATTAATTACAAATAACATTGCATTATATTTTATAAAAGAAGAAATATTGGCAATTTGAATTAATAGTCAAAACAACACTCTTAATCAGTTCAAACAAAGCTTTACGAATCTTTACTGTTATACGATTTTATTTTATTTTTATCATCTAGTGACATTTAAATGTATAATTGCTAAATAGCGTACCTATTTTAAATGATTACATTTTATCGCTTTTTAGTGGTACAGGAAATTTCTAAGCATGACATTATTCTACACTTATGTAATTTATTTGGCGGAAAAATAAGAGAATATGAAATAATACATATAATGCGGCGAAGGTAATTTATACATTTTTTTATGTGTTGTTGCGACCAAGTTGATTACAAATGAACGAGTAAAGGTGTCTTCGTAGACGTCCGTGTTTATCGATTGTAAGTACTGTGTGGATCGTTTACATAAGAATTTTAATTATACACGTATCCGTCCGATCTGTGAATATATTTAATTTACTGATCGATCGCTGACCGTTGTCATGGTAACTCTCACATAGCTTATTTGACGTATCTAACGGATTCTAGGTCATCGATCACCGATCAGTCATCGATCAGTCAAACATCCATCACCAATTATTCAACGATCAGTCAAGTTCACGTCAAACAGTAACGTCTAAGGTTGCAAGTACTGTAATGCACATGATAGAGGTGAGTCACAACCCCCTGCTCCTAGTTCTGATATCGCAGATTCACTTTCTAGACTATAAACTTGTTGATCTAAAATTTGATTTGGCTTATGAGCAAGACAATTTATCTCGAAAAATTAAAGATGAATTCGGTAACAAATTCAAGAAAGAAGGGAACAGTATTCAATATCATTTCAACAATCAAATTCCGAACGGGCTTCTAAAGAAGGGCCCCTTTCTAGATTATCCCACTAACAGTATTGTGTCTGAGCTTATAACTAAACTTAAATCTAGGAATAAGTCGATTAAGATTGCCGACAGCTCTGAAGAGGGCTGAACTACAGTACGTGAATATGAGGCAAATACCATCGCTGATAACTCTAACGATGAAAAGAAAATTAGACAAGCCGAAAGTCGTGCAGTTAGGTCAATTAAAAAGAGGACCAAACCTCGCCCTTCTCCGTACAAAATTAAAAACAGAACTACCCAAACTGCTAGACCAGTTGAAACTGTGCCGAATCCTGCTTATTTGCATGTCAAATGCTGGTTGGAGCACTAGGAGCATAGTTAAACATTTCAATGTTAATCACACCGTCATTGTCAGACTTTTACAACGTCATATTGACGCAGGAACTGTTTTTGATAGAACAAGGTACGGAAGACCCCGTTTAAGAACCCGTCGTAAAGACAGACTGCTTATTCGTCGTGCTAATGCCAACCGATTTACTTCTGCTCTGCAGCGTAGACACCACTTGCCTCCAGGTGGTCGTGTTGGAATTCGAACATTGGTCCGTCGACTTCATAGAGGCAACCTAAGAGCACGTCGTGTTGTCAAGAGACCTGCCCTAACAGCCAGGCACCGTATAATCAGGTTTCAATGGGCTAATTACCTTCGACGCTGGAACATGAGAAGCTGGCAAAACGTTCTGTTACGACCAGTTTACAGCAGAATACGAGTTTGGCGGGAAAATAAAACTGCCTATGACCAAAACAAGATTATCCCAACGACTGTATTCGGTGCTAGTGGTGTTACAATATAAGGTTGCTTCTCATACCGTTGTAAGCTTGGTATGCATATTTTGCAGGGTAACATGACCGGACAAACATACAGAGATTTGGTGCTTAGAAACATTGTAGTCTCTCATTTTGACAATCACCCACTTGTGTCAAGACCCTTGTACATGGACGACAACGCTAGACCACACAGGGCAACGATTGTAACCGAGTACAAAGACCAAGAAGCTGTTGACACTATCTTTTGGTCCTCCATGTCTCCAGACATGAACCCTATCGAACATGTCTCGGATGCCATTAGTAGAAATCTCAATCGCAGAGATCCACCACAGCAAAATACTAAAGTTCAGAAGGCTTGTACAGAGTATGAAACGCCGCGTTATGGAGTCGTACAGGAAGAGAAGTGGTTACACATCCTATTGACTTAAATATTGACATTCAATTTGCCGAACATACCAAAGATTATTTTTTGAGAATTTTAATGATATTGGGCGATTAATTTTTGTGAAAAAATAAAATCACAATGAAACTTAAGTTCCGTTTCTAATTTTTGTGATTTGTACTATTTCTTTGGACGCAAATTTAAATGCATAGAACCTGCACAAGTGACTAAACTTAAGTTTATGGTTTGTTTAATGATATATGTTTGCAAAATTGCTATCTGAACTATTTCTCTTTTTCGAGGAATAACTGATTAAAAAAAAAAAAAGAAAAAAAAAAAAAGAAAAATAGATGCAATAAGATAGGTGGTGCTTAACTTTTGGCGGACTGTATATTTTCACTCCTGTGCAGAAGGTAGAATAGCTCGGAATCATTTGGAATTCACTCGAATTTCGTGTTACTATACCAGACAGGCGTATTAATGATTTGATATGTTCCTTGTAGGATACTTTGCTAATTTTAAACATTGTCAGCCAGACGTTTAGACCAGGTAGCGGGATATTCATATCTATGTCTTCTGTAATTGGCAATATTTCTAGACTTAAACAAGATAGTTACACATTTATTGAAAGTAGGGTATCTTGGGATACAGTATTGAATATGGAAATACTAGTCCAAGTTAAGGAGGATTTACTGTTTTGGCTTGATTACATTAAGAGAGTTGATAAAAAAATAGCTCGATTTTTATAGCAAATCTACGGTAATGGTGTATTCTGATGCAAGTAATGTTGCTTGCGGTGCTAATACTGTAGAAGTTAATAGTAAGATTTTTCACCAAATGTGGAATCGTTCAGAAATGCAACTGACCTCTACTTAGAGAGAAATGAAAGCAATTGATCAGTCCCTGATTTCTTTAAAAAATGTTTTCATAGGAGGAACATTGAAATGGTTTACAGATAACCAAAACTGTGTAAAAATTGATCCGGAAGCATGAAATTAAAATTCCTAATTTAAGCATATTCCATATTTTCTGTTTTTTTTTCTCAATAAGGCATATCGATCCATGTACAATGGATTCTACGTTCCGCAAACACTTTGACCGATAATGTTAGTAAAATGAATGATTATGAAGATTGGGGTATCACCTTTGAATTTTTCAATTTTATAAATGAAATCTGGGGTTCAAATATAATCTATCGTTTTGCTTGTAATCTAAATTCTAAGCTACTTCGTTACAATTCCTTGTTTAACACAAAACGGGTCTAAAGAGAACAATTGGCTTGTATCTAATTTATTTGATTTTAGGAGTTCTTAAACATGTGATAGCTTGCAAGGCCGGTGGTACATGGATTGTCCCTAGATGGACATCTGCAGTGTTTTTGTCGTACATTTAAAAAAAAAAGATACGATATATCAAGATTATGTCGTTGATGTTTTGGAATTTCAAAAAAAACAGAAGTCCTTTTTATGCAAGTTTCGAACGAAAAGTCTATTTTTAATTCGTCAGTGTTGTGAATTAGAATGAAAGCTTGGTGTTGTTATATTGTAAGACGAATAGTTGTAAGTTATAATGATAATTTTATTGATATGGTCTCAGAAGAGCATAGTCCTTTAGTATTATAGATGACATGGCTTTTAGATTGTTTGCAATTATTTGTGTATTCATTGTTTATTCTGACATGATTGGTTGCCGTCATGGTCAGGGAAAAGCATGGTCCTACAGAGGTATAGTTGACATGGCTAGAAGATTATTATTTTTGTATGTGTTTATTGATGTATCTGACAAAGCCAGTTGCTGGCATGGTCAAGGAAAGCATGGTCCTATATAGAATATAGTAAATAAAGGCAACAGTAGTATACCGCTGTTCGAAACTCATAAATCGATAGAGATAAAAACAAATCCGGGTTACAAACTAAAACTGAGGGAAACGCATCAAATATAAGAGGAGAACAACGACACAACAAAAACACAACATTTAAATGTAACACACACAGAAACAAACTATAATATAACAATGGCCATTTTTCTGACTTGGTACAGGACATTTTAAGAAGAAAAAAAAAATGGTGGGTTGAACCTGGTTTTGTGGCATGCCAAACCTCATGCTTTTATGGCAATGTTAAATATAACATTAAAATGACAACATTACATCACAGGACTACAATACGAATAAATGGGAGAACATATAGGACAGAGAAACACACGAATAATAGCTAACAAAATGTACTAGGTTTAAAATTTAATACGCCAGACGTGTTTCTTCCACACAAGACTAACCAGTGACGCTCAGATGAAAAAAGTTTGAAAGCCAGAACAAGTACAAGGCTGAAGAGCACCGAGGAAAAACTTCCAAAAATTTGCGCTTAACACGGCCAGGGTTTTCTGCCTGGGACAAGAACATCATTATTATTTAGAATAAGTTATAATTTTGCAAACAGTAAATTTTATAAAATGACCATATAATAGATATACATGATAAAACCGAAGTGGGGACTAACTACAGAATAAAAACGGATACATTACATAAAACAACTTAATCCAACACATAAAAATACACAGCCGAGTTAGCCAAAGCCTCAACGCACAAAGTGACGTCACATTTGAAATTCTAAAAAACACACACAAAGTGACGTCACATTTGAATTTGTAAAAATATTTCCCAAAAATGAGATAGGATTAGGATTGCTTCAAGATTAGATTTGTAATACTGACATTACATTTATTAATAACAATGAAAATTACAATACTAATTAATATCAAACTGTGGTAGTAATTAGATAATTAATTGTATTATCTAGCTATGTCGGTGTTTCTTCTGAATCAAACTAAACCAAATATATCGTATAAATTTCGTTGAACCAAACTAAAATCTAGTAAATGAAGGGGGTGATTAATTATCTTTACCATAACACACGAATATAACAGAAAAGACGTTAAGACATTTGACAAAATCCGACGAGAATAACAAATATAACATCAAAATTAAATTCATGAATTTGGGATAGAAAAGTACCGTGACACGTCTTATAGCAATGCGGTTTCACACTCAGCAAAACAGTCACAATCGGGAATAAGTCACGTTCGGTAATTAAAAGATCAGACGACGTAATGACAAACCACAATCCAACACGTGGTAAAAATGTCCTTAGTTAGTTTGGACATAGACGCATCGTATGGATCAACCAATTCGTAATGGTGTCTGTAAAATTTACAGAGTGTCATTTTTAATCTGTCCTCCTCATAACTTTGTTGGAGCAGTTTCTGCGTAAGGAGCAAACTCCTGTATATGAAGTCCGTACAGTGTGAACAAGAACGAGATTAACGTATTGAGATATGTAAACACCATACGAAGGGGCAGAGGGTATGTTACTGCTGAGAAATAGGAAATTGATAATTGGGAAGTTGAAATCGTCCCTTTTATCATAGATTTTCGTGTGAAGTCGTCCATCTGTGTCAATATTGAGGAAAAGATCAAGGTATGAAGCAGTCCTTCTAGTATCAGTAGTATCCTTAATTTCAAGTTCACTGGGATATATGAGATGTAAGTATTGGCTGAAATATGGGTTATTCAATGATAGAACATCATCAATATATCGGAAAGTAAAATCAAAGAATTTCGCAAGGTGCTTTTTCTTTTTGTCTTTTAGAAGGTTCTGAATGAATTTTGCTTCATACGAGTACAAAAACAAATCGGCCAGTAGAGGTGCACAATTAGTTCCCATTGGAATACCGACTGTCTGGTGAAATATATATCCTTCAAACTCAAGAAATATATTGTCGATCAAAAAGTCCAGCATTTTGATAATATCATCTTCAGTATATTTTCTGGTAGATTCAGTTTGGTTTTTCACAAAAGATGAATTATTGTTACCCCAAAACAAGAAATTTTTATCTACGATTCCCATTTTTATAGAAAAATCTCTGTTTAATGAGATGGTGAAGTCGATCTTTCAACTGAGCATGGGGAATAGTAGTGTAAAGCGAAGAAAAATTAAAAGTCTTTATGTTGCTGCCAAATTGCAAAGATTGTGATCGACGATTAGGCAGTAGATCTTTCGAATTTTTGAGAATCCACATCTGGTTAACACCACTGGTAGAATATATCTCTTCACAATATTTTTGAAGCCCATCTTTAACTGTAGAACGAATAGTAGTCAGTACTTTAGAAAGATGTTTAGTCGAACATTTTGATGACCCAGTTATGTATCGTTCTTTATATGGAGTTTTGTGTAGTTTTTGTATCCAGTATAATGATGGTAAATTTTCTTCGTTTTCTTTGATGTTGATACCAAAAGAAAGAAGGACTGATTTGTGATTTTGTAAAATTTCGTCCTTGGTAAATGATGTTTGAGAATATGTAGGGTTACCAGTAGTTCTATTTATTCCAAGCTCTGTTGTGAGACATTGCAAATAATGGTTTTTACATATGAGGACAATATTATTGGAGGCTTTATCTGCTGGAACAACGACATATTTGTCATGCAAAGAGGATAAAGCATCCACAACATCCGGATTTTTGAAAGGGTTAGTAACTCTTGTGCTCATATTGCATCGTGGTTTTTGAATGTGCTTCTGAATGCATGATCGAATAGCTTTGATCCATTCAGACAAAGTGTCCAGTTCTGGATCGTCTGGTTTGCGCTATACCGATTTTCTTGCATAGTCCTCAACTGCATCCATCAGTAACGTGAAAATCTTTTTCCAGTTGATAGCCTGGGGAATTCTATATTTTGGTTCCTTGGCTAACAACTCTCTTAGTTGTTCATTGGTAACGATGCCAAGGTCACCAGTAATAACATGACCAGCTGGACTATACTTGTATTGTGACGATGCATTTGAACAATCCGGAGGCTTGGATTTCACATCTTTGAGGTTAAAGGCCTCCAAAACTCTCTTGTGGTTGAAAATCTTGGATGCAATAGACTTTGTGTAAGTATAAGAAATAACAGGTGTAGCTTTATTTTTGAAATAAATCAGGTATAGTTTTTTGTACAGATTTCTGATGGAAAATATTGCTAATATTTACAGCATCTAAACCTTTATTGGCGAATTCTACCTTAAAAAAAAATTACGTTTTTCCTCATTTTTGGATGTAGTCGATACGGGTTTGAAAAGTCTATGGTTAGCAATGTCCATGATTATTGCAACTAATCTATACAAAACAGAAAGAGAATCAGTAACGGAAGTATTTTGGGCCTCTTGAAATAGTAAAAAAAGTTTTAACAATGGAATGGAGTATAATTTAGTTTTGATATGATGAATTCCTAAAGGTTTTTGAACAGACGTTAAAAGACTATCAATTGTCACGGTGTGCACAGCAGGTGGTATATATTTTCTGTGACCATGACTTCTATTTCGTCGAGCAGAAGTATTAAATAATTGTAATGTATTGACAGTACTACACCTGGGACTAGACTTCACTTGTCCGGTCAATATGTTACACAGTTATTTAAGCTTGGCAAATATTTCTTCCAGTAGTACGGAATATATATCTCAAGGTTAAAGCTATTGCAAAAGTACCAACAGTTATGTACTTCGTAAATCAGGAAAAATATCTTATACTTCCGTCAGAGACATTTTATTGTCCGCTCCTCATAAGTTAGGTTTATACACGACTAAATTTGGTCTTCATAGTTTGAGATCTGGTGGAGCTACGGTAGCTGCTGCATCAACAATAGAATTAAGGATTTTCAGAAAAACACGGTAGATGGAAAAGAAGTCGTGCAAAAGATGGCTATGTAAAAGAAAATTTAGAAGAAAGGTTAACAGTTACATAAAGTCTTGGTGTTTACTATATATCAATGTACGTCAATTTTTGGCTCATCCTTTGTTTTGTTCGAAACTTTGCTGCACTCGTCTAGGCGATCTGTTTTTCATAGCTATGTGTTTGAGTTTTTTTTTTTTTCATAAATGCTTTATTCGAGTTTGAGGCCACGAATAAGAAAATAAATGTATGTATTAACTATCAATAGCACATGGATTTGTTGTTATATTGGGAACATGTGTTCATGTTTACAATAATATTTACATTATTTTAGCATAACAATAAGTTTCCTTAACAAAGTTAAGAGTTTCAAATTTCTTCATATGATAGCAGAACATTATATAAATATTGTTTATGATATGAACGAATTCTATTTCATTATTTTTCATTGTAGATATGTTTGTAAGACATTTATGCCGCAGCAATCTTAGGGTGCTGGCAAAGTGATTGAGGATAGTTGTATTTATTAGAAAAATAAAAGTTTGCTGCACTCGTCTAGGCGAGCTGTTTCCCATAGATATGTGTTTGAGTTTTTGTTGATAAATACTTCATTTGCGTCTGAGACCACGAATAAGAAAATGATTGTTTATGGACTATAAAACATTTTCATTCATCGTTCTCTTTTTCTACACTGATAAAACGTGCTAGGTATATCATTGTTTTTTAAATATTAAGAAACTATAAAATTCTATTCAAAATGATATAAATACTATGAGGTTAATATTGTTTCCGTCAGATGTAGAAAAAATGAAAATATCGTGCTAAAGTTTCTGACGAAAATGAAATTTAAGAATTCCACCTTATTCCTAATAATAAAGCTGACTATAAATATAATCTATTGATAAAATTTCAGATTCATTTTAAACGTGAAGCCGTTTGCCACACACTGGGAATCTTATCACTTAAACTGTTCGATGATTTTATAAAACATTTTAAAATTCAGATCGGGAATATGTGTATCATACGATATAGCTTATAGATACCGCTGATAAGGTGATAATGTAAAGTGGTTCCGCCAACAAACAGTGTCTACCGAGGTGATCTACTTATGGATGAGATGATGATATAAATGATTTCCGCGATAGAAGACGATCGACTCGGTTGATATGTTCAATGGCAACAATCTACTCTATCATTCTCACGTGTATTTACAATTCTTGAAATGAAATGTACTGAATGTTGTCTTTTTTTTTCGCTTTATGCTAAATTTGTGTCGGTAAATACGAAAAAGGAATAATAATAATAATAATAAAATGCTGTCTGTTTGTGTAACGTAACATATATATACAAAAAAAAAGTCATTGCTTAAATAGTTGATTAAAAACTTTTATATTTAGACTCAGACACAAATGCAAAACAAACTTAATGAATCATATAATATACAAAGAATTAAAATTTATCCATTCTAGTAACAATGAAACTGAACATTAAAGATACTAGCAATAATACTGAACACTGAAGATCAACTTTAAGTGTTTATAAAGGGTAAAAAAAAAAAAAAAAAAAAAAAAAAAAACAATTTCACTGACCAAATGATAGCCAAGGCTGAAACCTTTATAAACAAATCAGATATTGAGAAATAAAAAAAAAAAAAATGGGGTAAAACATTGTTAAAATGCAAACGCAAGAGGAACATCTTTAATACGAAAAATAAAATCAACCTATGTGTAACGGCTTTATAGGCAATTATATCCGTCTAGCTACTAATCGTAGTATAAATCAAAGTTAAATAGAATAAATGAAATGCTTTGATGACACAATCGCGCAAAAGGGTCAACCAAATTTAAAGGGTCCGTACAAAAAATATATGATTTCGACTTCACCGTTTGGAATCCTTGTTTTAATACCTTGCTAGAATGTATCAACCCACTATCAAGGAAACAAAACTCGTGGATAATCGTATCAGCTCGGAGATATTTACTAGAACCCAGTCGGTTGCAACAGGAAAATTGAAATTTCAAATAGGAAAATTGTAATACTCTCTTGTAGTAAATGACAGTATTATTGAATTATTTAGTGAAAGGTCATCATCTACATTGATGAATGAAAATAAAGCAATATATCAGAGTTGTTTCCTTTTTCTTGAGATGCTATCGTATGAAGTCTTCCTTTAGTATAATGAAGGATAAATTGGCAAATGAATTCCTTTGTTTTGGCACTTTTACCAGACAAGAACCAAATGGCTGATTATTAGAGTTTTGACTTTACAGCACTATCAAACATATTAACATTCCTCTTCAAAAGCCTTACTGACAAACTGAACACTATAGCAAATAAAAAAACAAGAGAAAGGTTAAAAACAAAAGGAAGTCTCTCAAAGATATTTCTATTTTATTGCTGAAGACATCTGGCAATTACGTTTTATGCACTAATAAATTGTTATCAAAATTAATGAACAAACGTGTACATAGGATTTAGTTGTGAGCTGATTTTGTAACAATACATTACCTTTGACTTAAAACTAATTTTAATTGCATGTTGTGAATTTAGTTTAAACTCTTGGAAGTTCGGGGTAAACACATGTTGAAAATATGCCGCACAGCCTTATATATTGACCTTCGAAACAAAATAGAAGTGCATATGAGCTTTCCGTTTTAGGATATTATTCTTCACGAAACCTCATAGTAAAGTGGTACAGTTTTCGCCGTCAAAAGAGTTCCTATTGGAAATTGTATTGTCTATATTTACTGAAATGCAACCTATATTGGGTGAAAAAGAGAACACGTAGAATTTAACCAAATCTGGTTTATCTTCAGAGTCTAAATAAAAATATAAAGTTATAAAATCCTAACCCTTGGTCCCAAAACAGATAATTTAGCCTGTAAAGGCTATGATGGAACTGCGGCATAATATAAAGGTCTTCTGTATACAAATATTCCATATTCACAGGAACAACAGAATCATTATGGAAATTTGGGGTCCCTTGGTCCCAAAACAATAACTGTGCTTTTTATTCCTGCAACAAACAGATTCCAGCAGTCAAATCTATTAAACTTTAAGTGAATTCATTTATCAGACTGGTAACTTCATACATATATTTTGTTTTCAATTAGGGCTTGTCTAAACGCTTCTAGTCGTATATTAACCAAATCATGTTACATATATAGTAAGTACAAACGTATTGTGTAAAAAAAATTCTTCAATGACAATTTGAGGCAAAATTGTGAACTTTTAAAGTTAAATTTGCATACAGTAAGATGTGGAACGGAGACCGAGGCAGGATTGGATACAATCTCGAATGTTGTAATGATTAACTACTAAACTTTCCATTTATAGTATTCTGAAATGCTTCTATTTGTTATTAGAATAGTTTCATACATCATGTACATGTTGTACTCATTTCATGTCAGAAAACATGCAAATAAGGTAAGCTGATATTAATTTAATATAAAAAGGAGATATTTTTAGGTATGATTGCCAATGAGACAACTCTTCACAAGAGACCAAATGACACAAAATGAATAGCTATAAGTCACCACACGGCCTTCAACACTGAAAAAGCCCATATTGCATAGTCAGCTATAAAAGGCAAAGAAATGACAAATTTGAAACAATTCAAAACGAGAAAGCTAACGGCCTCATTAATGTACAGACAATAAAAGAACAAATATATTACACTGCAACAAACAACAACCGCTGAATTACAGGCTCTAGACTTGGGACAGGCACATACATGTACATAAAGATTGTGGCGGGGTTAAATATGTAAGTGGGATCCCCTTCCCTTTTCTGATACAGTGGTGTAACAGTACAACATAAGAGCGAACTTTAAAAATCAGTTGAAAAGGCATAACTCATCAGATGGATACAAATAAAATACATATAACAAAAACACGGAGTGGATGTGACCGGATACTTGTACATCCAAACAACAAAAGGACACTTAGTACGGACTGAGAGTACTCGCATTTACTGACAGCTAGTTCAAAGCCAATAAAAACTAGCAAAAACATGCATCTAAGAATAAATAATCAATCAGTTCACATCCAACATCCAATTGATTTAGTATAAAAACGTCATAAACAGTCAGATAAAAGCATGACTATTTGCAATGCCAAGATACAGGTAAGTCTTGTTTTCAAATTCTTTAAAAATTGAAACAGGGTGGGGTATAAAATGTACTGTGAAAGAAAAGTTAGAGCATATGCAGCAATTTCTTTTAGACTATGATTCTGATACATGACTATTGTTGTCAGAAAAAGTGTTTTTCAAGAGTTTCATATTTGAATTAATTTTTAGTTTAGGTTTCACAAACCACGCCTCTATTGGGGATATATATATAAATTATTCAAAGATATTTTGCTTATTTACTGGTTCCCAGATATGATCTCTATGTTTCAACTGGTAGAGACATAATTTGCTGTTTGAATATTACCAGTATAAATCAACATAAATAGCGACCGCCTTGAATTCTGAAGAAGATCCAGAGTGAAGGGAGGGGTAGTGCAGAATTTTAGTATAAGTTTAAACTCTTAGAAGTTCGAGGCATATAAAAGTTGAAAATATGCAGCACAGCCTTATGTTTTGACCTTTGAAAACAATAGTAGTACATATGAGCTTCCATTCTGGGATATAATTTTACGAAACTTCTAAGTAAAAGTTGTACATTTTTAACCGTTAAAAGGAGTTCCTATGGGAAATTACAGTGTCTATATTTACAGAAATGAAACCTGAAAAGTTCGTTAACAATTGTTGAAAAAATAAATTGCTTTTTCTGCGATATAAACGTCTTCAAACAAGAGAAAAACACAGCACCCCTTTTATATAGATTACATGATAAATTACTAACAAAGTTACTTCTATCTACGGTAAATCGCAACAGTTCATTCGCTTCTTGCTTCATATTATTACTATATCATTTAAATATTTTGAACCTTAGTGATATCAAACATTTATTCATGCATATAGATCAAGTAGTGAGTTATTCTCACATCAAAGAATAAGAAAAGAATATACCATTTCAATGTGATCGGTTATATAAAATACAATTCCTGAAAATCTTTGCAGAAAATAATATTTTTTGACGGTATTTAAGTCAGATAACGCATATCTTAAGGTGTTTCTTGCCGTATAAAACACCTCGTAGTGTCATGATTACTCAAAGAAAAACCTCCCTACGGTCGGTCTTTCATTTGATAAATCCTGAGAACCCTCGGTGTGTTTTCCAACGAGAAACACTTTAAACTTTGCACTCTCTATAACAGAATCATGGTTTTATTGCTGACTATGCGGTTTTGCCTTTATAAGACCTTACGGTGACCTATGGTTGTTAATTTCTGTGTCATGTGGTCTCTTGTGAAAAGTTGTCAAATTGGCAAGCATATCACATATTCATTTTAATATACAGGCATATCCGAGGTGCTCTTCTTGCCAGGAACCCATAATCAAAATGTATTGACCTTGTGTCTTAGAATATTTATTAATATACATAATACTTTGCACCTTAATTCAAACATATTTTACAGTCATTATCCTGAATGTAACCTATATTTCGTGTCGAATACAACCTTAATATCTTGATATTACAACTACAAGGCGAAACATTTGTATTCAAGCTACAGATAATGTGTTTTGCCTGAGAAATGTGTAGTGTTGTTAACAGATATGATCGAAGTGCGATATTTTACACATTTGATAACAATAAATGGGACAACATTATTATACCTAAACTATTTTCCTTACATCCTTATGTGAATTATCTTCATGTTAGCCTTTAGTTGGCGACTACTTAATTACGAAGTTACCTTACAACGATAGCGCTTGTGTATATCTTTTCTTCTGCACATTTAGTATAATTTCCAAATGTTTGCTTTTTGTTAGAAATGCAGATTAGTATTTGAGACTTACGAATCTTTGAATGCATCTTAAACATTTACAAAAATCATTTAATATGTGTGTCACGTCATTACTTCATATAACATGCAGTGCAATGGATTGCAACGATTACATATAATTGTCAAACGATTTACGAAAACATTTATAACAATTATTTTCCATTTAGAAAGTGAACATTTAAAAAAACAAAAAAAAAAAACAAGATTTTTAAAACACTTTTCAAATGAAATATAAAGTTATAAAATAGTGCGCCATTCTAACGTTTTACGACAGTATTATTGAATTATTAAGTGAAAGGTCATCATCTACATTGATGAATGAAAATAAAGCAATATATCAGAGTTGTTTCCTTTTTCTTGAGATGCTATCGTATGAAGTCTTCCTTTAGTATAATGAAGGATAAATTGGCAAATGAATTCCTTTGTTTTGGCACTTTTACCAGACAAGAACCAAATGGCTGATTATTAGAGTTTTGACTTTACAGCACTATCAAACATATTCACATTCCTCTACAAAGCCTTACTGACAAACTGAACACTATAGCAAAAAAAAAAAAAAAAAAAAACAAGAAAGGTTAAAACAAAAGGCAGTCTCTCAAAGATGTTTCTATTTTATTGCTGAAGACATCTGGCAATTACGTTTATGCACTAATAAATTGTTATCAAAATTAATGAACAAACGTGTACATAGGATTTAGTTGTGAGCTGATTTTGTAACAATACATTACCTTTGACTTAAAACTAATTTTAATTGCATGTTGTGAATTTAGTTTAAACTCTTGGAAGTTCGAGGTAGACACATGTTGAAAATATGCCGCACAGCCCTATATATTGACCTTCGAAACAAAATAGAAGTGCATATGAGCTTTCCGTTTTAGGATATTATTCTTCACGAAACCTCATAGTAAAGTGGTACAGTTTTCGCCGTCAAAAGAGTTCCTATTGGAAATTGTATTGTCTATATTTACTGAAATGCAACCTATATTGGGTGAAAAAAGAGAACACGTAGAATTTAACCAAATCTGGTTTATCTTCAGAGTCTAAATAAAATTAACTCAAATATAAAGTTATATAATTATTTCATGAAGATTGATAAATCCTGGGCCTTCACTATGATGTCTCAGCATAAATTCACAGTTTACAATATGCATTGGTTACTCTTTGCAGTCATTGACACTCATAGATCCTTGATGAATATTGTTTTTGGGGTGTTTTCGTCCTGTCGAAAACCCAACAGTAAGCCATGACACCTTAATGTGGTTTCTTGTAACTGCGGCATAAATACATACAAAATAGAGACAAACATCTCTCATTAAAGCTAACAATAGTGTGTTCTATCCTAAACATATTCCAAATATTCCATATTCACAGGAACAACAGAATCATTATGGAAATTTGGGGTCCCCTTGGTCCGAAAACAGATAATTTAGCCTGTAAAGGCTATGATGGAATTAATATAAAGGTCTTCTGTATACAAAAACAATAACTGTGCTTTTCATTTCTGCAACAAACAGATTCCAGCAGTCAAATCTATTAAACTTTAAGTGAATTCATTTATCAGACTGGTAACTTCATACATATATTTTTATTTTCAATTAGGGCTTGTCTAAACGCTTCTAGTCGTATATTAGCCAAATCATGTTACATATATAGTAAGTACAAACGTATTGTGTAAACAAATATTCTTCAATGACAATTTGAGGCAAAAATTGTGAACTTTTAAAGTTAAATTTGCATACAGTAAGATGTGCAACGGAGACCGAGGCAGGATTGGATACTTTATACAATCTCGAATGTTGTAATGATTAACTAATAAACTTTTCATTTATAGTATTCTGAAATGCTTCTATTTATTATTAGAATAGTTTCATACATCATGTACATGTTGTACTCATTTCATGTCAGAAAACATGCACATAAGGTAAGCTGATATTAATTTAATATAAAAAAGGAGATATTTTTCAGGTATGATTGCCAATGAGACAACTCTCCACAAGAGACCAAATGACACACAAATGAATAGCTATAAGTCACCACACGGCCTTCAACACTGAACAAAGCCCATATTGCATAGTCAGCTATAAAGGCCAAGAAATGACAAATTTGAAACAATTCAAAACGAGAAAGCTAACGGCCTCATTAATGTACAGACAATAAAAGAACAAATATATTACACAGCAACAAACAACAACCACTGAATTACAGGCTCTAGACTTGGGACAGGCACATACATGTACATACAGATTGTCGCGGGGTTAAATATAAGTGGGATCCCTTCCCTTTTCTGATACAGTGGTGTAACAGTACAACATAAGAGCGAACTTTAAAAATCAGTTGAAAAAGGCTTAACTCATCAGATGGATACAAATAAAAATACATATAACAAAAACACGGAGTGGATGTGACCGAATACTTGTACATCCAAACAACAAAAGGACACTTAGTACGGACTGAGAGTACTCGCATTTACTGACAGCTAGTTCAAAGCCAATAAAAACTAGCAAAAAACATGCATCTAAGAATAAATAATCAATCAGTTCACATCCAACATCCAATTGATTTAGTATAAAAACGTCATAAACAGTCAGATAAAAGCATGACTATTTGCAATGCCAAGATACAGGTAAGTCTTGTTTTCAAATTCTTTAAAAATTGAAACAGGGGTGGGGTATAAAATGTACTGTGAAAGAAAAGTTAGAGCATATGCAGCAATTTCTTTTAGACTATGATTCTGATACATGACTATTGTTGTCAGAAAAAGTGTTTTCAAGAGTTTCATATTTGAATTAATTTTTAGTTTAGGTTTCACAAACCACGCCTCTATTGGGATATATATATATTATTCAAAGATATTTTGCTTATTTACTGGTTCCCAGATATGATCTCTATGTTTCAACTGGTAGAGACATAATTTGCTGTTTGAATATTACCAGTTTAAATCAACATAAATAGCGACCGCCTTGAATTCTGAAGAAGATCCAGAGTGAAGGAGGGTAGTGCAGAATTTTAGTATAAGTTTAAACTCTTAGAAGTTTGAGGCATATAAAAGTTGAAAATATGCAGCACAGCCTTATGTTTTGACCTTTGAAAACAATTAGTAGTTCATATGAGCTTCCATTCTGGGATATAATTTTACGAAACTTCTAAGTAAAGTTGTACATTTTAACCGTTAAAAGGAGTTCCTATGGAAATTACAGTGTCTATATTTACAGAAATGTAACCTGAAAAGTTCGTTAACAATTGTTGAAAAAATAAATTGCTTTTTCTGCGATATAAACGCCTTGAAACAAGATAAAAAACACAGCACCCCTTTTATATAGATTACATGATAAATTACTAACAAAGTTACTTCTATCTACGGTAAATCGCAACAGTTCATTCGCTTCTTGCTTCATATTATTACTATATCATTTAAATATTTTGAACCTTAGTGATATCAAACATTTATTCATGCATATAGATCAAGTAGTGAGTTATTCTCACATCAAAGAATAAGAAAAGAATATACCATTTCAATGTGATCGGTTATATAAAATACAATTCCTGAAAATCTTTGCAGAAAATATTATTTTTTGACGGTATATAAGTCCGATAATGCATATCTTAAGGTGTTTCTTGCCGTATAAAAAACCTCGTGGTGTCATGATTACTCAAAGGAAAACCTCCCTACGGTCATTCTTTCATTTGATAAATCCTGACAACCCTCGGTGTGTTTTCCAACGAGAAACACTTTAAACTTTGCACTCTCTATAACAGGATCATGGTTTTATTGCTGACTATGCGGTTTTGCCTTTATAAGGCCTCACAGTGACCTATGGATGTTAATTTCTGTGTCATGTGGTCTCTTGTGAAGAGTTGTCAAATTGGCAAGCATATCACATATTCATTTTAATAAACAGGCATATCCGAGGTGCTCTTCTTGCCAGGAACCCATTATCAAAATGTATTGACCTTGTGTCTTAGAATATTTATTAATATACATAATACTTTGCACCTTAATTCAAACATATTTTGCAGTCATTATCATGAATGTAACCTATATTTCGTGTCGAATACAACCTTAATATCTTGATATTACAACTACAAGGCGAAACATTTGTATTCAAGCTACAGATAGTGTCTTTGCCTGAGAAATGTGTAGTGTTGTTAACAGATATGATCGAAGTGCGATATTTTACACATTTGATAACAATAAATGGGACAACATTATTATACCTAAACTATTTTCCTTACATCCTTATGTGAATTATCTTCATGTTAGCCTTTAGTTGGCGACTACTTAATTACGAAGTTAAAAAAAAACAAGATTTTTAAAACACTTTTCAAATGAAATAAATTTCTTTATTTCATCATTATCCAATAAAAGTTATAAAATAGTGCGCCATTCTAACGTTTTACTTCCATAGAATATTTTGAAAATTAATAAATAAATGGGAAATGAAACAAGTTTGTCACGGTAATTCATTGGTTTACAGCATCTACACATTTAAACATGCAACAATGTTATAATCAACCAAGCGGAGTATGTTCATTCAACGAACTGACCATCTTGTGTTCCTGTAAAACAAGTAGTTAACATATTTGAGACTGAGTGTGACACTAAAAATAAATGTTATTTCTAAAAATAACCGGGGGATCCATACTTTTCCAAAATCTAGAATATTTTCTTCGTAAAATCATGTCGGATATGTCTTGATCTGTTATGCATGTGCAAGGCGCGATCCTGGTAAAGATGGTATGTTTCGTCTAAGAAAAGAAGATAAAAATAGCCGTGAACGTTCACGACGTTACACAAAAGCACATGAAATATTTGTTCTCCGTAGATTCAGATCAGCATAAACAATTATGAAATCAGCGCTTCATAGAAGTGTCTTCCTAGTTCACCAGTTTGATATCGGTGTTTATTTTTATCATTTTTATTTAATATTGTGTTTCAATTTCGTCGTCAAACACGAAGAACAATATAGAATTACTCTTCACATTGGATGGATTTGATAATATCGATAGAATTTCTGGTGTTTTGTAATTTAAATATGGGTTAATTCCCTTTCCAGGTAAAACTATTTGAGGCACTATGCGGGATAATAAATAATAAGCACGCTTCATTTAGAGTCGGCATAGTATTCATAAAAAGGACAAATCATAAACTCTAGTTTGCTTTTAAACGACATTATTTGATACCCTATGCACTGTATCATGTACATTTATTCAACTAACAGAAGGAATGTAAGAAACAAATGCAATATGTCTCTAATTGCATCTATGTTTTGAAATTTAAAAAAAATGCTACAGCATGTATGATCAAAATTGCATATGTTAATTTCTGAAAAAGTGTAACATGATTTAAAAGTCTTGTTTCATGTTAAAAAATATACCTGACTTTAAAGAAGAAATAGATGAAAATGACAAAATATAGTAAAAATACAAGACTTTGATTTTTTTTCAAGACCTAAGTGTTGACTTGGGCATTAAAATATTGTCATCTCTAGACTTCTACCATTCTACAGGTAAAACACTCTATAAAAAGTGAGGTGTCTATTTGACTGTGTTGGGTGTATAAATATGCAGTCACACCTAGTGGGAATGGAGACTTTAAATTTAATGCATTGAATATATACAAATTCGAAGGAAATGAAAGCGTCCTTAAACGAATTAAGAAAGTCTAGCTTGTAAACTTTATATTTGAGAGTCAAATATTTTCTGTTAGACTTTGAAAATAGAAATCGGAATTATTCTTAATTTAACAATAAGTAATATTGAAGATTAAACTAAATCGATTAAAACAAAATTAAGCCTCGAAACTTGAAGCATACTACAAATATTAATTGCTGTTCCTAGACTACATGACAGTACTGACTAATTGAAAACAAAATTGTAGATAGTTAATTTGTGTTATGTTCATATGTTGCTGACTTTATAACCACGCACAATATTCATTTGATTTTGGAATGATTGTTAGGGTCAAATTTATTTAGAAGTACAGAACACACCACTGTTTGTAAGATCACACGACGCAATCGATTGTGTTTATATCTAACTATAATAACATGAAGTAGACACTATGTAAATATACAGAATATCAATTTATCTTTATTAGTTTTGGATCAGAGTAATTCCGCTTTTAATATTTTAAGGGTAAAATGTAACTGATCTTGTTTCGAGTTTTAGTTTATTTCACACATATTTATGTCTTTATTGGAGTCCAATCTATTTTAAGATGGTTATTTAACTGTTCAGTAATCGTTAGTATTACTACCAGAACGCAAGGACAACATTTCGCAAAGATGCTCACAGTCTGCAGTAATCTGACAGTTGAGTTCTGTATGTTCTAATATGTGTAGCAGGGCAATGTACTGAACCATAAGCGAATTTCATACGGGTGGAAGATTAAGCTAGGGTAAAACTATGTTTAACTCACCATTTTCTTTGCACATTGTCTGTTCCAAGTCAGGAATATGACATTTGTTTTTCTTTTCGTTCCCTTAGTTTGTAAGGTCTAACGTTTTATTTGTCAATTGTTATTGACTTTCTATTTTCTGAATTTATCTTGATATTTCTCTGATACTTTTGTATACCAGTTTGTTCACAGACAGAAAGACTGAAGACAAACAAAACTACAATTAAATATTTCAATAAATCGTTTTCAAATCCTATCCCAGCATTCCAACTCCATGTATTTTTCATAAACAGAAGCCGAAAAGGGTCACTCGAAAAAAAAAATTATGTCATAACTACGACATAATATATCGTAATAACGACAGCACTACGTCGTAATAACGACATCCCTATATAAAAAAGAATGTGTAGTATGATTATCAAGAAACGAAATGACACAGAAATTAACAGTTATAGGTCATCATAATGCCTTCAATAATGAGCAAAGCCCATACCGGATAGTCAGCTATAAAATGCCCCGAAATGATAAATGTAAAACAATTTAATTCAAACCAGAAAACTAACGGCCTTATTAATGGATAAAACATGAACGAAAAAACAAATATGTAACATGACAACCACTGAATTACAGGTTACTGATCGCTATGTCATAATTACGACAACCTTAGCGTTGTCACTTTTAGTCCAATAGGAAATTCAAAATGGTCGTCAGTGAGGGCACAGTTTGTAGCGTAAACAAATTTATCTTCTTTTTAAGAACAACGAACACTGAATGCGAATAAGCTTACTTAAAGTTATTGACTTGCGCATAATAGAACAGAGGGGAGTGATTCAGGCTCCCAGGAGCCTCAAATATATTTTGCATGTATGTAGATCACAAAAGAAGGTGTGTCTCGTACCCGAAGTGTTATGCGAGCTATTACTATGGCTTGTTGTCCCTCGGCGTCTTTCGTTAGCGTATTTTTAAAATTTCCTCTAAAACTACTGTGCAACATTCTATGAAAGTTGGTTCGATTATGAACGGCAACCAACAACATGAACATGGTAACTTAATAAAGGCGACAGTATTATACCGATGTTCAAAGGTTATAAATCGATTGAGAGAAAACAAATCCGGGCTACAAACTAAAATTGGGGGAAGCACATCAACTATAAGAGGAAAACAAACGAACAATTGAAACACTGAGGTGAAAAAAAAGAAACCCTTAACATACATAGAATGAACTATTTGATTACAACTGTCATATTCCTGACTTGGTACATGACATTTTAAGAAAAAAAATGCTGGGTTGAAACTGGTTTAATGGCTAGTCAAACCTCCCGCTTGATGACAATCATAACAAATATCGCTGAAATGACAACACTACGTGACAGAAATACAGCGCAAACACACGCAAGAACATTTATCATAGAGAAACGCACAAACAAATAAATAAACGTCGACACAACATGCAAACTGCAGAATCTTTTTCTTTGTAAATTTATTTTAATTTGAAATATTCCTATTCTGTCTGTTGGAAGATTCATTTATGGAAATTGTGTAACTTTAAGTAGAATAAAATATTAAATGAATAACAATAGGTGTACAACTGCTCTTAGCAACAAAATAAACATTCTGATCAGGATCTTTTAAATTCTTGCATATTGCATGTGATTTTAAAACGCTGCAATGAAACAGACAATGAGTTAGAGTTATCTTTCTAAGGTGTTGTGTACCCCCTCAACAGTTTACAATTCTTTATAAAGCTAACAAACAACTTAATTATATATGGTGTTTTAGTGTACTAAACAATATACTGCTGATTATTTCTTATCATGACAGATTGATGTCAATTTTAAAACATCCAGAATAAAAAAAAAAAAAGAACAAAATAATACAAATTGTTAAAAAGGAAACTAAAGATTGAAAGAAGCTTTTGCTGGAGGTGATAAACTAATACTAGTTAGACCCTTTAATGTGATGAAGGATCACAAAGTTTATTTGAATGACAGATTTGTACAATTATATTAGTTATATTGACAATTTATTATTATCATCAAAAATATTTATTGACACTATTACAAACGGCTTTCTTCAATATACTACTTGATACCAAAACATTCATTAATCTAATAAATTTTCAATTTTTATCGTACCTTCTGATTTGAATTACTTCTGTACGAGTTTAATAATATTCAACTTTCCGATTACTACCTCCACATTCTATGTTATTTTCTTTTTCTAAATGTTTTGTGTTTTATTGGTCGAACATACATCTAGCCAAACATTAAAATTGTCTATCAATTTTCGACACAGTAAAAGAGAGGGAAAGAGACATTCAAACTCATAACTAGAAAATAAACTGAAATGCAACAACAACAGATAAACAATAGTGGATAAAGCATAGATAACTAAGGCTTAGCAACACGAATCCAACCAAAAACATGCATTTTCTTAAAATGATAAACATAATAACCCCTCGAGCAAGACCTTACACACATTTGGTGTAATTGGTCATTGTATACATGCTTTCAAAATAGTTTATACTTTTTTCGAGATAATCTTATTTCATTTTACGCTCTTCATTACGTTAATCGGGCGAAATGAAATATTCTTAAGTCGTTATTTTGACTCTAAATTACTTTTTTTTAGATACAAGCATTTATTCAGACGTTATAAAAGTTAATTGTACCGTGTTATTTTCATCGAATAAGATAAACACATCTAATCAAAGTATAAAAAAGTGTACTTTATTTGGATGTTCTATTACCGTGATTTCCTCTTTATTCTTTTTTATTTACTTTATTTGAGACAGATAGTCTGTTATTTCAGTTAAATATTGGTACATGTAAATTGTTATAACCCCAACATCCTACAACAAAAGTATATCTTCATATTTTTTATTGTAAAAATATAACTGCACAGATGCGAAAATCCCCCAAAAAAAAAAAAAAAAAAAAACTTGCTTATGATGTTTGAAAAAGAAAAACCCGTGGCAATTTGAAACCTTCTGCAAAGTTGGTTAACTGACATAACCGGAGGTGACCAATCACATGAACAAATGGGGACAACAAAAGAGAGCTGTGCATGAGCTGGCATGATTTTTGTTCACTTTTTCAATCCCACATTAATAAAAATGATGTATCGCGTCAGTATCAAGATAATGAGCTGCGTGGTTAGTGATAAAGTCTATACAACGTATTATATGAAATAGAACAATTATAGCTCAAATCCTAATTGATGTCTACCTCCTGAATATCGTGGGAATGGTTAGAAAACCATATCCTTTGTTACATCGTATCATTACTTATAGCAGGAAATAGTGCAATAAATTGAAGGAAAGTGCAAGATTAACAAACTGTTTTATAGTACATGTCTTGTGTTTTTGTGGTTGCGGCTGACCGTTAGAGGAAACTGCGTTTTTTTTCTACGGTATTTAGTTATGTTTTTGCGTTTAAAGAAACCATGAATTAATAACACTGTGTACATTTATCAGTCAAATATGTATTTGAAAGAAGTAATTTATATAGTACCAATAATTGTTTGTGTCCTGAAATATTTAACAGATATGTTGCAAAAAAGTATTCGTCTTCAATTATAAATTTTAGAGTCTAATAACACAATTGAAACAGAAAAAAAAAAAAAAAAAAAAAACGTATTACTTTATTATTGCTGTATTTGTTCTATCCAGACAACGTGACAAACTACAGAGCTCTTATCATTGTAAGTGCACTTATAACATGTATAAATATAAATGCAGAAATGTACTTTAATCCATTTATTTTTTACTATCAATCATATTACAAGTAGTTCTTAAAGCATGTTCTTATCATGATAATATGGATGATTTTATCATTATATTGTTTTTTTTTTTTTTTTTTTTTTTAATTCTTAAGTTGCAAGAAATGTAATGCCTACCGATTTCATATATTTTCACCTACGATAAAACTCCCATACATGGTAAAAGATGTGACTTTCTTAATTTATACTCATAATTTGAAAAAAAAAAAAATCCACGTGAACACGCCTGAACATCTACAAAATAATGGATTTGCTTGTTTAACTATAAAAAAGGCATTTTCAACATAACATTATGTACAATTTCAATAGAAATGTCTAAAAGATTCCTTTAGTGATAAAGTTACTCAAATATGTGAATATCTATTCACCATTGGCTTTTATATTTCTTGGTTTGAGCATTCCTGATAAACGTAAAAGAGCTTCCAGAGTAGAAACTTAGACACCCCAAAGTTAGTACTTTTCACATACAGATATATATTTGTACAGAAATCTTGTCAATTATTGGAAATGGTGGCATTGATTCACAATAATTAGAGGTTACAATATCGTGGATATTGGCATGTATTATTGTAATTTGCTAATGCAACTAGAAAGCAAAGGCGGATTTGAAAAAAGACAGGAATAGTCATATTGACAGATTATATTGTAAATTTGTTCAATGATTAAGGTATATTTTTGCAATATTATAAACATCTAAAATGTATACAATCCATTAATATATCCAGTGTAATTCTTTGAACGTTTCAACAAATAATGCACATAACTTGTTCTTATGTTTATACGCTGTTGTGAGAACTTTGACTTTAATTAGTATGTGCTGAAAAATATAAGTAATTCTGAACACGTCCAAATCAGCCTCTGTAATTACTGTAGAACAAAGTATATATTAAAGTGCACATTGAAAGTACATCTAACGGTACTAAATAAAGTCTTATGACGATTGTTCATAGGTCTATCTAATTAAATTAAGTTCTAAGGACTGAAACAATTATTTAATAAATAAATAATTTACCTTCAACCTTGCTTTATTATTTCAAGTATGTACCTCAATTAGATTATTCGTTGTATTAATATTCTTCCATTTGTAGTCAGCTTGGAGTCATTTTAAAACATCAAGAATCATGTAGAAATTGTTAATACGGATAACATAAAATTAAAAGAAAATGATATTTTGGAAGTTGAAAAACATGTTTCCGTTTTGGATAGAGAATCTGTGTGTACTGGCCTTGGTTACAACCTTAATAGGCGATATGCAATTGAAAGTAAATATCTGCAATGCACCATTCAAAAAATCTGAGCATTATAACTGTATTGGTATATCTCTTTCTAAGATGCAAGACATTTATTTCTTTATAAGACCCTTTGTCAGAGCCAAATGCCAAATGATATTTTGACTTTTTAGACTCTAAGTGTGTGAGTGTCGATTGTAGACCATTGTAATTAACCATATCACATTTTAAAATTTAACCGTGTGTACTCCATGTTCTTCTTACTACAAATTTGACTGTGATGATGCAATCTCTTTTTGTTGTGAAAATGATCACTAGCTTAGTTTGATTACACTTTAAACTATTTCATGGCAAATGCACTGAAATGTGAAATGCATTAACGTAAAATAACACACTTTTTTTTGTCTAAGAATTAGGTATCGGCAAATGAAATAAGTGGTGTGAAGGTAATTCTGTAACATGCATTACTTTTTCTTGTTCAGGACACACTAATTAAAATAGCCTGTACCTATTCCTTTTTTATGTCGAGTTAGATTCATCAATAAAGACAAAAACAACATTTACCTGAATAATTTAACGATGTAAACATACAAAACAAGCAAAAGAACCTATAAATATACCAAAAGCTAGGGAAACTAAGATAAAGTTACGTCATCAAAATAAAACATTTGAACATACATAATTTTTATGAAAACATGATAAACAAAACAATTTCAAAACAAAAATTTGGAATGTCAATCCTCGACACAAACCCACTATATCCACAAACAAAAACAAAAACACATAAAGCAAAAGAAAAGAAATGTATTGCTGTATTTCTAAAGTCTCAGTGAGTTCTTCAACCCAGATCTAACAATTCTTGTGAATAAGTTTCAAAACTCGTATGAACCATTTAAACAAATATTCTCAACTCAATGATATTAGTCTTGTGAATGACGTTTCTTTCGTGGTTTACGTACACCATGTACACATCGCATGTCTATTGTATATTTTTGCCTTGTTTTGATATCTTTTGATTTTTTTTTGTTAGATGAGCCGTATTTACATTTGAAAAATCTCTGTACAGGGACAAACACTTGATCTTGGCAATGATTAGCACTCTGTATTTATGTACAAGTAAACAGCATTTTGCGTTTCAGGAAAAGAAAAGATATTTTTCTTCATTGAATGAAAATACTGTGTTAAACAATAGCAAGGGGATATAAAGCACGTATTAAATAGAACAATGAAAAGGAAACAACATGGATCACATCAACATATTTCTGAAATAACTTTATAGATTATGATATATGAAGACGGCAAATGATTCGGAAACCAAAACAAGTGCTAAGTCATCTACATTCTAACTGATAAAACGAAAATGGCTGTAGAACAGTCTTTGGATTTTTTGTTAAAATCTTGTTTGGAGTTGCCTAAAAAAATCAAGTTTTCATTATATGCCATGTCAAACGCTTGAACTTGTTAAGGATAAAAGGTATACATTTATATTTACCCGATATTGTAAACTTCGACAAATTGATGACACCTTCATAAAGTATAACATATTTGAGATATTTGCATGTTGTATTGTTGACGTGAAACAGACATATTAATCTGTAAACGTTATTTTATTGAAAGCAAAATTTTCCGAGGTCATAGTTGTCTGATTTTGTTATTCATCTTTTTTTTAAAATTAATATTGTATTTACAATGTGTCATACATCAATTCTATTCGTTCAGTGTATGTTTAATTGTTAATATGACTTTGATGGAGTAAAGCCATTCCGATTGATAATTATGGTGTGTGTTTCTATGTTTTGGTGTTAGACTGGTTTATTAGGTTATGGCTTTTTAGTTTAGTTTAAACATATTTTATTTGCTCAAAGCAAAAAGGATCAGACCCAAGTAAAACATACTAATAAAGTCTTCTCCACAATACAAAATATATAGCAATACACTTTGAACGTGAGCATGCATTATATAATAAAACAACATAAATATTACTAAACTATACTGAAAAAAGGAAAGGGAATAAAAAAAGAACGACAGAGATTAGGATGATGATGTTAATGATGATGATGTGCGTTTTACCCAGGTTATGGTGAAGGTTGGCACCTGTTTAAACGTTTAAACCCACTGCATGTGTTTATAGCTGTCCTAAATTAGTTACATGTTGTTCAGTAGTCGTCATTTATAAGCAACACGACGGGTGCCACATGTGGAGCAGGATCTGCTTACCCTTCCGGAGCAACGGAGATCACCCCAAGTTTTTGGTGGGGTTCGTGTTGCTTAGTCTTTAGTTTTCTATGTTGTGTCTTATGTACTATCATTTGTCTGTTTGTCTTTTTATTTTTAGCCATGGCGTTGTCATTTTATTTTCAATCTATGAGTTTGACTGTCCCTCTGGTATCTTTCGTCCCTCTTTTATTGATGTGGTTCTTAAGTGTTTATCTTTCCTCGTTTCTTTAATAAATTAGACTGTTGGTTTTCCTGTTTGAATAGTCATTGTTGGAGCCCTTTATAACTTGCTGTTCGGTGTGAGCCAATGCTCCATGTTGAAGGCCGTTCTCTGACCCATACTGGTTTACTTTTTACAAATCGTGACTTTGACGGAGAGTTGTCTCATTGGCACTCATACCACATCTTCGTATATCAATTAGATAGAAAAAAAAAAGAAATAAAAAAAAAAGAAGATCATTGTTAGTGCAGTGGTGGATAATAAGTAATTAATGTTTTTTGTTCTTCATATTTTCGACAATAAATTGATTTTTTTTTGTACGTAATATTCAGATTCAGAAAACACTACAGAATAATTAAGAAACCAAGAATTTAATTTTGTGTTAAAGAAACAGTTTTAAGTTCTATAGATATAGGAAGATGTGGTATGAGTGGCAATGAGACAACTCTCCATCCAAGTAACAATTTATAAAAGTAAACCATTATAGGTCAAGGTACGGCCTTCAACACGGAGCATTGGCTCACACCGAACAGCAAGCTATAAAGGGCCCCAAAAATTACTAGTGTTAAACCATTCAAACGGGAAAACCAACGGTCTAATCTATATAAAAACGAGAAACGAGAAACACGTATGAACTACATAAACAGACGACAACTACTGTACATCAGATTCCAAACATTTGCAGCGGGATTAAACGTTTTAATGGCACCAAACCTTCTCCCTTTTTCTGAAACAATAGTATAACATCACAACATTAGAAAGACACACTATAAAATATCAATTGGAAGGCTTAACTCAATCAAAAAACGTAAATTAACACACAATGAACGAATAAATTTGATCTGTGATACCTGAATGCAAATACATAGTTAATAAAAATTAGAAAATCATCACTTTTGAAAAAACCTGCGTCATATGATACACAGGTAAATGAACATAATTTTGTTGTTAAGTATACTTCTTCTTCTGTGTGTCTATGCATGTCGTAAATCATAATTTGGTTCTGATGAAAGCATTTTATCCTGCATTCAGCCAGCTGGTGGTTAAATAACTGATAAACAAATACCAAGTTTGCTTTATAATATGATATATATATATATATACTATAAGTATCAGTCGTCTGCTATCAAGCTTTTATGTTGAACCAATAGTACTGTTAAACGTGTTGTTTACGTCACAGTTAATTTTGGGATCCTCTTTAATTTCATACTGATTATTTTTAATGACAATCGATTTTGATAAAAACCAGAAGTTCTGAAGGGCATGCGTAGCTATCCTTTGCTTATTTACATTCTCTACAAATTATACTCGCAAACATTAAAGTTAAATTTATGTTTTTTCTTATTGGTTTGTATTGATTGTAAATGTTTTCTGTTTTCAGTTTCTCTCTGTCTCTTATCATATTTATTGTTTGTACTATTGAAAATAAATGAAATGGGTTCACATTGCCATTCAATTGTATTACCTTTAGGTGAAAATTATAGACGAATTTCCGCTTTGTTGACATATATGTAGACCTGATTTTGCGTAACATGCGTGTTGTTTCTTATGTCTCTCTATCTTCTTTAGTGTTGTCAGACAAATCAATTTGGACATGCACATAGATTATACTACTATATTTTGACAACAAATGGAAACATTAGTAAAAATCGTCATTAAGGGGCAATAACTCGCATATGTAGATGCCTTAACAATTTGAAGATGTTTTAATGCTTCGAAGATGTTGTCTTGTTGAACATTATGAATTGTTTTATAACGTATCTCTTCATCAATTATAGTTTTTAGAATAAAATGTGAAAATGAAATAAAAAAAAAAAACGCTATCTTATGGCAATTATTCCTATCATGTGTCAACTTATCAGTCTCAACATCTGTTTGTTTCTGCCCTCTTCAGATTTCTTTACCTATAGTGGTTTTCAAGATAAAGATCAAATCTATATTTCATCCCTATGTTTTATATGTAACCGTATTGGCTAAGTCAGTTGAGAAGCGGAGTAAGTCTTTACGCTGTAAGTCCAAATGACGATTGTGGTCAATTGGCTTAATAGTTTCAGAGAATATGATTTTTGTAAAAGTTAACGGAAACGTGAGGCGACAAATGCCAAAATATCGGACAAAATCACACTGGCCTTTAGGCTTATTGTCATTAACGCGAAACGCTAATTTACAGTATAAGATCACTATTCGCATGTTTCGTATGTACAAACAATATAATGTACGAAAAAAGTTCGATTGCTTGTCCTGTTTCTTAACCCTGTTAAACAACATTCTTTATTTTCTCATAATGTACATGTGTTTTACAACTAATATATACTGATTCGTAAGTTTCTAGATAAATTGTTTTAATCATAATGATTGTATTTCTTTTCAGATGTCAATAACCTGTATGCAAGCTTAGTTCAGTGTGGATATATGTTTTTATTTTGTGTGCGTTTTTCATCCGGTTTTGATAGACGGTTTTTACATGTTAATACCAGAATATAAACGATACCTGACCTAGGTTTTACATTCAAAATCTGATATTTTCATTTTTTTCTATATCCCGTGTACTATAACACGTTAGAAAGAACGATATTGATAAAAAAAAAAAAAAAAAAAAAACACCCTGCCAGTAAAGAAAAGTCAAAACAGAAACAATAAAACGCCTTTAATCCCGGATGACCTGAAGTGTTCTCCTAGTGACATCATTTAATAACTTAAAATACGTTGATGAAGTATTATCACAAAGTTTTGTGTTGATGAAACGGCACTGAATAAAGATAACATTTAAAAAACAATGTGTGTACGAAGAATTCTGAATTTAAGTTCACCACGACCTCATAACCATAATGTATATGTTTTGTCTTTGAATATATTTTTAAATTATTTTCTTAATTCCTTGCAACTCTTTATAGAAAAATAATGTTTAGTGCTTACTTCTTAATTAACCTATACGTCTTGTCGATAACAAGATATATATTTATATATAACTACCAGGCAAAGGATTTCCATTCAAGCTACTGATAATGTGTTTTGTTTATTTAACGTGTAGTTATGCTAACAATAAGATCGGAGTGTTACATTTGACACATTTTATAGATATGAAAGCGTCAACTTGATTATCAATTATTCATAGTCTACCTTATATATCTGTGTAAATTATCTACGTTTGGCCGTTAATTGTTAATTGCTTATTAACTATAAAGTTATCTTACAACGATAGCGTATATATAAACATATCTATTTCGATACAGAAGTTGTCAATTTTGCTAGGAAGAGACAGAAAAATATACAGTCGATTTTTTTTTCTTCTTCATTTTGTTGTTTGGAGAACTTATTTTAATGACACTTGTATGCTATTTTAGAGATTCAATTTAGGAGATAATTGTATTGTATTTTAAGCTCCAACGACATCAATTGGTGATTTGATGGTCGCAAATTAAGTTTACTAGCGATGCGTTAGCAGAGACAGTAAACTGGAATTTGCGACCATCAAATCACCAATTGATGCCGTCGGAGCTTAAAATACAATATTGTTATCTCCATTCTAATAAAATTGACAGAAAAGAACATCAAATTATATATTAAAAAATTGTCAAACATCGTCTGCGCTTGCGCGAACATTTTCATAGCATCAATTGTGAATAGATGTCATGAATATTGGTGACGTTATTCAATCAAAATGAACGTAACAAACGATGTTGCATTAGAATGAATCTTAGTATTTGTCGAAATGTGACAGAATCATAAACACATCAATTGATCAATATTGGGATTAACATAATGCATTGGTTATACAATTGAACTTATTTCCTTCAACAGATGTTACGCATATTGGTTTTGATACGTAGTAGAGATATAAAAGGACATAGAACATTTTAGTCACAAATCCTCTAAAAATTAATCGTAAAGGGTACACTGACATAACAAATAGAAATAGTATGAAGATTAACAATAACAATGAAAATTACACTATATTATCTTAATACACAACTTGAACAGAATCAATTAAGTAAGGGCATTTTGAATTTTACTAGGTTTTTTCAAATATTTCAGTTCATCAATGCATCGTTTTTTTCTCGTATGGCACAATAAGAAATTACTAGAAAGTGTTTAAGATATTATAAGTATTAAAAATGCAAAATGATGTTAAGATTTTTTTAATTTGACAATATTATTGCAACTGTAAATGTAGCTGTTGCTGTCAATATCATAGTTTTTTCATATTTAGTGTCCAATTTATTATCGATTTAATCTATTCTGTATGGACTGTACAACTATTCCTATCTCCCTTTTGCTTTTCTGCACTCAGAACCGAAACGATTGTGTTTGATTTAACGTGATGAAAATCAATGATAATAATCATTTTTCCACATCATGCAAATGACATATTTTTCGAGTTACATTAATTTTGTACAATAAATTATAGCATTAGGAGGATATATCGAGGTTGTAATTGTCGTTAAATAAGTAGGAAAAGAAGAGAAAAGTAGTACATATTCGTGGTATTCTTTGACACATATAGTTTATTACGTCGGAAATCATCATATAGCTTATCCTATAACCTCGAAGATATCTAATTCGTCTACAGGTGCTTCTGTCATGCTGCCACAAAGAACTTGAAACTTCTCAATAGTAAAGTTGAACCAATCTCTTGTCTGAAATTAAAGTTTCTAATTTCCAGATGTTAGTTAACTGATGGATTAGACTTCGCTGCATCTGCGATACCCGTGGCTCAATAGTGGATTCAATTAACATTAATACTAACTTTTGAATTAGTGAGTGAAAGGTCAGCGTCAACATAGCTTATGTAAGTGGTAATTTCAGCTTCGTGTCCTCTTTCTTTAGAAGCTCCTGTATGAAGTTTGTCTCATAGGAATACTTATACAATCTAATAATGCATTGCATTTTTGTGACACATACGGCAGATACCAAAATAGACATGCATATCAAATTATTCGAATAGAAATTGGCAACACTATGACACAGTTTGACAAAATGTCGTTTTAAAACATGTGTATAATATATATATCAATGATGATTGGGATAAAAAAAAGAAAAATGTAAAGATACTTGGTAATATATAGAAACAGGTCTACAGTGACAGTTATTACAAAGTAAATCTAAACGTATGAATTAGTCTAAAACCTTCAGTGTAACCGAGTGATTTGGACTAAGATTCGTTGTTATCGATATCCGCTATTCTTACGAATATTATTTTTTAATTTCTACTGTTTTTGTTTGGAAATTAATACAGATGGCTTTTTTAGTCTAACAAATCTTCGTTTGCATCTTAAACATTCATAAAAATCGTTTAACATGGATGTTATGTCATTACGTAACAAAACATTCAGTGCAATGGATTGGAACGATTACATATAATTTTCAAACGATTTACGAAAGCATTTATAATAATCATCTCCCAATTTGTAATGCATTTATTTAGAAAGTTTACATTTGAAAAAATGAATATTCTACAATACTTTTGTAATGAATACGTTTCTTTCTTCTATCAATGTCCATTACAAGTTAAATTCTACTTTACCATTCTAACGTTTAACTCCAACAAAATATTGGGAAAAGTATTGATTATACGTGAAATGTCAAGTTTGTTTCGGTAACTTATTGGTAAACAGCATCTAAACACGTATACGTACAACACTTTTACAATCAGCGAGGCGACGTATTTTCATTTAAATAACTGATTATGGTGTGTTCCTGTAAAACTGTCGGTTAAATAATTATATGAGTGTTATACTTTACAAATTCAATCGAAATGAAAGAGTCACTAAATAAAATTGTGCAAAGGTACTCTTCCTTACCTATGTTATGTGTGAGAGTCAATTATTTTCTGTTAGCCTTTGAAAATAGAAATCGGAATCATTCTTCATAAAATCATTCGTTATATTGATTATTAGACTAAATCGATGAAAACAAGATTAAGACTCGAAAATTTAAATATATTACAAATATGTTTTGATGTGAATTGACTACATGATAGTTACTAATTGAAAAAAAAAAAAAATATATATTTTGTTTTCTGCATACGTTGCTTACTTTACAAATGCTAAATTTTAATCCTGGTACCTATGATGTGTTTATTCATAAACACGCACAATGTCCATTTGATATTGAATGAATTTTAAGGGTCAAGTTCATTTAGAATGCAGAACACAACACTGTTTATAAGATTACACGACGCAATCGATTGTGTTTAATATGTCTAACTAAAAATAGCACGAAGTAGGCACTATGTATATATACAGAATATCATTTTATGATTATTAGTTTTGGATCAGAGTTATTTTTATTTTTATTTTTTTTTATTTTAAGAGGAGAACTGTAACTGATTGTTTTTCTATATAAAGTCAAGTCTCCAATAAAACCAGGTTCAATCCACCATTTTTTTCTTAAGATGTCCTGTAAGAAGTCTGCAATATGGCAGTTGCTATCAAATAGTCCGTTTATATGTACGTTGGCGATTGTTTTTGTAGCAGTTCATTGTTTCTGTTTGTGACCTGGATTTGTTTTCGCTTAATCGATTTATGACTATTGACAGTGGTATACTATTGTTGCCTTTATCTATCTTTAAACGTTGATTTTATTGTACAGTAATCGTTAGAACGCAGAGTTCAAGGACAATATTTCTGAAAGAAGCTCATAGTATGCTCATAGAATTCAATTAAGGTCTATTTGTTTTAATATGTGCAGAAGGGGCAATTTACTGACCTATAAGTAATTTCATACAGGTGGTAGATTAAGGTAGCAATAAAACTATGTTAACCAACCATTGTCTTCGCAAATTGACAGTACAAAGATTACGGAAGCTGCTTTCAATTCGTTCCCTTGATGAATAAGGTCTGTCAGTTAATTTTATCAGTTCTTATTGTCCTCCCCTTCTCTGATTTTACCGTGATATGTTGTTTATACTTTTATATACAGTTTTGTTCAAAGGTAAAATAGAGACAAACACAACTTTTATTAAATGAAATATCCTATTATCAAATACACACGTATTCGTACTAAAGTAAGTTGTCGAGCAAATTCTCCGTGAAAAATCAAGTCATTATATAGCTAAACAAGTTTGATTATTAGATATTTCTTGAATTACGGACTATTTTAGGAAGGAGTCTCGTCGATGTATTTAATATATGTGTTATTGTCGCTATGAATACGCCTTCATTGTTTAAGATTGTTGCAAAATTTACCTACATAATTTTCAATTCTTTACAAAGCTATCAAACGATTTAATTATGTATGGTGTTTTAGGGTAAACAAAATACCGTTGGTTATTTCCTAAACATGTTAATATAATTCATCAAGATAATGTGATATATGTGAAATACGTGATGTAGAAAACATGAATAAGTTGAATTCCCCATAATTTTAGTATTATATTACCAACGTTTATGACAATCGAGTGCTAAGCTGTCACTAGTTACAGCAACTAATGCGATGAAAGTTCACAGGAGTTCATTTTGATGACAGATTTGTACAATGATATCATTAATATCAATAGCAATTAAGAAGGATATTATGTGGGGGCTAGGGTTCATTAGTATATACAACATACACGTAGGAAGAATCCATAAATACAGTTTACTTTTAAACAAATTGCCACACCATTAATTGCAAATAATATAACATCGGAGAGACTTTTTCGATCATTGTTAAGTGGTGATCGTAAGCATCTGATACACCAAGTTCCTCACCCTTTCAAACATTTGGTATTTTTGAAATATATACCCTATTATATATTGTTTGACCAAAAAAAAAAAAAAAAAACTACCGCAATGTACAGCTTTAGTACGTTAAAGCACTATAATATAAATATATTTGACAATTATCCTAAGCATTCTCAATTGTTCCGTTATCGATGAAAAGTCACAACATAGAGAAGTATTTTGTTTGAACAGAAATTAGGATTAAGAAATCCAGGAGGAGAAATAACTAATGGAACAAGTATAACGACAGATTCAAGAAATGTGTGACTTCGTTTACTACGCAATATTTAAAAAAATAATGGCAGTGCTGCATCGTCACAAACATATCGGCAAACGACACCTATTGTAAATGTTGTATTGTCCAGTGTATCTTATTAGTTTTCATTCCAGTGATGAGTAGTTTTCTCCGGGAACTCTGGCTTCCATCAACAATGACAACTGGCCACTAAACTGTAGTCAATAGTGCTGAAATTGGTGTCAAACCCCTACAATCAATCGATCGTTAAGATGACACTGACAAAACTAGTGATATATGCGTGCCTTAATTCAATTATATTGTATTGATTGACTTGTTTATGTTTATAACACGTATGCTACAAATTTGTAGATGAAATTCTATGGTAAGATATTATTATAACTCGATTATAATGTAGATATTATGTTTTGTGCTCAAAAATGCAATACGCTATTGAATATATTATTAAGAAGTTTTACCCTGGGTTTGGAAATATTCATTAACACTAAAACAATCGAGTTTCCTCATCATATTACCTGATACCAAAACAGTCATTTATATCTAATTTTCGATTTTGATCGTAATTTCCGATTAAAATATTTTCTTTACTAGTTTAATAATATCAACTTCACTGATTGTTAGCTTAACATAGCAAGGTTTTCTCATTCCTTTTCTTTTTCTAAATGTTTCGAACTTAATTAGTTGAACATATATGAAGACAAAAATTGAAATTGTCTATCAATTATTGACTTATTAACATGCATCCTCTGAAAATTATAAACAGTTTTACCCACTAACATACAAACAAGACCGTATACACATAAGGTGTAATTTATCAACCTAAACATGCTTTCAAAATTGATTCTGTCTTTTGAGATAATCTAATTCACATTTTTATTTCACTCATGATTGCGATAATTTGGAGAATTTTATTAAGTATGATTTTGATTCTACTTTAATTTTGTGAATACAATCATTTATTAAGACGTTATAAAAGTCAATTAATCCGCGAAATTGTCCTCGAATGTGACTTACGCACCTAATCAAAGTATGAAAAAATATAGTTTCTTTGAATGTTCTATCAAACAAATCTCCTTTTTATTCTTTTTTTTTATTTTCACATGATGTTTATTGGAGACAAATATTCTGCTAATTCAGCTAAATGTTCATGCAAGAAACTACAAATTAATACTACTGTGTACATGTATCAGTTGACTATTTATTGATTAATTTTATTTTCCTACGCAAACTCTCATCCATTTGAAGAAAATCATTTATACAATATCAATAATTGTTTGTGTTCAGTTATATTTTACATACAAGTTGCAAAAAAGTAGTCGTCTTCAATATAACTTTCAGAGTCCAAAAACACAAAGAAAAGATCTAAGAAAAACGTATTATTCTATTATTGCTAAAGTACAACTGTTTTTGTTCTTTGCTTATATTAGATTCTGTCTAGACAACGTGACGAACAACTAAATTCAATGAAGTGCACATAATTTGTATGTATGTATATGCGTTGTAATGAGAATTTTAACTCTAATTAGTATCTGCTGAAAAGAATAAGTAATTATGAACATATTCAAATCCCCAAGGAATCAATATAGAACATAGTATAAATCAAAGTACATAGTCATGGAAAGTACATTTAACAGTAGAAAATAAAGTCACATGATGATTGTTCACAGGTCTATCTCATAACATTTAACTTTTCTTCAATTTACACACTACGAAAAGTATTACCCATTCCAAACTAATAGACAAATTGAAAGAGTTGGTATTGGTTTGTTTCATAAAAAGAATGACTAACGTAGATACTATTTTGTCTCCGAGAGAGATAAATCCTACTGTAAAAAAAAAAAAAAAAAAAAAGAAAGATTCAAACCTTATTTTTTCTCTGAAATTGACATTATCAAGATGCTTGATTTCTTGATTGACAACATATTTGTTACGTTCGGAGGACGTGTTTTTAACAAATTATCGGCATTCCAATGAGAACCAACTGTGCTCCTCTTCAGGCCGACTTGTTCCTTTATTCTCATGAGGCTGACTTTATACAGTAACTTCTTAGTTCGAAAAATAAAAAAGTTAGCAGTGTCATTTAACTTTACTTACCCATAATAGATGTTGTTCTCTCGATAATTAATTCAAAATTTGGCGACTATGTTGAACGCATATATTCCATGGAACATGAGATACAGGATACTACAGATACAGCCTCAAATCTTGGATCACATCTAGAAATTAACAATGAGGGTTGGATGAGAACAAAAGAGATGATTTCAGCTTCCCAATTGGGAACTTTCCATTTCTTTGTAGCAACATTCCAGCAGCGCCTGCTTACAGAGTTTATATCTCCCAATTGGTACAATATTCCCGGGCTTATATTTTCGATCATAAAATTCCGAGATATAAGCTGGACAAAAAATGTGGAAGACAAATAATAATAACTAGATTTGTAATTGTGAACAATAACGGATGGCAAATTCGCCCCCCGGCCCCCCTCCATTGCCAGGGTAACGGCGGCCATTTTAAAAATTCCAAAGTCGAACATCGCATCTACACATGCCAGCTGTCATTAATGTAAATTTTCAGAAAGTTTGAAGCATTTTGAAAATTTTTGACATTTTGGTTGTTTCCATTGTAACGGCGGTCATTTGAAAAATTCCAACATCATATATCAACTCTGCACATTTCTGTAAAGTTTTATAAAGTTTGGAGCATTTTAAAATGATTTTAGTTTCCATGGTAACGGTAGCCATTTTCAAAATTCAAAAAAACAAATACCACCTTGACCTATTATATGTTACATGCCCATAAAGTTGATTCAAAATGGGTAACAGACAAAATATGCTATTATCAAACCAATAGAACATGTAGAACGAATGAGAACACAAATGAGAACTTTTATAATATAACATATTTAAAAATATAAAATGTTCCGTTAATAATATTAATATATATTTTTGTATTTTATAGTTAATTTCAACATCAGAAAACGATTAATATTTAAATTGGTGTGTATATCTTACTGAATTATTCATACATACTATTAGTCGTCGTTGATTCTGATTTATAATTCGTTGTCATTTGATATAATCATCTGTCGTACCAGTGATTGTGTTCGACTGTACAATGGCTCAAGTTGCTTCCAAAACATGTGAAATGTTTGTGAGTGACTCATGATCAAAGCATTGCTTAGACTGTGAGTAGGGACTCTTTTGGATTTATATAGAGGTATTTCATAATTAATATCCATGTATTATTTGTATGTACCCTATGGCAGAAGAAATTTAACGTACATGGTATCAGACAATTATTTGATCTTTGACCCCTAGTACGTGCCAGACTTTGATAACGATACAATTTGGGTTTTTTTGCCAAAATTTCTATCCTTAATGCAAACTGAATGTACATGTTCAAATTGTTTAAAAATGTTCAACATGAATACATTGACTTTAACAACTATTTTTCTGTTAACTAATGTCTAATATTGTGGTCATCAGCTTTTTTAATTGATTAAAAAAGGACGTACACAGAGATTATGATAATGAAGTTGGAAAAAAGACCATTTTTATAAACTTGAACATATTTAGCAGGACAGTGGTTGTTTCACTACTTAAAGTATGGTAAATGATTGTAACTGTTTGGGTAGAAATAAAAAAATTCTAATCATTATAAAACTTTAGAACATACAGGGGCAGGTATTACAGCAGTGCAAAAGGGAAGTTATTCAATATAAACGCGTTTGCCATGCAAACATATAATCATACTAAAATCTCAGACTAAAATGCTTTTATTTTGGTCTTTTGTTGGCTTTATACAACATGTACAAAGAAATGACAAAATACATTTCCACAATGTTCTCAATTTAGTGTCAATAAAAAAAGTTCCATCATCAAACACCATCAAACAGCTAGACTCATTTTATTGCTCAGCAGCACCACTTGAAAGAATAAAATAGTACAAATAATTACCATTTGTTCTATACTTATATGTTTATAACAAACATAAACTTTTCATCATTTTATACATCATATCTTTTAAAAAAGGAAAAATAATTTATTTTAATGCAGATTGGTTGCTTAATGTCCAGTAGCAAATATTTCATGTATATTCAGGAGGATCAAAGAATATATACGAGTTTTATTGCTAAATCTGATAAATACAAAATTTGAAAACAATTTCCAGTATTGTTTTCTGTAGTTGTTAACTTATATAACCATGTAGTTAATTCAAATCTATAAATCTTGAAAAAAAAAAAAAAAAAAACAATATCATGAAAACTGCACAATAAACTAGCTGGAATTCAGTCAAGACATAAACATCAACATAGAAACACTCGAAAATAAATACTAAAAATTTATTGAAATGTTTAGAATAAAATATTTTAGGCAAAGTTTTTTCTGAAAAATACAATTTATTCTATTAAAAGTTATATAAGCTTATGGTAATACATTATTCTAAACTTTCAGAAACTGTATTTATATGAACAGAATGATTTACCAAAATCATGTAAATCCTCAGCGATAGTTTGTTCCGAGATCTGAGTAGGAACTGCTGCACTACCTAGCTGTTGATTTGTTTTGTCAATTCTGTCTTTACAGATTTAGTTTCACAGACTTTGTGTGGTTGCTCATTTGGATAATGCAAACACTTGCCATGAAGACATTTGCCAAGTTTATCTTTCCTTAAACTACTTTCTGATTTTTGCTAATTTTTGTCCTTAATTCTTAGATTTGTTCATTTTTGTTAAACTGTTTTTGGACATGTCCAGATCTCTGCCAAGAAGTTGACAACACCAAAGATATACAAACATGTTTGTAACACTCAGTGACTTCTTAAGTTTATTAAATTCAAGAACTATGCCATTAGTAAGGCACTGTCCTTTAGAAAAAGAGCTAAAAATTGTCAAATGTGCAACTATTCCTAAACAGAACGTGTACCCAAAGGCTTGTAGTTGTGGATACATATTTCTAAAATCAAGAAGAAGTAGATGTTTCACTACATGTACGATACATATTTTACTATATGACATTATTTTGAATTGCCATTTTTATTGTACCACATTCATGAATACAGGAAAACAAACTGCATTAAACATTTACTCCAAAGAGAGGAAAATAGACCCAGTTTTTTTTACATTCCTGTTAGTTGAACTACAAAATACAGTACATAGGGTATCATATAATGTCGGTTAAAAGCTAACTAGAGCTTATGTTTTGTCCCTTTTTTAATACTATGCCAACTCTAAATGAAGCTTACTTAATATTTAGTATCCCGCATAGTGCCTCAAATAGTTTTACCTGGAAAGGGAATTAACCCATATTAATTTTTTTGTATTTATACTGGTAACATTCAAAAGTTATTTCTCTTTCAGATGAAATATAGAGATCATACCTGGGAACCAGTACGTAATCAAAACAAAGACTATGTTGACTCTATAATATTTTGATTTGTCTGTGTCGTTGGGTTGCTGCCGCAGTGATGTATACCTTTATCTCATTTTTTTAATACCAAAGGATTGACTTGGGTATAGAAATATTGACATCTCTGGATATCTCCCGTCACAGTATACCCGTGCTAAAGGGGTGCGTCAGTTTGGCTGTTCGGATGTATAAATACGCAGCTTCGTCCGATCGAAAAGAAATGTTATATTCGATACCAGGTGTAGTGAGAATTTCACGCTATTAATACGTTAAAAAACCATTTGAATAACTCTTTGAGGGGAAAATACGATCTACGCACAAGTAAAATGATTGAATCTGTAAACAACAACAAAGGACAGCTAAGTTTTCAAATAATTCCAATGGCTGATTTGAACACATGTTTTGTGACTTTTGCTATGACAATCGTAAATTAATTGAAAAAAATTAAATAAAACCGGTAAATCAGTAAGACTATATCTTAAACAATAAATGACTGCCGTCGTTCTACGCTTCAATATATGAGTAATTACCACTCGATGAAGATTCTTTTTTTTCTGTTCTACTCCCATCCTCCTAGTTTGATTGGATAGGATACAATGTAACCCCTGATGTGGACTACGTTATTCAATGTTAAAAAAAGATTAAATGCAAAGAGAAAATTAGGAAAGAAATGCTAAAATTTACGCTTAAAAAATCAAATATGAAGAAAAATCAAATGTATTAAAATTGGAAAACTGCCTGAGATAATTATCAATTGAAGACTAATGATTATACATCACTAAATGGTGCTGATTAATTAATTGTTCCCTTGATGTCCAGTGGCAAATGTTTCATGCATATTCACGACAAGGTGTAAGGTGGATCAACCTGAATCAAATTATAACAATTTTAGAGCGGCACTTTAACAAGATAGAGTGTTGACTAGAGATAAAACGTATACCGTAATAGAATAGAGTTGAGCCATGTTCAAAATCGTAAGTTAAGCTATTAGCTCCGCTTTAATTCTCCACGGTAGACGAGTGCCAAAAATTACGAGCAATAACAGCCACTATCAGTAAACGAGATATGGACTTATTTTGTAAATAAATTCCTATTGCAGCCAGCATTTCCCGGATTCGGACATGTTTGTATTTCCACTGACATATCGTTTGATTATTGACCAGAGATATTAAATCAACCAAAAGCACTTTGAATCTCTGAAATTGTAAATTATGGTATTTCGTTGGCTGTTTTTTCACGACCCTACTTTGGACCCCCTGATTCTAAGGGGGTGTGTTTAATTAGTCATGCCCGATTAATTTTTAGTAAATTGAACCGCAACTTAAAGACCTACACCGGGTTATTGAGGTCGAGGTACAATAGAGATCCTTTATGAAATGAGATCGTCCCAGGTATCTTAGATAATTATTTTGCTTTAAATAACAATGAAAAATGTACGAACAGGTTTGTATTTATGCATATTAAGTATAATTTTGTAATGTTTTTGTTTGTTTTGTTACAATGGCATATGGATGTTCAAGAGTGTCAAAGCTTCATATGCTGGTTTAACAATTCTAAAATCATTAAAAATGTGTGTAACGTCATTGTGCAATCTAAAATGCATTGCGTTGGATTGGAACAATCTCATCTAGCTTTTAAACGAGTTATAAATACATTTATAGCTATCAATTTCCAATTTGTAATGAATTAATTACGAACATTTTGAAGTTAACATTTAAAATCGAATATTTAACAATGATAAAAAAAAAAAAAAAAAAAAAAATACGGCTTTGGTCCATTTTAAATTTATCAAACAGTTGACCATTCTATTGTATAGTTCCACAAGATATATTTAAAACTAATGAACTGATCTCCCTCTCCCCACGCCCCCAGAAAAAAAAACAAAAACAATATGACATAGCAACTAATTATCTATAATAAATGAACATCTTAAAATAAAATCGAAACTAACAAAAATGTCAATTATTCTGTCATTTTTCACTTTTCACTGTGTTTTGAATCTATGTATACTTCATTAAAATGTCAAAAAACTCCTGACACTGGTACCTCCATAAGCTTGAACATCTGAAGCTGGTCACATATATGTAATTGTCGATTTTTTGGAAAACACAGAAGAAGCAATACACATTGACCAACGCAAAAAACAAAAAACAAAAAACAAAACATTGATATATCTCAAGAACTTTTCCAGCTCTAAAGTTTCTTAGGTATGGTAATTTCTTGAAATATACTGCTCCTTAAATATTCAAACATTTCGATAAGTTTTTCTACCCCTAGACAAAGTGGCATAAAACAGAATTGGCATTGTTATCAATTCGACCAGTTTTGAAAGTAGGAACACGGGATAAGGAAGTAAGTCTCGTAATGATGAAACGACACTAAATGAAAATAACGTTTTATAAACAAGGTCTGTCTGGAGCCTAATCATGAATTTAACTTCACCAGGACTTCAAAGACAAATGTATGAGCCTTTTATCGTTTGAAAATTTGTTATTCACCTAATACCTTGCACCTTTTAATAGAAAACTAGTGTTTTGTCCTTGACCAATACTCTTTGTCGATGACACATTATATATCCAGTCATACCAAAAACAAGGCGAAACATTTTCGCTCAAACTACTGATGTGTTTTGCCTGTGGATAATTTAGTCATGTTATCAATTTGATCAGAGTATGACATTTTACACATTTTATAGAAATAAAAGCGTCAACTTAATCATCAATCATTCATATTCTACCTGATACATCTGTGTCAATAACTTTCTGTTAGCCTTTAATTCAGAACTGCTTATTTACTAAGTTACCTTACCACGATAGCGCATGTTTATATCTGTACAAAATATGAAGCTACTAACACATGTGGCAATCAATACTCAATAATAAATAAACAAATCTATTTCAATAAAAATGTTGTACCTTAAAATCGGAAAAGACAGAAAAAATATACAGTCTAAGTTTGTTTTTCTTTGTGTTATTGTCTGAAGAAATTATCTAAAAGACACTTGAATGCTATTTTACAGAACCCAGTGGGATCTTAATATTTGTCGGCAGAATCTTAACAATACTAATTGATCATTTTGGGATTAACAGAACGTGTTTGTCCTTTGCTTATATTCCTTGAACTTATTTCCTTCAACAGATGCTACGCATATTGGTTTTCAAACTTAGTTATATAGAAAAAAGAGAAAAGAACATTTTAGTCACGAATCCTCTAAAATGAAAAAAAAATGATCGTAAAGAATACATTGATATAAACATAAACATAAGTTGTAGATTAACAATAACAATCAACATTACATGATATTATATCAATAGACACCTTGAACAGACCCAACACAGTAAGGGTATTTTAATTTTTACTTGGATTTCAAATATCTAAGTTTTCAATGCGTTATTTTTCTGTTATTGCACAATGAGAAATTACTAATAAAATCTTTAGAACACCATAGATATTAGTTATACAAATAATATCAAGAACATTTAGTTTGTCAATAGTATTGAAAATGTAGCTGTTGTGGTCAATAGCATACTTTTTTTTTCATATTTAGCTCCAATTTATTAATTACTTAATATATATACTTTTCTATCAATGTATTCTTTAAAGAATGTATATCTCTTCTAATCTCCCTTCACCTTTTTCTGCACTCAGAACCGAAACGATTTTATTTGATTTTATTTGATGAAAGTACATTCAATCTGATAATAACTATGTTTTCACATCATGCAAAAAATATACAATCTGTTTAGATTTTTAAACTAAAACGGAACATTTAAAGAAAATATCGAGGACGGATTTGTCGTTAAAAAAAGATGAAAAAAGTAAAAAAAGTAGGACATATTAGTGGTATTTTTCACACAGATATTCCATTAAGGTCAACCAAATCGTAATGGCTTTTGTCAAATTTATATAAAGTGATTTTATGATTTTTAACTTTATCAGATCACTCTAATAAGGAAATCCTCATATAACTTATCCTATCACCTCGAAGATATATAATTCGTCTCTAGGTGCTTCTGTTATGCTACCACAAAGAAATTGAAATTTCGCGATAGATAAGTTGAACTTATCTCTTGTCTTAAAGTAAAGTTTCCAAATTAAAGATGTAAGTTAAGGAATGAAAAAGACTTCGCTGTTTCTGTGGTACCATTTGTTTTTAGCGCAATAGTGGATTTAATAAAAATTATCACCAATCTTTGAATTAGTGAGTGAAAGGTCATCTTCTACATAGCTGAATTGAAATTAAATGGTAATTCCAGCTCCGTGTCAACTTTCTTGAGAAGTGCCTGTATGAAGTCTGTCTCATATGATTACATATTTAATCTGATAATGCATTGTATTGATTGTGACAAAGACATTAAGTGTTATCAAATAGACATTCATAGCACACTATTCAGAGAGATATTGGTATCATTATGTTATAGATATGACGAACAGACTAACATCAGTGTTCATCTCCGTACATATGGGTTTAAATCCGCATCTTTTGTTTATACGCAGCGATGTTTACAATCATCAGCAATGCAAACGTTGCTTTTGTTTTTCCTACCCATGCATATCGATAGACTGAACACCTTGTTAAATAAAGATTATGTGTTCTGAAAACTTACATGCTAGTAAATTTCATGTTTTTATAATCTCACTTTGAAATTGTAACGACAAGGATCACGAAATGTACTAGAGGCCTTGACAATATATGTTATAATGCGTCCAGAGATTAAACTATCTTATTTTCATAAATTTGATATTGATTATACATGTAAGTAAAAGTACTTATATCTATTGCAATTTGTCATGTACATAACAACGTAAATTGTTTAATTGAATTGTATTGTTTTTTTGGTTTTTTTTTTAAATGGTGCACAAGATAATTCTATTTTAGAAAAACAAAGATAGTAAGCTTCTTAAAATTAATTTTAAAATGTAATACTATTCAATTCGTCAAAATATCGTGTTAAAGAGTGAACATTAGACATGTGGATCATCAAGGGATTATTGGGGGAAAACAACTAATGTATAGATACTTTGTAATTCATAGAAGCAGGTTTACAGTAATAACAATGCAAATCAAAACGTCTTAATTAGTCTGAAACCTGCAGCTTTACCGAGAGGCTAAATGTCGAAGTTACCGGTATCAGCTTTTCTTGCACATATTTAGTATAATTTCTAATGTTTTGTTAGAAAATTAATACAGATGACTTTTTAAGACAAACAAATCTTCGTATACATCTGAAACATTTATAAAAACCATTTAACATGTGTATCACGTCATTACGTAATATCACATGCAGTGCAATGGATTGGAACAATTAAATATAATTTTCAAACGATTTACGAAAGCATTTATAATAACCATTTCCCAATTCGTAATGCATCCATTTAGAAAGTTTACATTTGAAAAACGAATATTTTACAAAACTTTTGTAATGAATACGTTTCTTTATTCCATCATTGTCCATTACAAGTTATATCTCATTTTACTATTCTAACGTTTTACTCCTACAAAATATTGGGAAAAGTCGGGAGTACATCTGAACTGTCAAGTTCCTGTCGGTAACTTATTGGTAATCAGCATCTAAACACTTATACGTACAACACTTTTATAATCAGCCAGTCGGCGTATTTTCATTTAACTAACGGATTGTGGTGTGTTCCTGTAAAACAAACAGTTGAATAATTTTATGAGTGTGACATTTACAAATTCAATCGAAATGAAAGCATCACTAAATAGATTTGTGCATGGTTTGATTGGTAGTTAAGACTACATTATCAATGATTATAGCAACTAGTTGAAAACAAAAACAATATTCTAGACGTTCATTTCTGTTTTCTGCATATGTTACTTACTTAATAACCACGCACAGTCTCCATTTGATATTGGATAGATTTTAAGGGTCAAATTCATTTAGAATACAGAACACATCACTGTTTGTAAGATAACACGACACAACCGATTGTGTTTATGTGTAACTATAATAGCACGAAGTAGACACTATGTAGATATACAGAATATCAATTTATGAATATTAGTTTTGGATTAGAGTTATTCTAATTTTTTTTTTTTTTATTTATTTATTTTAAGGGGGAACTGCAACTGATAGCATTTCTATATGTAATGTCATTTTACGAATTCCTTACTGTAATCTAATCTCACATAACACCAGGTTTCTTAAAATGTCCTGTTAGAACACTGGAATATGGCATTTGTTATCAAATAGTCCGTTTCTATGTATGTTGGCGATTGTTTTTGTAGCAGTTCAGTGTTTCCGTTTGTGACCTGGATTTATTTTTCGCTTAATCGATGTATGACTATTGAACAGTGGTATGCTACTGTTTCTTTTTTCTATCTTGACATTGTGATTTTATTGTACAGTAATCGTTAGTATTACTTCCAGAACGCAGAGTTCAAGGACAATATTTCTGAAAGATGCTCATAGTATGCTCATAGAATGCAATTAAGTTCAATTGGTTTTAATATGTGCAGAAGGGGCTATTTACTGAACAATAAGTAATTTCATACAGGTGGGAGGTTCAGCTAGCTATAAAACTATGTTAACCAACCATTTTCTTCGCAAATTGATTACACGCAAGATTACGGAAGCTGTTTCAATTCGTTCCCTTGATGAATAAGGTCAGTCGGTTAATTTTATCAGTTCTTTTTGTCCTCCCCTTCTCTGATTTTACCGTGGTATGTTGTTTATACTTTTATATTCCAGTTTTGTTCCAAGGTAGATAAAATAGAGACAAACACAACGTTAACTAAAAGAAATATCCTACTATTAAATACACACGCATGGGTACTAATGTAGGTTATGGAGCAAACTTTCCGTGAAAAAGCAAGTCATTATAAAGCTAAAAAGGTTTGATAATTAGATATTTCTGGGATGACGGACTATTTAAGGAAGGAGTATCGTCGATGTATTTAATATTGTGTTATTGTCGCTATTGATACGCCTTGATGTTTTTAGATTGTTGCAAAATTTACCTTAATAATTCATAATTACTTAGAAAGATATCAAATGATTTGATTTTTTAGGGTAAACAAAATATCGCTGGTTATTTCCTTTACATGTGAATATAATTCATAAAGAAAATGTGAAATATGTGAAATATGTGAAATACGTGATGTAGAAAATGAGAATAAGTTGAATTCCCCATTATTTTAATATTATATTGTTACGTTTATGACAAGCAGGTGTTAAGTTTACATTAGTTACAGCAATTAATACGTTGAAAGTTCACAGACAGTTCATTTTGACGATATATTTGTACAATTATCAAGTTGTATCAGCAATTAAGAAGAATGTAATGTTGGGGAGTGGGTTCACTAGTTTATACAACATACAACAAGTAAGAAGAATCAATAAATACAGTATATTTCATACAAATCTGACCGATACGTATACGTTGATCCATGCACGTATCAAGATACGTGAATAATGCAAGTGCTTTATAAGTCTGTGCTGAAAAGTAAACGTTATTCTGAACATGTACAAATGTAATGAACTTTTGACTCTTTTAACATGTAGTGTCTTCTCTACAAGTGTGTGCGTGTCGATTGTAGATTTGTTTAATCAAATCAAATTTTAAACTTAAATGTGTTAACTCTTTAACTCAAATTTGATTTTGATGATGCAGTCTGTGTTTTTTTTTTTTTTTTTTTTTGTGCAAATGATCACGAGCTTTATTCGATTGATATTGGATTTTTAAGCTGTTTGATGGCAAATGGACTGAACTATGAAATGCAACAACGTGAAAGAACTGACTTGTCTACGAATTAAGTATAGGGAAATCAAATAAATGGTGTGAACGTATTTCTATAACATACATTTTATTTTGTCGAGGAAACAATTAATTAAAATAACTCATAATTATTCTTTTTTATGTACAGTAAGATACATCAATAAAGACATAAAAATGTATATCTGAAAAATTAAAAAAAAAAAAAAAAAAAAAAAGACAAATTGAAAACACTCACAAAATATGCAAAAGAACCAATAAAAGATAAAACTAAAACTATGGAAACTGAGAATAAGTTAAGGCATCAACATAAACCGTTGAAGTAAACATGATATACAAAACATGAAAATCAAAGGATAAAACAAATATGCAAAAAAAAAGAAAGAAAGAAACAACACTTAAACCAAAGGAACAACGCTTGTGTTGCTGTGCTTCATCTCATAATTCACAGTGAGGTCTTGAACAGAGAGCTAACAATTCATATCAACCTATACAAATACAAAATATAATTTCATTGCAATGCTATTAGTCTTATTGACTAACAATAGGATATATAGAAAACAATTAACAATGAAACCTGTCCAACCGAACACCCTCGGGACTCTGTGTTTTGTTCGTTTTTTACAGGGATTTGGACTGAAGAGGTAAACGGAAGTGGACAGTTAAAAATAATATTGACACTAACTGACGAGGGACTCCGGTGAAACAACAGACTAGAATATAGTTTCATGTTGATTTAGATGTAAATGTTAATAAAGTGAAACTTCCAATTAGATGAAGCCATAACATTTTTTTTGGATCAAATGCCATTCCGCCAATCTCGCTCCTCGTTGTAAAAATATAATTATCTTTCATTGATATCTGACATGGAGCGAGCTTGTTTTTCATCGGTAAATTCACTGACCAATTAAGATTCTTAATAAAAGAGGGACGAAAGATACCAGAGGGACAGTCAAACTCATAGATTGAAAATAAACTGACAACGCCATGGCTAAAAATAAAAAGACAAACAGACAAATAATAGTACAGAAGACACAACATAGAAAACTAAAGACTAAGCAACGCGAACCCCACCAAAAACTGGGGGTGATCTCAGGTGCCCCGGAAGGGTAAGCAGATCCTGCTCCACATGTGGCACCCGTCGTATTGCTTATGTTATCACAAATCCGGTAAATAGTCCAATTCGGTAGGTCACACTCGTGAAAAGGGAAGGGTACTACAGTCACGACACAAGGAACATATTCGATATCATCTGTGAAACGGTTATTCCATAACGGTCAACCAACTCGTGATAGTGTCCGTAAAATTAACGAAGGGATGATTTCAACTTCACCATTTGGAACTCTTGATTTAATAGCTTCCTTGTGAGCAGCAATCCTCTATCAAGGAAATCATGATAGGAAATACAAGCCCGGGAATATCGTATAAATTGGGAGACATATAGTCCGTATGCAGGCGCTGCTGGAATGTTGCTACATAGAAATGGAAAGTTCACAATTGGGAAGCTGAAATCATCTCTTTTGTCGTAAAGTTTTGTTTTCAACCGACCCTCATTATCAATTTCTAGATGTAAGTCAAGATATGAGGCAGACTTATCTGTATCTGTAGTATCCTTTATCTCTAGTTCAATGGGATACATGTAGATTCGGTCAACAAAGTAACCATATATTGTATTATTTATTGAGAGAACATCATCTATATAACGGAACGTAAAGTTAAAGGATATTGTTAACTTCTTATCTTTCTTCCTAGGAAGTTCCTTTATGAAGTCAGCCTCATAATAATAGAGAAAAAAGTCGGCAAGAAGAGGGGCACAATTGGTTCCCATTGGAATTCCGACAGTCTGTTGAAAAACACGTCCTCCAAACGTAACAAATAAGTTGCCAATCAAGAAATCAAGCATCTTGATAATGTCAGTTTCAGAGAATTTTTTGTTTGAATCAGAGTGCTTCTTTACAAAGTAGGATTTATTCCTCATCAAGACAAGATACTTGTATCTATGTTCGCCATTCTTTTTAATGAAACAAAGTAATACCAAATCCTTCAATTTGTCTTCTAGTTTTGAATGGGGAATACTTGTGTAAAGTGTAGAAAAGTCAAATGTTTTAATACTATTGCAAGATGAGAGAGTCTTAGATTGTATGTACTCTAAAAGATCTTTGGATTTTTTTAGTATTCACATCTGATTCACGCCACCTCTAGAATAGGCAGTTTCACAATAACTTTGGAGCCCGTCTTTGATTGCTGATAAAATAGATGTTAATAATTTAGAAAGAGGTTTCGTGGAGCACTTGGAAGACCCAGCAATATACCGTTGTTTGTAAGGACACTTATGTAGTTCAAGTATCCAATACAGTGATGGAAGATCCAGTTCTTCATCTTTGATTGAAATTCCAAAGGAACATAGAACAGACCTATTATTATCCAGGATTTCCTCTTTGGTAAGTGTCGTGAGGGTATATGTTGAGTTTCCAAATGAATTGTCAATACCTAATTCATTTATCAAGCAGTTTATATAATGATATTTACACACAAAAACGATGTTGTTTGGGGCTTTATTTGCGGGGTCAACAACATATTTGTCATGAAGGTAGGACAAGTGTTTTGCAACATTTTGGGTTGACGTAGCTTGGGTATTGATAGACCCATTTGGTTTCTTAATTCGGATTTGTATCAACGACCTCACAGCCTTAATCCATTCGGAAAGAGTATCTACGTCTTCTTTCTCACGTTTAGCCCATTGCCTGGCATAATCTTCGACTGAATCCATCAGTATTTTGAAGTTGTATTTCCAATTGATGGATTTAGGCTCACTATATTTCGGACCTTTGGATAACAAATTTCGCAGGGAAGTGTTATTGACAATGGTGAGGTCTCCGGTAATAACGTGGCCAGCCGGATTATATGTGAATATCTATCACATGATTATTCTGTAGTTGACTCTAGATCAACATCGTCTGTTTCAATTATCTGCAAACACGAGTTCTCGAACTTTATCTATCTAAATATCTAATATAACGTCATCATCCGGGTTTCAGAATCATCTGCATTAGATAGGGCCTGTAAAGGGAATCCAGCAACCTTTAAACATGATTCAAAAGTCTTTGATTTTGTTTCGTTCCGCGACTTCTCAGTTCAGTAAATGGTTTTAGAAACGATAATGTATTTACGAAGTTCAGATACAGAATGGCATTAAATGTTTGAATCACGTGCAATTTATTATTCAAAGGAAAGTTCCTATCTTGTATTTTTTGCGATGGGAGCAACTGATCAATTTTACGTTTCTTTCACCAGTTAATTGAACTTCAAATACCTTCGGGGATACTCTGTCATCCTGTGTTTGTTTAATTACTCATGCACATCATTGAAAATACCTTTTGTTTTTATTGCTATCGATCGATCAGGTACTTTTCTAATACATAGTAGCTAACGAGCCTTCAACAAGCGTTCAGAATTCGGTATTGACAGGGTTTGGTTTTTTCAGGTTAGATTAACGTAATTGATAGTGAAATTGTATGAGATTTTGAAAATTGTTCGGTTTAAACTCAAATTCGGTTTACCCTGGTTTCACTGTAAAGAGCAACATGGTTCTTTGTTTTTTTTTTTTTTTGTGTTTTTTCTCACTTCAAAGCTATTCGATAATTTGAGGATTGTTTTGTTATTATATGGTTACGGAATACGTATCAAATTCGTTTTACAGTATACATTTTGCATTGGAATATTGCGTAAAAAAGTAAAAACAAAATGACCAAATTCCAGTGCTAATCAAAAAGGGGAAGTTCATGAAATCTGACAAGTCAAAACGACATCAATCGACGCAACAAGCGAAGTATAATTTAATGTAATATTAATGTTACGTTTCTATTTAACGGTTTTGATTTATTTGTAATTTTGTTCTTTAAATAAAATTGAGAATTGAAATGGGGAATGTGACAAAGAGACAGCAACCCGACCAAAGAGAAAAAAACAGCCAAAGGCCACTGAAGGGTCTTCTACATAGTAAGAAAATCCCACACCCGCAGGCGAACTTCAGCTGGCTCCTACACAAATCTTTGTACTAGTAAAATGAAAATGTACGTCATACTAAACTCCAACACATATAAATTAACTCTAATTTAATAAAAATACAAGATTAACAAAGACCAGAGGCTTCTGACTTGGGAGAGGTGCAAAAATATGGCGTGTTTTTGCAAGTTTAGTGAGATCTCAAGCCTCCCACTATACCTCTAGCCAATGTAGAAGAAAAAAAAAAACAAAAACAAAAAAACAAACACATAATGATACGCACAGTAAAACTCAGCTAGAAATAAGTCCGGGTCCAATGCCATATACATTCATATATTAAATTCAGAGTTCATATTTTCATATTTTTCGTGCAAGCCGATATTCAAATTAAACAAAAAATAATCATACAAAACACATCTAAATCCTTCCATTACTTCATACAAATGACAACGTCAGTTACATTTACATGGTTTAACAAAAGTGATTATCAATCAAGAAGACAATATTTATCAGTGCTTTTATGTAGATAAGTTGATTTGGTTTGTTTATGATAATCAAGTTTCAAATAATTATTTGGGCTCACATACATTATTCTAAAGCTATTGACACATCAAAAGGTTTCCATCATAGAAGGGATTACATGAAACGTCAACTATCTGAATCAATGCCATTTTCAGATCTATCTAATGTGTCGTTGATTTGAAATTTCTTTGTACTGATTTTTTTTCCCTTTTGTGAATATCGTGGCTTAACATTTATATTGGCTGAGGGTGTTGTCTAAGGCTATTTAGACATGTTAGAAGCAATCTAACACAAAAAGATAATAACAACAAACATAAAACAAACGTATAAATTCAGGTGAATTTCTATCTTTTTGAGTAACTGATGAACTATTTGAAATCCAGCTGGTGTCATATGTATATATAACACAAACTATGTCAAATGATCCTATGACGAATATTTTAAACCCAAAGATGTATATGAACCGAGACACTGAAGAGTAATATGACATTCAATGACATACATATATTAACAACATCCATACAATGTGTATTTTCCAATATATATTAAATTTCTAAGCCTCCTGTTGCGATCAAATGTTGTAAAAACCTCATAACGCAAACAAATTGAGATATGTACATTTTTCATATATAACATGAAACAGACATTACATGGGGGAGTCCATAAAATCTGTCAAACGATATCAATCAACGGAACAAGTGAAGAACAACTGCCATATTTCTGACTTTGTACAGGCATGTTCCGAAGAAAATGGATTTGTTTGATTAACCATTATGAGGATCAATGTCTACTATACTAAAATTTAACTGTCAATTAATAAATATTAAAAACAAAATATGTAATGAGATATAATAACATGATATTATAACATGTATAGAACTATATTGAATGTTACGTTTCTGTTTTTCGATTTTGTTTTGTCTAATATTTTTTCTTAAATTTTCACATTTTAATATTTTTTTTTTTGTTTGATTTTTTAATTTTTCAAGTTTTCGCGCAAGTCGATGTTCAGAATAAATAAAAAAAAAAAAAAAAAAATGATCACGCAAAAACATCTCAATCATTTCATTACTACATACAGATGACACCATCAGTCACACTTAAGAAAAGGAATCATCAATGAAAAAGACCATACTACTCAGTGCATTTATGCAGATTATTTAACTTTGTTTGTTTATGATAATCATCACATGAAAACTTAACTATCTGAGTCAATATTATTCTATTTTTAGATCAATCTGATGAGTCCTTGATTTGACATTTGTTTGTACTGATTTCTTTTCTTTTTATGAATATCGTGGCTAAACACTTATATATTTCTAAGGCTCTTAATACATGGGAAGCAATCTAACAAAAAAAAAAAAAGAAAACAACAAACATAAAACAAACGTACACCATGTTATAAATTCAGGTGGATGTCTATTTTTTTTAGTAGATGATGAAATATTTGAATTCTAGTTGATGTCATTAATAAATAGCATATACCTATTAACTGCTCATATGACAAATATTCTAAAGCCAAAAATTTATATGAACCGTGACGCTGAAGAGTTATTTGACCTAAAAGGACATACATCTATTATCCATATCCATCCAATGTTTACTTTGCAATAGATACTAAATTACTAAGCCTTTTGTAACGATCAAATGTTGTAAAAACTCCAGAATCGTTTTTATTATTTACATTTAATGCGTTTCCCTCGCATTGGTTTCTTCAAAGTCTTTAGTAGGATATAATACCTTTGGTCAGTATGTCTACTGCATACAAGATTTTGTTTTGATTATTTTATTGACACAAGTAATAGGAAAATTATATTCAAGCACCCCTTTCATGGTGCACTAGAATTAAATGACTCTGGGCAACGTTTATTTTATAATAAAGGGATAGTAGCAGTTTCTATTAACAATAAACGGTAGAATAGCATGATCAAACACATACAAACACTACACGAAATCCCGGATTTGAAGAGGTATGCAAATGTTATGTAAATGTATTCAGAGACCGACATGTACATATATTTACAAACCACTGCATTTAGTTTATCTTGTCTTTACATGTAGTTAATATCAACATTCCTTTTGCTATACCCTCCTATGGGCGGTTATGAGAGACTGCGGTTTTTAAAATATATTAACACCTAATCAAACCATTTTAAAGTTTAGAATTTGCATATATTTATGACAATCGCAAAACTTTTGCAAACTTATGTATTTGTATACCTCTGCAAATGGAAATGTTTGTCGTGTTTTTTTTCTATGATGTAAATTTATCCTAAATTTGTTTCTTTGTCTAGATAGGAAAGCATCATTATTCAAATAATTTTATAGGGGTTATAAAGTGTAAGATGCATCTACATTTGCCTGGTATGTAAACCAATTCAAAACGAGAACTTTATAGAGGGGTGTAAAGCATCATTTCTCTAATCTGCAGAGACCTGTCAAATGTATTGTAAAGGAATATTTTTGTTAATCTTTATAGTACTGACGTTGTTTATCATCTTTATTACATGTTATAGTGTTCTTTTATCTGTCTTTGTAAATTATACTTTTACTTGATAATACCCATTTGACGTGGATTGGTACTTATACATCCCGTCTTTGTGTTATTGTGCTATCGTGAATTTTTGTATTCTTGTCTTTCGTTTTTGCTAATGTGCTTTGTCTATATGCCTTTTTGTTTTTGTTTTTTTTTGTATTTTTGTTTTTTTTTGTTTTGTTTTTTTTTTTTTTTTGTTTTTTTTTTTTGACATATTTGTTTGTTTTTATAGTGGTTAAGATAATAACACAGTGTTGACTGCTGTGCCCCTATTTTTTTACATTTTTGCCTATTATGTCTGTTTGTTTTGTTCACACATTGGTGTCAATATAATGGAGTTTTATGCGACTGTCATACACATAAGATGTTGAGCTAACTATTAAACCAGTTTTAATCCACCATTTTTTACATAACAAAATGCCTGTACCAAGTCAGGAATATGATAGTTGTTATCCATTCGTTATATGTGTTTTGAGCTTTTGATTTTGCCATTTGATTATGGACTTTCCGTTCTGAATTTTCCTCTGTTTTTGGTATTTTTGTTATTTTACTTTTTGCGAATGACTTTCCCTTGAGGTCAAAGTACATAATGGCATATTTATTGTATATCTGTTCCAACAACTTTGCACATATTTTTGTGTGTGTTTGATCAGCCTTTAACTCTGAACACAGACAAACTCATGAACTTGGAAAGGATATTAGGATTTGCACACTGCGTGTATGAACAAGTTAAACGCCTTTTGTATTTCAGAAAAAAAAATCTATATATCTTTTTCATTCCATGAATATACTGTGTAAGACCATAGCAGGGAGGTATAAAACACGTCAATAAACGAGAAGAGAAAAAACATGGGTCACATCAACATATATATTAAATAACTTCATAGGATACAATGTATGTAGTAAGTAGTGCAATTACGATTTGTTTTCATGAAAATATATATGAATACATTTAGATTTAACAGTTGCTACTTCGACAAATAAATGACACTTTCATAACGCAAAATATATCTGAGATATTTACATTTGGCATGGATAATGGAAACATATATTCAATTAGTAAAACATTGAAACAAGAGCATGGCCAGTGGTTCATAATACATGGGTTTTTGCTACTTATTTTTTTTTTATATATATTTGCGACGATAACTTGATTTTAGTACATAATATTTAGACAATATGCTAGATGTATATCAATGTCATTTGTTTGATCAATTTTCCAGGTAAAACCTTCTGAAAATTTTTCTCGAGTTGTATATCAAAGGAATTTACGACACTGAATATCTTTTAAATTCGAATACCTCTTATAAATCTTCAAATTGTTGCAACATTTGGGTTAATGTTTTGGTGGTAGAAAGCCGAAAAAAAAAAAAAAAAAAAAAACATTACAGAATAATTCAGAAAACCATGAGTTTTATAATTTGAAAGGCACATTTTCTTTTAAGTGATATGTGTGTCGTAAATCATTATTTGGTTCTGATAAAAACATTGTATCATGCATTCACCCGGCTGTTGTACACATAACTGATAAACACATACCAAGTTTGCTGTATTAGTAAACAGATAAAGTCTTCTATTATCATGATGTTCTGTTGAACCAAAGGTACTGTTAAAAGTGTTGTTTATGTCACAGTTAATTTTGGGATCCTCTTTCAATCCATGCTGATTTTGTTTTAATAAATCGATGTTGATAAAACTGGACGTTTTAAAGGGTCTGTGTCGCTCACCTTTACTTTTCTTTACCCTAACCTCAATAATGGACACGTGCAAAAATTAAAGACTAGGATACAATTCATGTTTTTTTTATTGATTTGTATTGCTGGTAAGTGTTTTCTGTTTTGATTTTCTTTCTATCTTTTATTGTTTGTACTATAGCGTATACCAAAAGTAGAAAAAAATAAACAAATGGGTTAACATTGTCATTCAACTGACATGTAAACTTTTACGTAAAATTGACAGACGTATTTCAGCTTTGTTGAGATATATGTAGACCTGAATTTGCTTAACATGCGTGTTGTTTCTAATTTTCCTGTATCTTCTTTAGTATTTTTCAACAAAAAAACAAGGCAAACATTGCCAATTAATATCAATAACTCCAGTTGGACATGCACAGGATAAAGGAGTCAAACGACAATTTCTGCAATGCTGCATTATTTGTAGATATTGTTTTGCACATAATGTTTCCTTTTAGCAGTATTTCATTATCTATTATAGACTTTGCTACTATGGTTTGATAACATATGCAAACATTGTTAGCAATCGTCATTAAGAGGCCATGACTCTTATAATGAGATAACTAAAATTTTGAAAATGTTTGTATTTTTCGAAGATACTGTCTTGTTGAACATTTTTGATTGTTTTAAACGTTTCTCTTCACCAATTATAGTTTTTGGAATAAAAGACTAAATTAAATAAAAATAAAAAATCATTATTTAAGGGCAATTATTCCTATCAAAATTCAAGTTATAATTCTCAACATCTGTTCGTTTCGTTTAACTATTAATTCCAATGATGATTATGACCAATGAGCTCCATAGTTTAGAGGAGACCATTGTAAAATAAAACAGACAACGAGAGACGACAAATGCCAAGCTATCGGAAAAATTCACCCTGGCCTTTAATGCATAGTGTGATCAAAACTAAACGTTCAATTACAGTATATAACCAATATTAGTGTGTAAATTGACATAAAACACAAACAGTATGATGTACTAAGAAAATTTAATTGTTGTCCTGTTTCTTAACCTTGTTTACCAACATTGTATATTTTCCGACAATGTACATGTGTTTTACAATGTAATATATTCTGATTCGTAAGTTTCTAGATCAACTATTTTAATCCTTATAATTGTATTTCTTTTTGCTGTCATTAAACTTAGTCCTATAATATATGCCTTCGCATTATATTTTCATTATTTAACTTTTTCATGCTGGTATTTTTCATTGTGTTAGGGTGGCACATTGATATAGAAAAATATGAATATAAAAGAAAAATAGCAGAATAAGTAAAGAGAAAATATCGGAAAAAAAAACAGAAAAAGAAAATAATGCCAAATATTTGTCAATACTGCAATGCTCACAAGGTTACCAGATAACCGAATCATCACAATACTAGGAACAGTATCTTTTGAACCACACAACGAGTTAATCTTAAAGTATCTGCATTTGCAATTACTATATCGGAGACTGATTCAGGACTGTAGGTGAAGTTTAATGTATTTGTCATTCCAACATATTCTACTACAATTGCAACAGGCTGTTCAACATCAGAGAGGTTCTCCATTCCTATTCAACTGAGTCCTACAAATATATAGAGAATAGGAATGAGTAGAAAAGTTCATTTTGTGGTTTTGAGGAATTACTTCAGTCTAAATATATTATACTTCCAGACGTAAATAGTTAATTTTCATTCCTTTATAATGACCCCACGAGTGAACGTAAGTTTGTAATGCCAGTTTTTAAGGCGTTGTGTTTGGCTACCAGTAATGGTCCTTACGTAAAAAAAAAAACAAAAAAAAAACACAATTTTCAATAATTTTTTTTCAAGCACAATTATTTATCTTAAGCATTTGACACTTATAAATAATAAATGTGACTAATTTCCAGTACTTACATTACAAAGTGTACATGATAAAATTGAGAAAGGAAATGGGGAATATGTCAAAGAGACAACAACCCGACCAAAGAGCAGACAACAGCCGAAGGCCACCAATGGGTCTCCAACGCAGCGAGAAAATCTCGCACCCGGAGGTGGTCCTCAGCTGGCCCCTAAATAAAATTGTGTACTAGTTCAGTGAAAATGGACGTCACACAAAACTCCAAAACATATAAATGAACTAAAATTAAAAAACATACAAGACTAACAAAGGCCAGAGGCTCCTGACTTGGGACAGGCGCAAAAATGCGGCGGGGTTAAACATGTTTTGTGAGATCTTAACCCTCCCTCTATACCTCTAGCCAATGTAGAATAAAGAAACACATAGCAATACGCACAGTAAAACATATTTTATCAGTCAGCTATTGTTTGAAAACAATACGTTTACCCTTGGAGAGAATAACGATAGCTGTAATTGGTAAAGTCTTTCGGAATTATGGGTCTTCGCTTCTCTTCAACTTTGTACTTTATTGGACCCTTTTAACGTTTATGATTCGAGCGTCAATGATAAGTCGTTTGTAGACAAAACGCTCATCTGGCGTACACAAGTTTAAGTGTAGTGTCTATGATGAATAAATTTATATACGACCAATCCATTTGTAAATCCGATAAGCAGTCCATTACATGTTTATAACACACCAAATTCGATAGAATACCAATGAAAAAAAAAAAAAGATATTAAAAGGCAGAATAAAAAATTGAAACTTTACAAACGATCAGACTTTTTCAAGATTGTATTTCAAATCAACATCATTCAAATAAATCTTCTTCCCAGCCAGTAATGTTTTGTTTTGTTTTGTTTTGTTTTGTTTGTTTGTTTTGGTTTTTTTTTTCACATAAAACACTTGATAATGCTTACATAATATGCAACATGCTTCTAAAATCCTTTTCCATTTATTTACATAATGAATGAATAAAAAATATGCAGTTGTTTGATATCTTATATACGGTATTAGACAATTAATTTACATTCTAAAGATTCAAAATTATTAAACATATTGCTTTTTCATTATGAAAAAAAAAAAATATCTAATAATTTGTAAAATTTCACAATATGCCTCTGGGTGATCTATTTTTTTTTTTTTTTTTTTATTGTATTGATATTTAGTTTAAAAAAAAGGATAATATTTCATTAACGTTTTGGGCATGCGTATCGTACTTTTTACTCCTGATCTCATTCCATTTTGAGTTCATGTGAGTTGAATGTTTTCAGTGTTATTTATCATTAATCATTTGTTTGTGTATGGTGATCACACCTGCTTAAATTGACACTGTACACTTTTTCATATACAGGAAGTTAAAGATTTTATAGAAGAGTAAACAATATATCATGTGTATTCATCACTATTTTGTCAAATTTATTTTACTGTCATTTTTTGCTGATAATAGTTTCATATCAGAATACTCGAGTGATATGGATTTTTCTCAGTTAAGTAGAAAGAGAATGAACGACAACATGGGACTACATCATTGACGTTCCCTGAAAATATTAGCGATCAACAAATTATTATTGGTCTTCTAAACTCAAAGATGTTTCTTCGCTACACCCTTCGATGAGATTGTTGCTGAGAAGCATACGTTTGTTGAACACACATCGTTAATCTATGATTCGTGTAGATGACATTGTTTCTCAAAGTATGTCCAAATAACCTATAAATTATCTTATTTCTTAAATATTGATCACACAAAGCTCTTTTCAATGATCAATTAGCTATCCGATGCGTTTAATTGTAACAGAATAGATGTACCTTCCTTATATTAGTTCCAACTGAAAATAATATTCTGGAATATCAATTCCACTGGCACAAATATAACAGTTTTTGTTCCTAACAGAATAACATGCATATTGTATGTGTTCCAATTGGAGCAGATATTATGCGATTGTTTAAAACAAGATTTCAAGAGGAGATTCTAATAGGTGGAACAAATATACGTTGACAACATGAGGGTCTTGATAGGGTTAAGAGAATAGAGAATATTAGCAAAAACACTCAAAACTAGACTAAAATTGGGCAACAAAATATCAAAGAATAGAGAATAATAGATTCTACATAATAAAGTATACAGATTAATCATGTTAATGGAACAAACAAATAATGAATTTTAAAAAAATGGTTTAGAAATTATTGAATACAGAAATGAAGTATCCATTCATCAATCCAAACCGTCGAGGTATTGAAATTATTTAATAGCCGACCCACTTCATACATGTCATACACGTAGGCTGAACAAACTACATGCAGGAATTTTTTTTTTTAAATAAAAGTCATTTTGTTTATATCCTCATAATGTATTACTATTCGTATGAAAAATATCCTTTTATTATTAAATTCATTAAGACTACCAATTTGAAAATTTGTCTGTAATTATCTATTTTGTCTGTTCTTTTTTGGAGTTTTGTTTTTGGAGTTTTTTTTTGGTCTGTTTAATATGTTTTTTCAGCGATAATGGTAACGAATAACCTATTTTGATACATTAAAATGGAATACATTGGAAAAACATACAGCTGTTAACATTCTACTTGTGTGCCGGCTTTTTTAATCATCCTACAGTATTCTTGTGTGGTGATGTAGGACTCTTGTATGAAAATTGAAATAAGATTAAACGTGATATTTTTAGCTTTTCAGAGTGAATTTAAACATGAAAGTGTCAGCAGTATATTTCAATTCTTACACTTTTCTGTCTTGCTTATAGTCAATTGTTATGATATTGTAACTATCATATTTATTTAGTTGGCCTAATTTGTTTTGTGTGGCCTATTGTATACATTGTGTACAAAATAATATACATTGTGTTATAACTATGCAGTTTAGAATTCACTGGAACAATCACTGATACTCATGGAATGATTAGAACTTTCTATTTCACTTACATAACGTTTCCAGAATGATCATAGCAAAAGATGCGTAATTTATATTTCTAGCGTTGTCTAGAAGTTTCCGTTTGAATATTTAAATGCAGACCCAAAAGTTAATTAAATATAGAGATTTAGAGATAGACATCGATAGACATCAACATTCTCAGCAGTTGGATCAACATTTTATTTACAAACTACATCATACTAGATTGTGACCAATTGGATATAATATTCTGTGGATTCCGAGAAGATTTCCGGATAAAGAAAAGATAAAAGATTGGACATATATTTTGACAGTTAAGTTGACATTTCTTTTTATGTAATACTTCTTGTAAACTTGTGTATAATAAATCTTGTTAAATTTTATTATTGATTTGTGTCTTTTGTTGGCTACAATTAAAAGGAGATTTTCTGGCATAACACAATAGCAAAACTAATTGAAATAATTAGACACATTTTTTTTTCTAAACAATAGTTACGATGTATGAATGAGATATATTTGCTTCCTGTTCTTGAAATATACTCATCAGGAAACAGTTTAATTGGTATCATAATTCCTGCTTTTTCCGATTTTGTTCTTTTGTTTTTAGAAAAAAAAAGTCATTACTGTCTTATTTATAAAAACAAATGACAAATATAATTTTATGAGGTTTATAAAAGTCTTGAAAAATAAATGACAAGACTATTGTTCTTAACACTAGATTGTCATATCGTAAAACATTTGACTCGGAAAAGGCGAGTCACGCCGAACATATCTGACAAATATTTATCAAAACTATTCAAAAATATATTCGTTTATCGGCATTATTTTACAATACTAAAAGTATCCTTTATTGATAATTCGTATGCATTGCCAATGTGTTATACTTAAATAATAATTCAGAACATGTTATTAATCATTGTTAGAATAATTCTGTGTTTATACCAAAAGACCGGGCGTATAGTGTCTATATGTAATTATCGCATTATCACAATTGATCAAATCTTTGGGCTTTGGTCTTGAAAAGATGACATTTAAATATTATACAGCATCTCTTTACATTTATAATATTAACTCACACGCATATCGGTAATCAATTACAGTATGGTCATTTGTGAGCTTTCATTTAATCCTCAAAAAGCAGTGTGGTTTGTTCAATTTTGAAAACAAAATCAAAATGTCACTCTCTCATTCGGTTACATTTCATTGATCTTGCTATTCGGTTTGAGGTTTGCTCATTGTTGAAAGTTGTACGGCGACCAATAGTTGCTAGCTTCTACGTCATTTTGTATCTGGTGGATAGTTGATCAATTGGCATGAACTTGATTGAAAGTCTGAGCATCGCTTTCTAAATTTGTGTTTCATAGGGTTTTTCATATCTAAATAATCTTTTCGTTCAATATTTTAGACTCATTTTTCTCATTTGATCCGTTTTTTTCTGATTTAAAATTTAAACTACATATAATGTCCGTCAATAGGCGCTATTTCACAATTTTGTCTTGAAGAGTTAAAAAATAAAACTCTGAATCTCAATTTCCTATTTGTACAAAATTGCGGTATCCTTTTTTTTTATAGATTCGTTACTAGTACATTGTATGACACTATTGCTCGTTGAAAACAAGTAACACAATAACAAGTAAGCTAGAACACTACCGTGTATCAAGTTGGAATCAAATGTGAATCAAATATCTAAACAAACGTTAAACAAACAACACATATAAAGTAGGATAATACCAAATCAAAAGTAATTTACCCTTTGGTAAAACGACGACTTAGTAAAACCCACGTAAAAAGGGCTTCCATATGGCTGTACGAAATTTATACTAAATCAACTAAGTCTGGCCAGAATTGGACGGTACATCCAATGTATCGGGTGTAAGGGAATGTAATTTTTGCATATGGCGTTTTATTATATCATTAATCGGATTCAAATAGACCCTTTGTCAAATTTATCTTAGAATCAAGTTGGCTTTAATAAAATCAAAGTTAAAGCATGTCTATATCAACACCTGCTTCTTTTCTATTTTATTGAATTTAGCTATTTTAAATCTTACTATTCTCAATAGAAGTGTTACAATCAGTTACAAGCGAGACAATAAATGTGTTAATGACTAATCAAATATTATCGAGGGGCACTTCGAATATGTAGCAGACAACTATATCGAATTATCTTATACGCAAGTGACATCATATATGAGGTATTGGATGGGATTCTACATTAATGTATTAATTAAAATATTAGGCCATTTTTACGTTAAGTAAATGTTAATTTGATAACTAAACCAAAATAATCAAATTCCATCGAATAGGTTTTGTTACTTCTTAATCATTAGCTTGATAATAAGAAAGTTATGGCCATTTATATACACAGTTATGCACATTTTTGAAATATATTAATTATAATGAGTAAACAAATACACATTTTACATGATTGGGAAAGAGGTCTCCCGGAAATGGACTAAAGTTACCAAACGAAAATAGTCAAGAGAAAACATTTAACCTTGTCGATTTTTTGAATATTACTATTATTTAACATTATTTTAAAGATATTGTAAACCAAAATGAGCTGATTAACAGAAAGAGATCAATTTTCATTCCTGTAATCAGAAGCATTTTCCTGAGATTCAACTTTTGTTTAATATCTTTAATATATTATTCGGTTACATTAGACAAAAACGTAAGTCTGTTATTGGATAGTACTTTAATAGGAAGACGTATGACATATTATCTATTATTTTGATTTGCATGAGAAGTTTAAAGTGATTTGTGCAATTAAGAATGAACATCTAATAAAAGTTAACAAAATAAAAAAAAAAGTCGGAAGTTACTTTCACATGGAAGAACTGCATTAATATCCATACATTTCGTTTCATAAGGCAGCTTGCAAATTTCAATCCTGCTTTCTCACTAATGTGTCATTTTCTTGTTCCTTGTCAGTTAGCGGTTTTCCTGGTTTGAGGTGCAATTCCTGTTTTCTTTTTTATTATCTAGACACTGAAGGCAAAAAAGAGAAAGCTTTTGTACACGTAATACTACGCTGAATGACATTGGGAACTATGTATAACATTATATAAAGCATTAATTTTATAAGGTTTCGTTTCAATATGTGTTTGTTGAAATTCGAATAGTTTCACATTTTGTAATGTTCGATATTGTTTTTATAGCTGACGCTTGATCATTTATTCACTTAAGTGCTGCTTTAGACCACACTCGGATTCGGGTAGGTATTAATAAAATGCCAAACTACAACCTACATTAAATATGTATACGTGCCGACACTACATGAACGCTTTTAACGTGCTTAACTCAATGTTGATTCTGATAATAAACATAAATAAATTCGATCACTTAATTTTAACAGTATTATAAAAAAGGCTTAAAACCCAATCAAATACTAATATTAAATATTTCAATATAGACACAAAAACATAACGACATGAAATGTAATGATAGAACCTATGCAATAACAGGTTTTTATTCTAGACATTTGTGAGAGATGAATTAAGTGAACTACGTCTTGAATCAAAATAAAATCTGGTATCAATAAAACCTAATCTATAGCAACATTTCTGTTCACATTTAGCACATTAATGCTGTCACACTTTCTGTCTAGATACCGGGGAATGATTAACGATAGATATTACGGTAATGCTGTCGAAGCTGCATTTTGTATCATTTGAGAAAGACAAATTTTGATTTCCATTAATTAACAATGATACATCTGATGTAAATCTTAGTTCAAACTAAATATGTATAAGAAAAAACAACAAAGGTACCAAATCTTTGCTAAACAGTATACACACATATACCGTTAACTCATACGATATCAAGCGCGCGTATATATGAAGGTATATAGTTACTAAGAGAAGACTTGACTTGTGTTTAATAATCTAATAAAGCAAATGAAATACATATATGTAAAATCTATTTCTCTAATGTTTAACTGTGAGATAAAAAAAAAATAAAGTGTTTTTCCAAAGTTTTATGAAAAAACGTTCTATTACATTATTCAGATGCGCAGTCGCCTCTTATCGGTGCCTACAAATGCTAAATTTAGGAACGGAAGTTTATGTTGATGTCATATTTGAACTTCACGCTATTGACACAACAAAAAACAATTGTTGAAAAAAAAGTACCTGTCTTTTTCCGTTGCTTTTTTGCATAAAACAAAGAGAAACTACATGTAATTGAAGTTATTCATCAGATTAAAGTTTTATTTGGTTCTCGCAAAAGAAAAGCGTTTGTACCGCCGTTTTGTCTTACCACTAGCTAAATGGTATAACAAACAAAATACAAGTGATTTGTTATTTGACGACGATGATGCCGCGTTTGATTAAAGTTTGTCTCATTGTAGGTTGCACTTTGTAAATACAGCTGTTTCACAAACCACGCCTCTTTTGGGGAGATATGTAATATTCATAGATTTTTTGTTTTGTTTCCTGGATATGTTTCTTCTCGTAGAGACATAACTTAGGAATTTGCATTGTCTTTATTTACAGAAGTGCAACCTATATTGGGTGAAAAAGAGAACATGTAGAATTTCACCAAATCTGGTTTTAATGGAATTAACCCAAATATAAAGTTTTATAAATATTTCAAGAAGATTGAGAAAATCCTTGCCCTTAAATATAATGACTCAGCATAAATTCACAGTTTATAGTATGCATAGTTTACCTAATACCCTGTATATGAAGTAAATTCATAATATATAGATATAGGAAGATGTGGTGTGAGTGCCAATGAGACAACTCTCCATCCAAATAACAATTTATAAAAGTAAACCATTATGCATATATGTAATTTAAATTGTTAATACGTGCTTATATTTACTCTTTGTAGTCATTGAAACTCATTGATTCTTGATGAACATTGTTGTTGGGTTGTTTTTGGTCCTCTCGAAAACCCATAAGTAAGCCGTAACACCTGAATGTGCTTTCTTGTGACCGCGGCATAGTGTGTTCTATCTTAAAAAAATACTAAATATTCCATATTCACAGAAACAGCAGAATTCTTTTGCAAATTTGAGGCCCCATGGGTCATAAAACAGATAATTTAACCTGTAGAGGCTATGATTTTATTATTATAAAGGTCTTTTTATAGCAAACAATAACCTTGCTTTGAAGTTATGGACAAAAAAGATTTTGGCAGTCAGTTCTAAAAAACGTTTAATGAGTTTATATATGAAACTGGTAACTTTATACATACAACTTTTGCAAATAAGGCTTTGTTTAAACAATTCTAGTTCATATATTAGCAAAATTGTGTTACATATATGGTGAGAGATGATAATATTGGGACAAGATTTCTAAACTCACCATTGGAGGCAGAAATTGTTATTTTTTATAGATTAATTGGCATACAGTAAGATGTGGACTTGAGACAGAGGCAGGATTGAACACTTTATATAATCTTAAATATTCGAATGATTAACCATTAATATATTAATGATAGTATACTGAAATGGTTTCAATTTGTTATCAAAGTAGTTTCATACAGGTTCTAGGCATTTCATGTCAGAAAACATGCACATAGAGTAAGCTGACAATAATTAAAGTCTTGATTCCAATTTTTTTATTAATTGAAACAGGGGTTGGGGTATTGAATGTACTATAGTATTGTCTATATTAACAGAAGTGCAAACTATAGCTATAATAATGAAGGTTAATCTGCATTTGCAATTAAGTGAGTGTAAATTCAATAGATTAAACCAAAAAGATCAACTTCCGGCGATTGTTTTTCTTTCTTGATTATTTACTAGGAAGTGTTGCTTATTTATATATACTTTCAGGAACTGTTTGTAAATATACTAATTTCATTAATAAACAAATAGAAAATTGTACATGATTGGGAAAAGGCGTCCCGGAAGTGGACTGAAGTTAACTAATGACAATAGTCAAAAGAAAACATTTTCGAGTATTAATATTATTAAACGTAATCTTAGAGATATTGTAAACCAAAATAAGTTAATCAACAGGAAAGGATAGATTTTCATTGCTGTATTCAGAAATCTATTATATTCTGTGAATCAACTTTTTGTTTTAGATCTTTAAAATAATATTGAAATAATTTATCAAATATCAAAGGCAAACACGAATGTGTTTCTTTAAAAAATCCGCAGTAGAAATAATTGATTGTAACAAGTTTTATGTATACAATAATGTTGTATGATTAAGAATCAGTTTTCATGGTCAATGCATTTGTTAACTTAAATAAACGAATACTACTGTACATCTTAATATTGAAGAGAAAGTATCGGGTTTTCAGCTGTCATAAACTACAATATCTATTTCATTGATGAAACAAAGCTTTTTATACCTTGTTGCAATAGCTGTATTACGATGAAATAATTATGATTTAAGTGTCAAAATACAACTAAATTATGCGGCCTTTTAATCTGTTTCTCTAATGTTAGAAACGGAAAGAAATACCGAAGTTCTATCACAATCTTCTCGTCTCGCATCACTGCCTTCACGAGTTAAATTTAAGAACGCTAATTTATGTTGACATCGTATTTCAGGATATTGAGGCAACAAGCATGTGTTGAGAAAACAATGTAACTTCACATTACCTTTGATGGTGTTCTTCATGTTACTGACATGGCAACCAAAACGTTTATATATCTATAAATGAAACTCAAAAAACCGTTAAGACGTTTTTGAGTATCCACTTAGGCGAAATAGTACTCTTAATCTTGATAAAGTTTTATATTATAACGTATGTTTAAGTGATGTAGGAATGATATGTAACAAAGATTATTTTACGGTATTTGTAAACTTGGGGTTTCACGAACAAACTAAGCATCAAGTTCAACCTATCTGATTGACTCAGCCGAGTTTATACATCAAATATGGGCTAAATCATAACTTTTGGATTAAAAAAAAAAAACTACTTTACAATTTAAGGTATTACTAGATACCATATATTTCGAACCATAAGAGTTGGGTTTTACATTTTATTACATGTTTGTCTCCTAACACAAAAAGTGAGCCTTAAGTCAAATCATTGAACAGATATATAGCTATTGTATCTCTTTGGTTATTCTTTTTGGCTAACAAAAATGTTGGAATATATGATAGTTATGACTGCAAAACCATATATCTGGTTTAGATGTTTTACTGGCAATAGATGTTTTTTTTATTTTAAAGAATCAGGAATAAGATGAACATGTTATTAGAAACCGGCAAGTCTAAATAAACTGTTTCTTCTATATGTCATTCTTGTTTGATTTGTTTTGAATTTGTTCATGTCGGGTTAATTTATAATTTACTAAGCGTTATGGTTTTTGCTTATTGATGAAGGCCGTATGGTGACCTATAGTTGTCTACATCTACGTCATTTGTGGATACGTGTCTTTTGAGCAATTAAACCGCATCTTCTTATTTGAAATGTATTTTGCAGAGGATTTTTACCAGCACTGCAAATAAGCTGTATAGCAGTAGGAATCATTCTCTTTAAAACTAGTATCTACTTGAAATACGATATAAATGGACATATTTAGAAAGTTTGATATAGAAAATTCCATATTATAAATCATTATACCTCAGTATGTTTTTTTCTATGTAACAAAGAATAATTAAATATTTGTGCTATTTCATTCTACAAACTATATGCCAGTCAAAAGTTGCGAAGACTATTACCGCGGTGAATAGTTTTATAATCATATTTGCCGTACTTTTTCATTCTAATTTTTCATCGGACAACAATGACGGCATTGACTAATCTGCTTGGGTTTGTGCGCTTTGCAACGTTAAACTCTGAAATGTCGTCAACGGTATAATCTGTATTTTTTTTTTTTTTTGTCGTAATTTCAAATTAATATATTACTTAGCAGAAGCAATTGAAAAAAAAAGATAATCTACGTGACATATTTTAAGAACTTAAACATAACAAATGTATGGTATTGGTCTGTCGTCGTTTTTATAATCTGGGATTGCTTTTTTTCAGAAAGTTGTTTTCTTCGGTATAATAAAACACTTAATGACTTGTTATGAGTGTAAAAGCAAGTTTAATGTCTTCGCCTCGAGCAATATTTGGTATTTTAGGGACAACAGACTTCAATTATCCTCATAACCAGTCAATATGTGTATAATATTCATCGTATAATACTGACAATGGAGTTTTATGAGTTATCACATACGACAGATAAATGAACCAATTCTGAAAATAACAGCTTATATGGCTTTAGAATAGACATTCTCATCAGACAGACTATCAGAATAATTTTACTGTCCCAAATTACTTGTTTATCAAAATACACGAGGAATTATATTGTCCATTTTAAATTAGCAATGTTCAGACGCACTTGACCATAATGATATGGTAATGCCTATTCTGTAAAGATTGCTGGAGATATGAAAACAAACCGAGAGTGAAAAAGAAAACAAAATTAACTTTGAATAAGCTTTTACTTGTTGTGCTGGTAATAGAAACTAATATCATTACATCTGTGAAGAGGTCTTGTTCATTAATCTGATTATTTGGACATCATACGCAATACTTTTTATCTCCGAGAAAAGTAATAACGAATAAATCGGTGGGATTGTGTTGCTTCCTATCATACATTTTTTAATCAGGCAGACATGAATTTAAAATAATAATTTTAATTGCTTTTTGTCATGTCATTGAATTGTCAGTTTGTTTTCGACTAATGAGTTTGAATATCCCTTTGGTATATTTCGCCTCTCGTTTACTCATAAGTTATCAGTCGGTGTAGAGAAATTGGTAATACCGTGATCATCTTTCCTGGCAAAAAGAAATGTAAGCATTCTACTGTCATCTTAATAACATAATTATATGACTATAAATATAGTGCATTTTATTTCAAATTTGTGTTAAACTTCACAACGTGAATCGCATATTTGGGAATCTGTTCGATGATTTATTATAAAACGTGTTTTCAATGCAGCTCATGAATATGTATGTTATACGATATCCAAGCATCTGAATGATACCAGAAAATACTATATCAAACATCGCTCAGAGAGTGATAATATAAATTGTTTCTTCGAAAAAAAAGTAGTATAAAACCTGTGGCTTAAGCCAATGTTTAAGGTTAAAATCCTGTGTTACCGGTATCTTTTTTTCTTACGCATATGAGGTACAACTTCTAAATGTGTGCTTTGGTTGTGTTAGTATGACAGATGGGTGTTAATGACTTTCAAAGCTTCGTATGTTTGTTAAACATTTATGAAAATAATTTAAAATGTGCGTTGCGTCAAGTCAATACGTAATTTAGAACACATTGCAATGGATTGACACAAACACATTTAATTTAAACGATTTTTATATATTCATCATAATCAATATCATATAGTAATGAATCCATTGTGATAGTTAAAATGAAAGAAAGAATATTAAACAAAATAAGAATTAATAAGATCAATTGGTTCATTCCATTAAAAGTTTATATTAAACGCCTTTCTAACGTTTTACATCAACAAAATATGTTTAAAACTAATGAATCAATGTAAAATGAAATAAATTGTGTCCTAATGACTTATGTGCATACATTATCTAAAAAGTTCAACATGCACTAATTTTTATAAACTACAAGGGTTTTAAGATAAATAAAATATGTAGATGAAGGTTTTATTTTTTTCCGTAGATAATTGTCTAAGGAACTTAATTTTGAATGACAACTCGTTGCTATTTTAAGGATTCCGATTTCATCTTAGTATTTGTTGGAATTGACAGAAACCTAACAATTTACGTTGACCATCTTGTGGTTGACTTTTACTGAACTGATTTATTTCTACATAAGATAAGGAAATATCGCATGATTGCCACTGAAAAACTAAAATAAAAATACCAACTCCAAAGCAAATTTGAAAAGAGGAAGTCCATAAAAATTGACAAAATCAAACGCTATCGTTAAAGCAACTGCCATATTCCTGACTTGAAACAGCTATCCACCAGAGACACTTATTTCACACGTATGAGTTTTGAAAATTAGTAATGAAGAACAATGGGAAATATTGGCATCTTCCAGTCACTCGTACCCTAACCTGGTAAATAATGATCGTTTTGCAAAGAATATATTGTAATATACATATAAGAATAAAGACTGACGATAAATTATAAAATTGGAAATTTCGCCTCATCCTATTAATTGATATTGAACAAAACCAACATATTACTCATACTATGAGTTCCATTAAGGTTTCGAATATATAAATAATCAATGCTTTGATTTTCGGGTATTGCTAATTGATAAATTACTGGAAAATTGTTTAAAAATATCATAAAGAGTAATTAAACAAAGGATGTACAAAACTTTAAATTAGTCAGTATAATTGCAACTGTAATCTTCGTTTATGTGGTAAATACTTGCATATGCACTCTTAACACTCTCCGTATGCAGTTTCCAGTTTATAAGAACAGATTTAACTATTGTTTGTGGTCGGTAAAACATTTCATTCCCTTTTCACTTTTTCTACATTGGTAAAACAACATTTAAGTGTAAGGTATATATTTTTTTTTAAATGTTAAAAAACAGTTCCTTTCTATTTCAAATCAAGGAAATACATTTATGATTATCAGTGTCCGCGCCATGCAAATGCCATTAAATCCATTTAGATTATAAAAGAAAAAGACGCATTTAGAGCTTTTATAAAAATATCAATAGTGCTCTTCTTCATTACATTTTTTTTCCTAATTGTGTATAGCCATTATATACAAAATACAATTAAGAATAAATGTTTCGATGTCAAACAAATCCAAATTTACTATAATTAATATAGTTGTAATTTTATATTATCGTTAATGTGCATTTAGGTTTTTATCAAGCAAACTTTATTAATCAAAAATTGTTAAAGACATATTTTGTATGTTTTGCATGTATTGTTAGATTCGTAATAATTAATACCTTTATGGTATTGTAGGCTATCAGTTTGAAATTGGTATTATTCATGTGTTCGCATACAGCCTATTCTTTTTTATTGGCTGCAATTCATATTGAACGACACAAAACAATGGAAAGAGAAAGTTAACATTGTTTGCCAATTGTCTAACACCTTCAACTTTTAAATGACGTATCTAATGTAATATCTTTGTACACGTAATAGTTTTTCTAAATGCTTCATGTAAAAAGTAAAATAACAAAAATACTTTAATCTTCTACTCCTTGCAGGCTCGCTTGAAAACGTGAAAACGTCAGTATCAAACACAGAAACGCCATATTTTGTAATAACGCAATTAAAAAGGAAAAGTTTCAACGAAACATTTGTTGATTCCACTTCGAAGAGGGATGATCTTGTAACGGTTGAATTATATCGTCCTGGGCAACGACTAAAATTTGTTTATCAATGCAGAAATTACTGTAGCTGCCTGCATTTGTAAAAAAAACGTTATCATAAAATTGAATATCAAAGGAAAGCATTTTGTATATTGAAATAATTGATTTTAATGTTTTATAAGTATATGATGCTTTGTTGCAATACGATTTAGTTTGTTAACCTGGAATTTATTTTAAATTTTAGCTTAAACAAGAACTTGATTATGCAGTATTACTTTTACATAACGCATTTAAATTTCAAACATAATTGCATGTCATAATATCCCGGATTTTGACTTGTTGATAAATAGTGTATTTACCAAACATTTTCTTTATCGTTCACATTTTATGTCATAAGGTATCTCTTTTTATGCTCTATTCCGTTGTATTTGCTAATACGTATGTACCTTTTTACCCTTCACAGGGACGCTTGGTCAATTATATGCGTTAGAACAGATTTTTTTTTTTGCTAATGTCTCTAGCATCAAGATTTTCGACATAGTGCTGATTTTTTTCTTGATTCACGGCCGTCTGTAAACTATTACCTCACATGTAAAATTAATGAATGACAGTTTATCTTCAGATCAGATTTGAATGTCACGCAAATGATTCAAAAAGCTTCTGTTCACACTTTAGTTTACAAAGATGGAATGAAACGCAGCCAAAAACATTATAGTATGGTCAAATTTAGACATAAAACAAAGCGACATAAAATGTGATGATAAATAATATTGTGTCAAAGAATACAGAAACAAAATATTTTGTGCATACGCAATACATGCAATAACAGTCTTTCTTTATAGACATGTTTACGAGATAGATTAAGTGAACTACTTCTTGAATCAAAATAAAATCCGGTATCAATATCATCTAACCTTGAGCGATATTTCTGTACAAATTCATTAATGTTGTCACTTTTCATGTCTATATACCTGGGACTGATTAACGATAGATATAACGGAAATTCTGTCGATACTTTATTTTCTATCATTTGACAGAGACAACGTTTGATTTACATTAAATTGATCAAGATATATCCGACATATGTTTCAGTTCAGACTGACTGAATATAATATACTTTAGTGTTCTGACTGGGAATTAATATGTTTACACCAAATCATTTGCAGTGAACCTGGGAATAATATTGTCGGATATTTTGTTGATGGATACAACTTTTCATACAAAACTGTATAAGGGAAAGAAACAACAATAACAAATAAGTATTACACAGTTTAAACATATATATACCGTCAACAATATAATATATAAAGCGCGTGGATGTAGGAAGGTTTAGATAAAAAAAAAAGTATAAAACAAATATCAGACTCCGTAAATAAAAAAAAAGTTTATAAAAACTGACTAAACTGACAACATCAAACGTTATCAACGGAACGAACGAAAAAAACAACTGTCATTTTCCTGACTTGGTACAGACATTTTCCGTAAATACTCATCACACCGCATAATTCGATAATAGAAAAAAAATATAGTTTCATATATATGTAAAATTGTTTCCTTAATGTTAAACTATGTGATCAAATAAGGAACTTATTTCTAACTGTGGGGAAATAGATTCTATCACATACTTCTAATGCATGGTTGCCTCTTATCAATGCCTTAACATATGTAATTAGATATCATTAAAAAAGAGAGGCGAAAGATACTAAAGGGACATTCAAACTCATAAGTCGAAAATAAACTGACAGAACAACATGGCTAAAAACGAAAAAGACCAACAGACAACAGGCAAACAGTAGTACACACAACATAAAAAACTAAAGATTAAGCAACACGAACCCTACCACAAACTAGGGGTGATCTCAGATGCTCGAGTACGCAGATCCTGCTCCACATGTGGAACCCGTCGTGTTGTTTATGTTAGTACAAACCCAGTAATAAGTCTAAATCAGTAGGTCACATTCTGTGAAAAGGGGACGAGATTGTAGTTACGACATTTAGAACATTTCTGATATCATCTGTGAAACGGATATTCCATAACGATCAACCAACTTTTGACTGCGTCCGTAAAAGTTACGATGATTTCAACTACTCAGCTTGGAACTCTTGGTATAATAGCTTGCTTGTGAGCAGGAACCCTCTATCAAAGACATCAGGATAGGTAATACAAGCCCTGGAATATCGTATTAACTGGGAGATATATACTCCGTATGCAGGCGCTGATGGAATGTTGCTACATAGAAACGGAAAGTTCACAATTGGGAAGGTGAATTCATACCTTTTGTCGTAAAATTTTGTTTTCAACCGACCCTCATTGTCAATTACTAGATGTTAGTCAAGATATGAAGCAGACTTATCTGAATGTGTTGTATCCTTTGTCTCATTTCGATGGGAAAGATGCGTTCAACATAGTCACCGAATTTTGAATTATTTAGTTAGAAAACATCCTTTATAAAGGGGAAAGTAAAGTTGAAAGATACTGCTAACTTCATTTCTTCTTCCTCAAGAGTTCCTGTATGAAATCAGCTTCATATGAATAAAGGAACAAGTCAGCAAGAAGAAAAACACGTCCTCCAGATGTAACAAATTATTTAATAATTAATGTTGATAATGTTTGTTTCAGAGAAATATTTGTTTGAACAAGAGTGATTTTTCACAAAGTTAGATTTATCCCTCCCTAAGAAAAAATACTTGTATTTACGTTGGCAATTTCATTTATGGAACAAAACAGGACCAACTCTTTCAATTTGTCTTTTAGTTTCAAATGGGGAATACTTGTGTAAAGTGTAGAAAAGTCAAATGTTTTAATACTTTTGCAAAATGAAAGTCTCTTAAATTGTATGTACTCTAAAAGATCTTTGGATTTTTTTAAGTATGCTCATCTGGTTCACGCCGGGTCTATAATATGTAGGTTCACAATAACTATAAAGCCCGGCTTTGATTGCTGATAAAATGGATGTTAATAATTTAGAAAGATGTTTCGTGGAGCACTTGGAAGACCCAGCAATATACCGATGTTTGTAAGGACACTTATGTAGTTTAGGTATCCAATAAAGTGATGAGAGATCCAGTTCTTCATCTTTTGTTGAAATTCCAAAGGAACATAGAACAGACCTATGATTATTAATGATTTCCTCTTTGGTAAGTGTCATGTGGTATATGTTGAGTTTCCAAGTGAATTGTCAATACCTAATTCATTTATCAAGCAGTTTATGTAATGTGATTTACACACAAACACACAAAAAAAAAACGATGTTGTTTGGGGTTTTTTCTGCGGGGACAACAACATATTTGTCATGTCGGTAGGACAAGTTTTTTGCAACGACGTAGTCTTTAAACTATGATGTAGCATGGGTATTCTTAGACCCATTCAGTTTCTTAATTCTGATTTGTATCAACGACCTCACAGCCTTAATACATTCGGAAAGAGTACCTATGTCTTCTATCTCGCGTTTAACCCATTGCTTGTCATAATCCCTGAGTGAGTCCATCAATATTTTGAAGTTGTGTTTTCAATTCTTGGATTTAGGCTTACGATATTTCGGGCCTTTGGATAACACATTTCGCAGAGAAGTGTTATTGACAATGTTTAGGTCACCAGTAATAACGTGGCCAGCCTGATTATACATGAATATATATATATAAAGTACAATACTAGTATTTGAATTTTACGCCATTAGTGCTACAAAACGCGATGGTCTGTAATTGTTATTTGTATTTGCTTATACAAGCTATTTTTATATATGAATGTTATGCTAGAAATATCAATTTTGGTATATATGTTTATTGAGAGAAGATCTGAAGGTGGACGATTATGTCCATTCAATCTGACCATATTAATTTGAAATGGGAAGACAAAATGATAAGTTTCAATACGGTGCTTCTAACATATTTATTCTTAGACTATTTTTTAACACTCAGTCTACACTAAAACCATTCAAAACAGTCCACAAGGGAAAGAGGGGTCATCAGATTCGATTAAAACTTTGTGTGCTTAATCAATTTTATGAAAGAAGTCCATAAAAGAAATATTTCATCTGGTTCCCATGCCTTTCAGTTAGGAGATGCTGTAATGTACCGGGAACCAGTTTCCCAGTATTGGAGGCATTATATTTCAAAGTAAATGACCAATTTCAACACCCTGCAAATTATGAATGCAGAAGAACGAGATAAAGAATGACGATCTATTGCAAAATCAATGTTGAAGCTTTAATAACTCATCAATACTTAAATTTACAAGAAACAGTTTGTGAATTTTTCCAAGGGAGATAATCCAGTAAAAAAGTATTTTCAGAAAATCATAAAAAGTACATATTTTTAAAACTATCCAGCCTTTGGTCGATTAAAAAAAAAAGACAACTCCCTATGTTTTATTAATAAGAATACTTAAGTATGCATTTTAGCTAATAAACTTTCTGGGCTTTCATTGGAGAACACGCTAGAATTAAAGTCGAAAAATGCCTAAATTTACATTTTCTCTCAAAAAATCAATGAATTTAGTAAAATCACCATAGTTCTATTACAATGTATGATGCCATAAATATTGAATTTCTATGGTACAAAGGGAGATAATCCAGTAAAAATTAATTTTTTTAAATCTTAAAATTTTATTTTTCTGAACTGAACAGCTCTCGGTCCATTTAAAATATAAACATATCTCTATTTGGTTTTTTTAAGTGACAAAGTTAATAATACATTTTAGCATATACGATTGGTGGGCTCCTGTCTTAGTCCTCTCTAGAATTCTCTCCAAATTTACAATTTCCCTTAAAGAACCAATAAATTTTAAACATCAATCTGTAGATAACTTTGGAAATGTATATATAAATTTTACTTTTTAAAAGCATTATTATACTTAACAATGTAAGTTAAACTAACAATGAAGATAATACAATTACAATAAATGATGCCATAAATATTGATTTTCTATTGTACATAGGAAGATAATTCAGTAAGTAAATGCATTTTCAAAAATCTTTAAAAAGTATCTATTTTTTCTTCAAATTAAGCGTTCTGCTCTTGAAAGATCATAAGAATTTCGCTATTTCTTTTCTTTTGATAAAGTAAAATATAAAACAAAGCATACCAAGGTGTAATAAGAGAATGTTTAGACCAAAAATCTGATTGTGATTTTTTTCTATAATTCTGTTGAAAAATGTCGAAATTTGCAATTTCTGAGAAAAAAAATTAAAAATATCAATCTATATATCCATGTAGTTTTGAAGTATTTTTTAAAAAGAACAATAATCTAACAAGGTGAAGATACCTAACAAATTACGGTCACCATATTATAGATTTTTAAATGACCAAGGGGGGATAATACAATGAAATCTAATTATAAAAACAGGCTTCTAAAATAATTTGTGCTGACATATTTTCACTAGAGTTAACTCGTCAAAATTAAATTCATCTCATGTATTCAAATTTATGAAATAATTTTTTAATCTATATAAAGTGTCTGTCAATAGATTGTAGTTTTCAAGATACTAGGCAAAAATGCAAAACAATGTTCTTTTTGCAGTAAACAAGAAGTTACAGTCTGGGGTTAAAATTTGTTACACATCAATTATTTTTGGCAAACTTTCTAGCATAATTAATCGTTATCTAATTTGGATAAAATTTATGCAGTTGCCTTCTACAGACAACCGGTCAAGTTTGAAAATGAGCCCTTTAAAAAATTTAGTAGGCGGGGGACATTGAAAATCTGTTGAGTTATGCATATTGCAATAATTTTTGAGTTTACAGAAAAACTATTTGAAGGTCTCGATAAGAACGTTTCGACATACATTGTACATGTAAAAATCAGCTTGTTAGATTTTCCAAATAAACTAAGAAAACCATGAAGATTTGATAAATGAAGGCTGGGTTTTGAAAAGGTCCAAGAAAGTTGTGAAATTTCTCCATAATTGAAAGAGAATTTATTATAATACCACATCTTCTTATTTTTAAATTGTATGCCCTTTTGAGTAAGGAGAAAGAAAAAAAAGACCTCGTTATAAAGGCATTTGTGATCACCTTAAAACAACAGCTCCATATAAAATTTTTCCATCAAAAGACTGGTTATCATCAAATTAGATCCGAAGCTTATTTGGAAACTTTACCTTAAAGAAAACAAATGATTTGGTGGACAATTCTAATAAAGTGGAACAATTGATGAAGCAGTTGTAGTACATGATTCAGATTTTCAATGAAGTAATACTGTCAAATATTGAACTCAAGATCAGAGTGAGGACATTATAACGAGAAATGTTTGCTTCTTCTTCTGTCCAATATATAAACAGTAAAATCACAAAAATACCGAACTCAGAGGAAAATTCAAAACGGAAAGTCCCTAATCAAATGGCAACATCAAAAGCTCAAACACATCAAACGAATAACAACTGTCATATTCCTGACTTGGTTCAGGTATTTTTTTAATGTAGAAAATGGTGGATTAAACCTGGTTTTATAGCTAGCTAAACCTCTCATTTGTATGACAGTCGCATAAAATGCCATTATATTGACAATGATGTATGAACAAAACAAACAGACATAATAGGTAAAATGTCGAAATAGGGGTACAACAGTCAATATTGTATTATTATCTTTATCACTATAAAAACAAACAAATATGTAACAAATAAACACAAAAAGGCATATAGACAAAGCACATAAGCAAAAATGAAAGACAAGAATACAAAAATTTACCATATCACAATAACACAATGACGGGCACGTCAAATTAATAACACCAAAAATAGACTAAACAGTAAAAGTAATATTCAAAAAGACAAATACAAGAATACTATAGCACGTTATTAAGATGATAAACAACGTCAGTACCCAGAATCTATACTTCAAGACCATTGTGTATTATTTGTGAAGTTGATACGGAATATTTATCAACAAGGTCTTGGTGCCTTCCGATATATGTGTTTATATAACAGAAATATTTGTGAATGTATTATCAACGGCATCTGTTGCATCACAATTTGGTAGTACCGGTAAAATGATTTTCTTGAGGGTTTGGTCCTTGGATCCAGCATGAACTGTACATTCAAGTCTGACAGTTGAATTCTAAGTTTTGCTACATTTTGACAGTCTAAGAATCATGTCTAATTATTTTTGTAAACACAAACTTTTTGTCAAATGGAACAGATTGCTCACATATAAAAATACAGTCTCTGAAATTATTTTCAAAGTACAATTCTCGCCTGTGATTGCTGCTGTCAGTGTAAAAGGGTATTGTTGACCTATAAAGTGAGTCCATTTATCAGTAAATACAGAATTAAAAAATATAATTTTTTTTTAGATGCTATTTCTTGGTCTTGAACATTATCGTCTGTCCAAGTTTCCTAACAATCCATGAACGTTTACGAATTTATCATATCAAAAAAATTCAATCTCAGATTGTCTATAAATGAAAACTGTAAAAAAATAAGTCTATCTTTCAAAAAAAAAAAATACTGAAATAAAAAAAAAAATATTTTCATAAGTTTGTCACAGACATTATCTCTTAATCATAAAAAAGCTTCTGCCAAAGTTTTATAAAATTGCATGTATATCACTTGTACTATGCAGACTATCAGACTTATAATACTGTTCCAAATAAGCTGTTTATATAAATACATGATTAATTCTATTGTCCATTCCAATTTAGCAATTTGTTGACGTTTTTGAATTTAGTGATATATTAGTGCATTTTCGTAATAGATTGCTCGAGATATGAAACAAATCCACAGTAAAAAAGGAAAAAAAAAAAAAAAAAAAAAAAACAAACTTGAAATGTTTTTTTTTTCTTTTTTGAATGCAGTTCTTAAAAAACCTTAAATCGGTGTTTATGAAGAATTCTTAGGTTATTAATCTGATTATTTAGACATCATGTTCATAACATTTTATCTCCGAAAAAAGTTTATTATGCGATTGAAATGAATTGCTGCCTATCTTTTTTATTAATTAGGGAAATATACATTTTACTTATAAATCTCTGTCGATGTAGAAGAATTAAAATATACCGTGATAAAAAAAAAAAAAAACAAAAAAATGATTCTTACAAAATGAAATGTAAGCATTCTATCTTCTTCGGACTGATAGATCTGGCTAAAACTATCAAACATATTATTTCAGATTTGAATTAAATTTCACGGCGTTTACCGCATATTGGGAATATTATCAGTCTAGACTGTTCGATTATTTAATATAACACGTCTCTACAATGCGCAGCATGAATATATGTGTTATACGATATAGCTTTCAGACACCCTTATAGTTCCTGAAAACAATATTATGTCTTTCTTAATGCTGCTTTAAAAAAGTTTATATCGGTGTCTATGAACATGATGAAGTGGTCTTAGTTCATTAATCTGATTATTTAGACATCATGTGCAATACATTTTATCTCCGAGAAAAAAAAGGCGTATAATGCGATTGAAATGAAATGCTGAATATCTTTTTTTTTTTTTAATAGGCAAATATGAATTTTACTTATAAATCTCCGTCGATGTAGAACAATTAAAAATACCGTGATAAAAAAAAAAAAAAAAAAAAGATTCTCACAAAATGAAATATAAGTATTCTATCTTCTTCAGAATGATAGATCTGACTACAAATATCAAACATTTTATTTCAGATTTGTATTAAACTTCACGGCGTTTAGCGCCCATTGGGAATATCATCAATCAGACTGTTCGATGATTTAATACAACACGTGGCTACAATGCGCAACATGGATATGTGTTTTATACGATATAGCTTTCAGACACCCTTATGGTTCCAGAAAACAATGTAAATCGCATCATTGATAAGTTGATAGAATAAAGTGTATCCACAAAAAAAAAAAAAAAAAAAAAAAAAAAAAAAAAACTTTGTCAACGGGTATGATATATTTATAGCTGAGAGGCTGATAGAGTAGATTGTTTCACCTAGAGAAAATACTCGCCTCGTTAATATGTTGTGGTGGAAAAAATCTGGGTACTGTTGTCAAGTCATTAAGGATTGCATACTTTGGTATTAATATTGATTCACTCATAGGGTCTTTGCATCGGAAATAAACACATTTATTTTAAACTAGTTGTTGGCATGATACGGGTTATGTTCTTCTCATATATTTTATGATGGTATGACACTAAACCCTAACGGGAGGGATTGTACTTGATTTTCAAATGATGAAGAAATAACTTTTCAATCGGTTTAATTGATGTCTGGAGCTGGCATGTCAGTAACTGCTAGTAGTCCTTTGTTCATTTAAGTATCATTGTCATTTTGCTTAGTTTCTTTTGTTACCTATTCTGACATCGGACTCGGACTTCTTTTAAACTGAGTTTTACTGTGCGTATTGCTATGTCTTTCTTTATTCTACATTGGCTAGGGTTGAAATCTCACAAAACATGTTTAACCCTGCCGCATTTTTGCGCCTGTCCCAAGTCAGGAGCCTCTGGCCTTTGTTAGTCTTTTATGGTTTTTAACTGTAGTTCATTTATATGTTTTGGAGTTTAGCGTGACGTCCATTTTCACTGAACTAGCACACAATTTTAGTTAGGGGCCAGCTGAGGATCACCTCTGGGTGCGGGATTTTCTCGCTGCAGTGAAGACCCATTGGTGGCCTTCGGCTGTTGTTTGCTCTTTGGTCGGGTTGTTGTCTCTTTGACATATTCCCCATTTCCATTCTCAATTTTATGCTCTATCACTCTCTCGTGTACTTATAATCTAATTAATCGTACTGAACATTGTCTTTTAAATTTTCACTTTTTACCAGTTTTGTGTCAATAATATTAAAGGGTAGCATTCACCAAATTGCTACCCGATGATCCATGTGTTACATTTATAGTAGAATGTTTTACAAAGCATATAATTAAAGAAAAAAAAAAAATAATCTCAGTTTGATTTTTTTAACTTGCAATATTCCAATGATTAACAACAAAACATTTGTATAATTATTATTCATTGATACAAACAAACTATTTCCCGCACAACATAATGTTAATTTGGCTGATATGCTGACATTGTGTATATGTTTACTTTCGTTTCCCCGTTATTTGTCTTCTTGCTATTATATTTCATAAAGGTAAACATAGTCAACGACATCAGTGAACATATATGTTTTAATGTGCTATGGATTTATAAACGAAAAATGATAACATGTTTTTCTAACAATACGTGTATATATTGTGATATGTTCAAAATTATAATAAAAATTATCAGTCATTGAGCTTTTTTACAAGCTACACGTTGTGAGAAATATAATAAAACATTTTGTATTGAGTATACAGAGATAAAGCATCATTAGGTGAATAGAACGTAAACTAACAGACAGAATTTTGAAATAAATAAGAGCAGATATCTTTTATAAAACGCTTTCAGAACATCAACAAATAGGGTCACCATACGTTTTTATGTTATGACACTGTATAACATCAACTAGAACATGTTCCAGTACATTCCTTCATGAATTATACGATTTCAGAGTTATCATCACTTAAGCAAAAAAATTCTACCTATTATCAATTATAAATTATAAAAGAAAATCACAGTTTTTCACGTAAATGATTATTCTAATTTCATTTCAATTAAATGCCTGCATCAAAATTTGTTAGAATGTTCCATCCATGTCCAGTGCACAATGTAAATACAATTTTGTCGACATCACGATATTTACAATGTTAACACGATATCGCGTGTCAACATCGTTAACATTATAAGAACTTTTTGTATACTGTTTACATCGTTCACATCGTTGACATTGCGATGTATACAATGAAGTAACGATGTCGTGTTTACATTGTTTACATCGATATTAACAATGTTTACACGATATCGTGTTAACGTCGTTTACATTGTAAGAACTCCTTTATACTGTTCACATCACGATGTTTACAATGTAGTAACGATATCGTGTTTACATCGCAATATTAACAATATTTACACGATATCGTGTTTACATGTATATTGTATGAATTTTATATACTGTCTACATCGTTTACATCGTTAACTTCGTGATATTTAGAATGTATTAATGATATCGTGTTTACGTCGTTTACATTTATGACGAATTATAGGAGCTACCAATTATTGCTTTTTAAACAATTATCTTTTTTTTTTTTTTTTGCATTGGTATGGCAGTACAAATGTCTAAAGAACATAACTATTTTATAAATATGATGATTTCAATGAAATGAATTTCTTTTTATCTTTTTTTCGTTCTTATGCACACAACTTTTACAGATAAATAGCAAATTAACACGCTCAAATTCATAAGTATTACATAATAAACGAATTTATATCTGATTTAAACCATTCAAATAATCATTATTGAAGGTATAGTCATTCACATAATCTTAGCTAGGGGACTAACACTAGTTTTTTTCTATTTCTTACAATCCTCCCCATTAAAACATGTCAGAAATCTTCAACATAAACAATCGGTAAACAATATAAATACGATGTTGACTCGTTATTGTCAACATCGCAATGTCTACTATGTAAACAATGTAAACACCAGGTATAGATACGATATAATACAAACACAATAATGACACGATAAAGTATACATCGGCATGTTGACAATATCGATAGAACATCGTACACTGGACATACTTTAAATTTTGATGAATATTATCACCTGTAGAATATATACTGAGCTCGCAAGCTCGTACAATGCAAAATACTGCTCAGGTCAATATTTACCATTATTCCTGGGATACCCTATATTATAATAGCGCGAATAACAGGCGGCTGTGGCGTGAAAAAAAATGACGTGAAACAAATTATAGTTCATCCATTCCCGATGTCAGATGTCAGAATATATATCCTGAACCAAAATCTTTATCTGTACATTTTGGAAATAAGGTCAAATGTGCATGGCATCAACAATTTTTTCGACTTTGTTAATATTGTGTTGTACTGTAAGGCTCGAGCCTTAAAAATGTTGATTGTGCAAAAAATAGGTAAAAAAAATAGTATTTTAACCCCACTGCTACCCCCCTCCCATTTGCCATTTGCTAACGGCTTTTTTTTCCGTTTTGAATTTTCCCTTAAGTTCAATTTTTTGTTTGTTATTTTACCTTTTTTTGATAATTGATAGTTAATGAAGACATCATTCTTCTCCTTTTTATAACAGCAAATGCTTCTCCAAATCTGTGTTGCATATTTGTAAATTAAATCGGATGAAACAATTGCCTTTGTTATAACGATAAAAGTAAAATCACAAAAATACTGAACTCTGAGGAAAATTCAAAAAGGAAAGTCCCAAATCAAATGGCAAAATCAAAAGTTCAAACACATCAAACGAATGGATGACAACTGTCATATTCCTGACTTGGTACAGGCATTTTCTTATGTAGAAAATGGTGGATTGAACCTGGTTTTATAGCTAGCTAAACCTCTCACTTGCATGACAGTCGCATCAAATTCCATTATATTGACAACGATGCGTGAACAAAACAAACAGACACAATAGGTAAAAATGTCAAAAATAGGGTACAGCAGTGAACATTGTGTTATCATCTTAATCACTATAAAACAAACAAATGTAACGAAGAAGCACAAAAGGCATACATCAAATTTAACATCCTCATTTTGCTTATATTATACGATTTTATATATCTATGTAAAATCCACCCATAAAGGATGGAAGGTTTTAAGTACTGGCGTATAATTGCGCGTTTGAAATTCGCACAGGTAGACATAAAATAATGTTGTCGTTCAAAGTATGACGGGATACATAAATACAGAGTCACATAAAATGGATATCACAAAAACAGACTTAACAGTAAAAGTAATATTAATAAATAAAATAATTGTGTGGTTCAAAGTATGTCGGGATACATAAATAAAGAGTCACGTCAAATGTATATCACAAAAAACAGACTTAACAGTAAAAGTAATATTAATAAATAAAATAATTTTGTCGTTCAAAGTATGACGGGATACATAAGCACAGAGTCACGTCAAATGGATATCTAAAAAAAAGATTTAACAGTAAAAGTAATATTAATCAAGACAAGTAAATGAATACTATAACACGTTATTAAGATGATAAACAACGTCAGTACGCAAAATCTATACTTCAAGACCATCGTGTATTATTTGTGAAGTTGATACGGAATATCTATCAACAAGTTCTTGGTACCTTCCGATGAACAGTTTTTAGAAAAAGGATGATACGTTCTTTGACATACCCCTGGTTCATCAACTTTCTGCTCAGACATTGGTGACGTTTTACAAAGTCTGAGTAGGAGCTGCAAGCTCTTGAATACCGAATAAGTTGGGAAATGTATATCCCATATGCAGGTGAAGTTGGTATATTGCTACTAAGGTGGGGGAAATTGATAATTTCAAAATTAAAAACTACGAGGAAGATGCACTATTAGAAAACGTTTAATCAATTCATTTGTTCTGACTAATTGATTGAAACATTTTGGTATTTAGAATCTTAGAGAAAATCAAAACGTATGACACAGTTTGAATATTAAAGATAAACATTTATTTTGCAGGTTTACTGTCTGTATGAAACTCTAATATAATGAACAAAAGGAGTGGAAAGGGGAAGAAAAGAGGGCAAATGTCGCATCAAACGGATTAAAATCCCGGATGAACTGAAGTGCTCTAAAAGGGTTGGATTTCCTATTCCACTAGTGACTCTCGTAATGGTACACTAAAAAAAAAAAAAAAAAAACATCCAAACGATTATAAGTCATATCATATGATACGACATTACACTATAGCCCTTTTGTAAATAGTTTGCCTTACCCTATGATATCACAAATTGATGCACTATCTATGACGTATATTATCTAACCCTTAAACTTGACCGAATGTCAAAGTTTGAAAAAAGCACGGTTTCCCTGACCAATTGATAACTAAGACTGAAACTGATGAAAACAACACATCCATTGAATAATCAAGATAGCATAAAATGATACAAAGGAACCAAAACCAAACGCAATAAAAAAAAGATAAACCGATTTGCTCCGGGACGGTAGGCAATTGAAGCCGTCTTGCTACTCGTTGTAGTATTTATTAACGGACAATAGAATAGATACAAATGCCAGGGTGATACAATCGCGATAAAAATTCTACCAAATCACAAAAGTCCGTAAAAACTTTGAAAGGATGATTTCAATTTTACCATTTGGAAACCTTGTTTTAATACCTTGCTTGTGTGTATCAACCCTCCATCAAGACAACTTGTGGATTATCGTATCAACTCGAAGATATATACTTACACCCTGTATGTAGCCGCTACTTGTTTGTTGCAACAATGAAAATGAATTTTCAAAATTGGAAAATTGTAATAATCTCTTGTAGTAAATTACAATTGAATTATTCAGTGAAACGTCATCATCTATATTGCTGAATAAAATATAAAGCGTAATACAACCGTCGTTTTCTTTTTCTCGAGAAGCTCCCAATGAAGTCCGCCTTATCAGAATAATGGATGAATTTGCAAATTAATACTTATTTTTGTCACTTTTGTAAGAAAAAACACTAAATGGTGGATAATTAGAGTTTTGATTTTACAGCTTTCAAAAAAAAAATCGTGTTCTTCTACCAAAGAAACAAATTGACAACACTATTGCAGAAAAACACAAGAAAAAAAAAAAAAAAAAAAAAAAACAAACAAACAAACAAAAATCTACTATAAATGAATAGATTCTTTCTGAAAATATCCTGCATTTGTTTTTTTGTTTTTGCTTTTTTATTTTTTTTATTTACAGATAAATAGTTATTTCAATTTATTCACAAACTTGTGCAGAAGATCTATACTGAGCAATACAAACACTGTTTCTTTTGTTTTCTTTAGACACATTACGTTTGACTTAAAACTCTGGGAATAAGATTTTGCTGTTATGAAATAATATATACTTGTCTATAACATTTTTTTAATAATGTCAGCTTAAGGGTGTTAAAAAGTGAACCACAAAATATACGAGTGGCCTTGTCGATACATGATATAATGTGTCCAGTGACACTTTTATTGAAAATTGAACGATATTTTTCTTATGATTTTAAGGTTGATTCATAGTTGAAGTACTTATATTTATTGAAAATCGTAACATAACAACGAATATTTTCTAAATGAATTGTAATGCTTTTCTTTAGTCATGTTAATTGGTCACATGAGATTTCTTTTCTACGAAAGCAAAGACAGTAAGCTTTTTAAAAATATTTTAAACTATCACTATATTCAATTTTGTAAAAATGTCGTTTTAAAGACTTAACATAAGCCAGTGTGGATAAACAACTAGTATTGGCAGAAACATGTGTCAAATGGCATGGTAATTCATAAAAAGAGGTTTAAATTAATAACAATCTTAATCCAACAATTCTTAATCAGTCTGACACCTGCAATTTAACCCACTGTGTTAAGAATAAAATAATTGTTTACCGGTCTCAACTTTTCTTATGCATATTTAGTATAAATTCAAAATGATTTCTTTGTTAGAATGACAGATGGGTGTTTAAGACTTTCAAAGATTCATATGCTTGTTAAACATTAAAAATCATTAGAAATGTGTGTTACGCCATTACGTTATCTAGAATGCATTGAAATGGATTAGAACGATCACATCTAATTTTCGAACGATTTTAAATACATTTATAATAATCAATTTCCAATTTGTAATGAATCCATTCGAACACTTTTAAGTTAACTTTTGAAAACGAATTTTTAACAAAATTTAAAAAAAAAGACTTTATTCCAAAACAAGTTATTATACGTTTCGCCATATATTGAGGACGGAATTGTCATTATGAAAAGTTTGACATATTTGTGGTGTCTCTGATCCAAATATTCCATTGCGGTCAACAAAATCGTTATGGCGTTTGTGAAATTTTTTGTAGGGGTGATATTATGATTTCAACTTTACCAGAGCACCCACAGAACAAGGACATTCTCGTGTAGCTTATCGTATCAGCTCAAAGATATACAATTCATCTACAGGTGCTTCTTCTTTGCTGCCACAAAGATATGGAAATTTCTCAAGTTGAACAAATCACTTGTCTTAAAGTAAAGTTTTCAAACTACCAAATTCTAGATATAAGTCAAGGAAAGAAGCAGTCTTTGTTGTATCTGCGGTATTCTTTATCTTAAGTTCAATGGCAGATTCACAATAAGCATAGTCACCAAACTTTGAATTATTCAATAAAAGGTCATCGTCTACATAGCTGAAATGAAAATAAAGGATAATTCAAGCTTATTTTCCTCTTTCTTGAGAAGCTCCTGTTTGAAGTCTGCCTAAAAAAAAAAATAAAAAATAAAGAATCAATCTACAAATGTATTATATTTTTGAAACACAGACGACAGCTAGCAAAGGGACATTCAGAACACATGATTTGAAGAGGATGTGGCAACACTATGACAATGAATAACGAAAAGCCAAACAACTGTCTCCAGTATATTTAACTTGGTAACTCAAAGAAAAAATGTTTACAGCAAATACAATTTAAATCCAACACTTCTTAATCAGTCCAAAACCCTCAGATTAACCCATTGTTGATGTTAAAATCGCTGTAACCGGTCTCGACTTATTCTTATAAATATTTAGTATGATTTCTAAACTTTTTTTTTTTTTTTTTTTTTTTGATAGTATGACAGATTGATGTTTAAGACTTTCAAAGCTTCATATGCTTGTTAGACATTACAAAATCATTAAAAATGTGTGTCACGTCATTACGTAATCTAAAATGCATTGCAATGGATTAGAACGATCACATCTAAGTTTCAAACGATTTATAAATGCATTGATAAAATCAATTTCAATTTGTAATGAATCTGTGAAGAAAGTTAATATAAAAAAGAATATTTAACAAAATAATAAAAAAAAAAAAAACAATATCATTTACTTTATTCAATTACAGTTTATTAAACGTTTTGCCTTTCTAACGTTTAACTTACACACAATATGCGTATACTTAATGACATGAAATGAATTAATGTTTGAAATGAAATAAAGTTTGTTCCTAATGATGTATTAGAATACATTATCTATAAAGTTCAACATGCACTAATTTTATAATCTACCAGGCTGATATTGCATTCAAGTTACTGATGTTTTCCTGTAAAACAAGTTTTTGACATATATGAGTGTGAGATTTTAAATACATATTCAAACGAAAAGAAAGCGTCACTAACTGAATATATATATATATATATATATAAAGAAGTCTACCTTACACATGTTATATTTGTGTGTCACTTGTTTTCTGTTAACCTTTGAAAATAGAAATCAGAATCATTCTTAATTAAACACTAAGTTATATTGAAGGTTAAACTTAATCAATGAAAATGAGATTAAGACTCGAAAATTGAAGCATGCTTCAAACGTTCATTGCTGTGTCCAGATTACATTACAGTAACGATTAATTGAAAACAATATCTAATCAATGCATTAGTCATGTTAGTTTTTATCTACATATTAACTGACGTTATAACCAAGCACAATATTTATTTGTTATTGATATTATTTTAAAGGTCATATGTATTTAGAATACAAAACACAACAAATTATGTAAGGTCACACGAGGCAACCAATTGTGATTATGTCTAACTATAATAGCAAGAAGTAAACTTTCTGTAAATACAAAGAATATCAATTGATGATTTACGTTTGGGATGAAAGTAATTCTGCATTTCTCATGTCAAGGGTAACAAAAATGATATTTCTAATTATGAATTATTTCACAAATAATTATGTCTTTATTTAAGGTTATTCTATCTTTGCATGGTGATTTTCTTGTACAGGAACCGTTAGTATTACTGCCAGAACGCAGGGTTCAAGGACAATATTTCTAAAATAATGCTCAGAAACTGCAATTATCTTGCAATTAAGTTTTGTTTTTCATATGTGCAACAAGGGCAATTAACTAAATTCTGAACAACTTTGATACAGAGCGGATATTCAGTTAGCTATAAAACTATGTTTAACTCACCATTTTCTTCACAAATTGCCTGTACCAAGTCAGGAATAGGACAGTCATGTTTTATTCGTTCCCTTGGTTGATAAGGTCTGTCGTTTGATTTTGTCAATTGGTATTGACTTCCCCTTTTCTGAATTTACCTTGGTGGTTTTTTTTTTATTGTTGTATGCCAGTTTGTTCCCAGGTATACAGACTGATGACAAACACGAACTATAATTAAAAGAAATTCCCGACTCTTAAAATCAGATGTATTCTCACTGATGGAAACTATAGAGCACACTTTCCGTAAAAAAGCAAGAAAATATATACCTCAAAAGAGTTCGATATGACACATTTATGAAATGACAGATTATTCACCGCAGGAGTATTGTCGAATTCAAATATGTGCTGTTGTCGCTAGAAATCCGCCTTTAATGCTTTAGATTGTTTAAAAATTTACCTAAATATTTTTCCAATTAGCAATACCTTAATTGTGTTCGATAATCAGAAAAGTCATAGATTGGGGACGAGAGAGGAACATGTAAACATTACTCCTTATTATTTCTCCTCCTTCTTTTTCTGAAAAAGGTATATTAGAAATTCACCGTAAGCTCTGTTCGTCATGTTTAGTGCGTGGGTAGTAAAATTAGCATATGTTAAAATTACTTCAAAGTTTATAGAAATCATGTTATTACGTCTTTGACGATGATTAAAACACAATAATATCGATATCTGGTTTGTACCATCTGATATCATAATGGATAAAAGAGAAACTGCTAGGAATAATTTCCATTACATTTGTAACGTAATTCAATCATATATATTTATATAAAATTAGTATTGAAATTGTTATATTTGCAATTTTGATAGCAAATTTCTGAAAATATGGTCATATATTTCAAGAAACCGATTCGTCTTTGAAGTTCAATTTGTCCAAATTTAAGGCATAACATTATTTAATCAGTTTAAAAGGTACACAAATGGCATATTCATATATATAATGAGTCACTCTTGAAAGTCAATTATATATTTACTAGTTTAAATCCCACCATTGACAATACTATCTGTCAGCTTGTCAAATACAAGACATTCCTAAAACAAGTCATTAATTTTGTTCCATTGTTCAAATTGGCTAATGCGAATTGACAAGGATAAGTTTAAACGAGTAATAGACTCGCACTAGTTATTATCTCATGTAAACTAGCAATCAAACTGATTTGGTTTTCTATTTACAAGTTTCATGATTTTGCTGCATCTGTTTTGTTGTAAGCTTGAAGATATTAACAAGTTTTGCAAATTGTTGTGAATGAGTTACCGTTGTAAAGCATTTCATGATTATAATAACGGCTTAGTATTTATAGATACACAATGAATAAATGTTAAACAAAGTTAATACATCAGAAACAAATAATAATAACTTTTGGTTATCCAATGACTGTAAAGAAGAAGCATCAACATTAGAAATATGTACATACATGTTTTTTGTTTAACTTCTATTACAACACATCTGGTGTTCAGTCATACAACTTTACAGTACAATTTTTTGCTCGAAACACCAATTCCAGTATTTGGATTGGTTGACTGCATCTTTTCTTTTGTAAATTTAGGCGACAATAGTTAACCGATGTTCAAATCTCGTAGATCAAATAATTACACATGAAAACAAAAATTAAGAAATGAAATACTCTAAAGTGCTTTTCTGGATTGACCTTCATTAGGCACGCTTAGTTCAAAACCGAATAGTTGGAAGTAAAATCACAAAATACTGAACTCCGAGGAAAATTCAAAAAAGAAAGTCCCTAATCAAATGGCAAAATCAAAAGCTCAAACACATCAAACGAATGGATAACAACTGTCATATTCCTGACTTGGTACAGGCATTTTCTTATGTAGAAAATGGTGGATTGAACCTGGTTTTATAGCTAGCTAAACCTTTCACTTGCATGACAGTCGCATCAAATTCCATTATATTGACAACAATGCGGGAACAAAACATACAGACACAATAGGTAAACATGTCAAAAATAGGGTTACAGCAGTCAACATTATGTTATCATCTTAATCATTATAAAAACAAACAAATGAACCGAAGAAGCACAAAAAGGAATACATCAAATTTAACATCCTCATTTTTGCTTTTTTATTTTACGATTTTATTTACCTATGTAAAATCCACCCATAAAGGATGGAAGGTTTTAAGTACTGGCGTAAAATTGCGCGTTTGAAATTCGCACAGGTAGACATAAAATAATTTTGTCGTTCAAAGTATGACGGGATATATGAGTATAGAGTCAGGTCAAATGTATATCACGAAAAACAGACTTAACAGTAAAAGTAATATTTATAAATAAAATAATTTTGTCGTTCAAAGTATGACGGGATACACAAGTACAGAGTCACGTCAAATTGATAACTCTAAAAACAGAATTAACAGTACAAGTAATATTAAGAAAAACAAATAAAAGAATACTATAACACGTTATTAAGAAGATAAACAACGTCAGTACGCAGAATCTATACTTCAAGACCATCGTGTATTATTTGTGAGGTTGATACGGAATATTTATCAACAAGGTCTTGGTACCTTCCGATGAACTTATTTAGAAAAAGGACGAAACGTTCTTTGACATACCCCTGGTTCATCAACTTTCTACTCAGACACTGGTGACATTTACAAAGTCTGAGTAGGAGCTACAAGCTCTTGAATACCGAATAAGTTGGGAAATGTATATCCCATATGCAGGTGAAGTTGGTATATTGCTACTAAGGTGAGGGAAATTGATAATTTCAAAATTAAAATCGTCTCGTTTGTCAAACCCATGGATGTATAAGAACCGAAACAGTTTAAAAGTTATATAAAAAAAAAAAAAAAAATAAGATAACCAAATCCCTATATTCTACAGAAGAGACAAGTCAAGGTCACAAACAATAACCGAGAGAATCGTTTGAACTCCAAAGGTAGCGAGACAGGGTGCATCGACAGAGTAAGTATCTCATGCTATGCATACATCTCTCGCCATGTGAATTATCACTCGATCTAAATGTCACAATCAAGATCAGACCAAATCAGGAAAAATTACAGACTAGAAAACTATACTGGTGTCTAATGATCTTAGACCGTGAAAACACTTCGCTAATGAGTTGAGACAGAAAAAAAATCGTATTAGTCAACCAATTCGTGATGATGACCTTAAATGGTATGTAGTGTTGGTTTAAGTCGTCTTTCTCATCAATCTGTTGGAAGAGTTCATGTGTAAGGATCGTACCACTTTCTAAGAAGCCCGTATAGTGTAATTTGCACGCGCGAAAACCATTAACTGAGATATGTAGACGCTCTACGGTGAAGCGAAGGGCATTTTTATGAAATGGAAAGTTGAAATCAAAACGTTGGACATAGGTACATGTACAAGTTTGAAATCGTCCATCTGTGTCGATGTCGGAAAAATATGAATATATGAATCAGACATTCTACTTATAGTAGTATCAAGTGATTTATTTCACAACAAATCTGGAATCATGAACAGCTCAGTATAACTTACTTTCAATGATTGTCGCACGAAAATTTGGGAACAAATACCATTAACATTTTACTTAATCACAAATTCACAAGGATATATGAGATGTAAGCACCAATTGAAATCTGGATTATTAAGCGACAGAACATCCTAAATATGTCTGAAAATGGAATTAAGGGTATTTGCAAGATTCGTCTTCTTTTGGACTGTGAGAACGATTTGTATGAATTCTGCTACATAAGAGTACACAAACAAGTCAACCAGTAGGGGAGCTCAATTTCTGAATACATTCATCAGTTTGATAGAGTTTCAATCATTTCTAATAATTAACGTTTCAATCCTTCATATTTTCTCATCATTAGAATAGCTGCTAGTTACTAATAATGTTAGTTGAATGACATTCCTTGTACATGATGTAAATTTCTGAGACAAGACAATCATAACGTTCAATGCATGAGCGAAACAACTATTGTGCTAGGTTCAAACAATAGGTAAAATAGATAACACTATTTTATAAAAAGAAGTTTCCATCAGTATTTAAAGTCTCATTGACTATTATCAACAGCAAATATTCTCTTATCTCAGATATTATGTTAATTTCCTGGTTATATCAATAGGATTTGAATAAAGTACAAGCATATCGATTTTTTTTTTCTAAAATATTAAAAAGGTTGAAAATTAACATTTTTTTTCTATTTGTGTAAGAGGCCTCGCTGCCCGATTTGTGTTGGTAGTCGAACTACTGTACTACTAGCCTATCAGCGCTGAGGTTGTCAGTTCGAATCTCGCACGTGGCAGATGCGCTCGTCTCTAATCGTAATTTGCTGGATTCTCTCCGGGCACTCCGGCTTCCTCCACCAATACAAACTGACTGCAACGAAAAAGTACAATAGTACTGAAAGTTGCGTTAAACACCAATCAATCAATCAATCTACTTGTGTTTTCTTATACACTGATGCATCTCCGTGAGTTGTTATATTAACTTGATGTCATTTCACGTGATTGTGCCAAAGACTGATTAGTAAACGTTGTAAAAAATGGCGTCAAGAGATGTATGTAATACTTATATAAAAGCGATTGTTATCCTTACAATATTACAAGCACATACAAAGACATTACAAACTTTAATCTGCAATATTATGTCAATACCAGAAGAGAACTTTATGTGAGACATCGAAACCTCTGTAAGGGGAAGTATACTTTAACAACATCGAGACGAATGTAAAAATCGGTACGATGGAAACAAATGTGGAAGAAGAAAAATAGATTACACTATAGGGATGAAAAACAACACAAAGGCGAATACAATATAACAGTCGACAAAACACGTAGGGAAACATTAAAGATGGAGTATCAAGGAATGAACAATAATGCTCCGGTTGGGTACGGAAACTTAGTTACAATAAATCCTTTGATCGTGCTACAGATACAAAACGAAAATTCCGTGATAATGCGGGTAGCGTTTTTCACAATGGAGAGGAAGTAAAACCGGATTGTATTTATGACAAGGAGAAGATATCCATGGTAGTCTGTTATACATCGTGGATATATATACATGAAATATCACATATATAAATGTACATACATGTTTATTTTTTAAATGTCGCAAAGGTTTTATTCTTAATACTATAATCAGCAGTGTCACTTATGTACCATGCTGATAACTGCATCTACCTTCTATAAATAAGCATACATTAGAATAAATGTATTCATTATATTAATGTGACAATAGTATGTCAGTTCGGGAAAGGAGTAATGAATTGAATATGACAGGTGGAACTATTTGTTAAGTTCAAATGAATCCAGATTGCGACTTCCAAATAAAAGCCGAGTGATGTTAACCTTCGAATAAAACCTGTGTTAATATCTTGGAAATATTGTATCATTGTTTGGGGATGTTTTTTCTTTTGTGTGTGTGTGAAGCAAATGGGAATGTTGTGGCGTAATTGGGAGTTTTGCAAATATCAAAACAATCTATTTAGGAAAACATGAATAAATACAAAGACCTTGGAATATCGCACCAACTTGAAGATATAAACGCCATATACAGGCGCTGCTCGAATGTTGCTCGATAGGATTGAAAAATTCCAAATCAGATAATCGTACTTTACTCTTTTGTCAGTATGGTTTGTTCTCAGTCCGACTTGTACTATCAAGTTCAGATGGAAGTCAGGAAATACGAATTATCTAGTTAAAGAATAATGCTAGTTTATGTTTAACCCAGTCGAAAACATCTGTTAAACGCCTTCTAATGTAACTAAAAATAAAAAACAAGTCGGCAAGAGATGTGCAATTTGCTTGCATAAGAATGCTATCAAAGATAATGTAAGATACGTGATGACGAAAATCAGAATAAATTGAATTTTCACTGATTTCATTATGGAAATCAAGTTCGGCTGCTTTCTCCGGACACTCATGCTTATTACACTAGTAAAACCTGGTTGCCTAGAAATAGCCGGCAGTGCTTACAGTAACATTTAACTACAAACATCAATCTATAGTAAGAGTAGTTGGAAAGGTATACATATTCATTACAGAATGAATATAGACAGTATTGCTACGACCTGTAATTTTGTGTTTGGCGTTTGCTGCTGTCGGTCATATTTGCGTTTCTTTTATTTTGTTAAGCCCAAACTTAAACAATACTCTTTTATTGCTAACATTATGTGTGTGTTTATTTATAAATGTCTCTCAGTGACTTGTAGTCGTCTTCTTATTGTTCGTTGGTCTTTCGTGGGTAATAGTCTGTGCCGTATATGCCATCATACGTCATCTTTTACGAAAGATTTACCATAACAAAATGTTTCTACAACCAAATTTGTTACATATAAACACATAGTTTATGCTGTCAAAAGCATTTTAAACGGTATTTACACAAACTATGCAATATGCAGCTCATACGAAAAAAACAATTGTCTGAAAAATGCGCAAATAAAGCAAAATGCAGTGCGGATCGAGAAATAAAACAGATCAGTTTACTATCTCAAATAATTCGAGTATGTTCAAAGTTCCGAATAATTGGTAGAAAATAGACTAATTCGACCTGTTGATACTATTTTTAATACTTTTTTGTTATTTTATATTAATATGGATCTTGTCTGTATACCAGCTTTGATTATTTGGAATATCTACTAATTTTCACTTCTTCATACTACATTTGTATGAACATCAAGATTATTCTCCTTTAATCTGTACAGGAAGTTTTATTGTTGATATTTACCCCTTATGTATCTAGTGTTAAATTGGGTATTTATATGACAGACCTTTCTTGGTATTCCTAATTATTGGAAGATTTTATATATACAGAAAAGTATACCTAAAAGACAAAGTTATTTTTCATTTACCTGTATATATTATGAAAACCGGTTTTTCAAAAGTGATTATTTTCTAAGGGTTAAATATTTAGCGGTGGTGTCTTGCCATGGCTTTATTTGGACTTGTTTGTTTGCTTTTGGCCTTGAATGTTTGTCCCTAATATTTAATTAACTATGTATTTACTTTCAGGTATCACAGATCGAATTTATTCGTTCATAGTGTGTTAATTTACGTTTTGATTGAGTTAAGCCTTCCAATTGATGTTTTATCGTGTGTTTTCTATGTTGTGATGTTATACTATTGTTTCAGAAAAAGGAGAAGGTTTGGTACCATTAAAACGTTTAATCCCGCTGCAAATGTTTGCACCTGTCCTAAGTCAGGAATCTAATGTACAGTAGTTGTCGTTTGTTTATGTAATTTATACGTGTTTCTCGTTTTCGTTTTTATATAGACTAGACCGTTGGTTTTACCGTTTGAATGGTTTTACACTAGTACTTTTGGGGCCCTTTATAGCTTGTTGTTCGGTGTGAGCCAAGGCTCCGTGTTGAAGGCCGTACATTGACCTATAATGGTTTACTTTTATAAATTGTTATTTGGATGGAGAGTTGTCTCATTGGCACTCACACCACATCTTCCTATATCTAAATACACACATTTTCAATCAGAAAGTAATGAACTATTAATAGAACACATTATGAAGGCAAAATAAACGTGTTGATTCTGACTAGTGATTTTTTCGACTAACGATAAGTTTGCAAATCAGATAACTCAAGGCATGTCCAAATACCAATACGCCAAACATAACGGAAATGAACTATCGTGCTGCCGGGAGTTAAGACTGCGAAGCGTTTATGCAATTCAAGACACGAACAAATGAAAAAAAAAAAAATACATAAGGTAGGTCCTGCAAGGTAGGTCGATGAAAAGAAGGTGTATAATTTACATAGCACTGCTAGATAGGGTCTATTGGATAGCGCAAATTTTGTGTTTATATGTACCACATATTAAGTCTGTTAATGGTGTTATGATCATTCCTTAACGTATAGTACAAACAAATCGAATATTCAACGTTCATTATTTGTGTTATTCATCTCACACAAGGCATTATATTAAACTCCAAATTCCTTCAGGACATTCCTGTGTAATTATACATCCGGAACAGTCGAATGGATGTATCTTCTCTTAGGTTTTACTGCGCGACGTGACATTCCAAATGACATCATTCCGTTGTCAATATTAATTCCTAACTTCTATGAATCTGCACTTTTATCTTTTTTTTTTTTTTTTTTTCGTTTGTTATTGTATTGACTATCCAGTGGCGTCATCAATAGAAAAAAAAAAAAAAAAAAAACTAAAGACAAAGTTTGAGATGCAGCACGTATAGCTATATCACAAAACTTTAATTACCATACCTTTATTAACTTAATTATTCTATTGTAACTTAGATAATTAGATTAACATCTGCTATCATACACTGAATAGATTTAAATATGACTGACTAGACACTGGTAAGATATAATAATTCATCAAGACTACATATACATATTTGAAAGTATTGTTCAGTTTTTAATTGAGGGGTGCTCGACTTTCACAATACTTCTTTTATTCTTGGAATTTAACAAGTTTAAAAACGGCCTTTCATGTCATAAGTAGATTTACATGTTAACTCTTGTTGTGACCGCCTTTTCACTTTTATTATTTGCTCGTTCTTAAAAAAACCTGTTTACATTGCTTAGCTGCAAACCCCCAATTTAAACTAACTAACTAATTATCTTCATGCCGACTGGCAAATAAGGCTGTACCAGGTCTGTACTGTTGTCTGTCCTTTGCAATCTTTTCCATTTCACCACAGGTCTTTCCTGTGCTTTTAAATTCACTGTCAATTGTCCTTCTCCATGTTTCTTTTGGTCTTCCTCTGGTTCTAATACATTTGGTGTGAAATCAAGAGAGTCGCTGGCTGTCTTCCTGGATTATTCGTCAGCATTCTGCACCATACAACAAAATATAAAGCCCATTACTCTGGTAGATCTTTAGTTTTGTTTTTTCACCTGTGTTGCATGTCCGCCATATTTTATTTAATTGGCGAAAAGATGTTCTGGCCTTCTGGAGTCTGTTTGAGATGTCTTCTTCTGCTGCGTTGTTTTTGCTCGGAATTCTACCCAGATACGTAAAGTCGTCTAATTCTTTTAGTGGTTCACCTTCTAGTTTGATTTCAGTGTAGGTAGATGTAAGCTGCATTGTTTTTGGTTGTTTGTTCTTGTTGATGTTCAATCCAATTTGGTGTGCATATTTGGCTAGATCTTGGGTTTCTTTTGTAGATGGTCAGCATTGCTTGAAAGTAGAGCCATATCATCTTCAAATTCTAGATCTTCCAGCATTGATGTTAAGTTCCATCTAATTCCATTTTTATTCCCTATTGCTTCCTTTATTACCCAATCGATAGCGAAAAGGAAAAACATAGGTGACATGAGCATCCTTTTCGTACCCCACTGGTGATATTGAACCAGTTGCTTATTTTGTTGTGGTGGATAACGCTACATGAGAAGTTGTTGTAGAAGCTTTTGATCATTTGGACGAGTTTTTATTGGCATCCATATGCTTTGAGGATCTGCCATAGACTTTCCCTGTGGATACTGCCAAAAGCCCTTTCAAAATCGACGAAATTTATATGTAATTTGGTATTCCATTCTATGCACTGTTCCATGATGTTTCTTAAAGTCAATTTGTGATCCATGCATCCAACCCCAGGTCTAAACCCTGCTTGTTCCTTTCTTATAATATCATCTTTTGCATAGCTGAGTCTCATGCAGATAATTTTGCAGGTACTAGGTTTGGTTTCTTTATTGACTTGAGAGTACTCTTTGTTATATTTTTCTATATAAGCCTCTCTGATCTTGCACTCTGTTTCTCTTTCAGGTGTTATCCATAAGGGCCCATGTTTTCATTTTATCCATTTCTTATCATTCTTCTTTCTGATACCAAGCACTGGTCTGCATGCATGAGTGTAGCTGTCTTTAATATCTTTCCAGGTGGATTCCACGTCTTGTTCTAATCCTTCACCAATATCTCCTAGTGCTTGCAACTTGTTTCTTAATGTTAGGGTGAACTTTTTATTATCTGTAGGGTCTTTTAGTCTTGCTGTATGGAATCAAAGCAGAGTGTTCAATATGTCATATGATATTTTTTGTGGTATTACGTGAACAAAGAAATCGGAATCATTCTTAATCATACACCAAGTGATGTTAAAGGTAACGCTAAATCAATGAAAACAATATTAAAACTCAACAATTGAAGTATAGTAAAATTGGTGATCGCTGTGCTAAGACTACAATACAGTAACGACCGATTGATTAAAAAAAAAACATTTTTTTTATCCACATATGTTACTGACATTATAACATAGTTTCATAGTTTCATAGTTTATTAAAGAAAACTCAGCCGCAGAAGCTTAAGACTGCGTAACAGGGGCATATTATACACAATATTAATTACAACATAGTTCATAATACAAACAGTATACATTGTTGAATTATACATCTTCAGAAATAAGTCTTTGTTTATTACAGTTTTAAATTAGACAAACATCTTTTCTACCTTTTGAATACAAATTGACAGCTTAGACAGCACATTACTATTACAATATTTAAGCACGCCTAGTATTTTTTTACATTTGGATAATTTAAATAATATGGAGATATGAACTTTCCCCTTAAATCCTTAACTTCACAATTGGTACATTTACATATATAGTGGTATACATCCCAAAGACCAGCTTTACAAAGTGGACAAATTCTCTCATTTTGCGGTACATTTCTCCATCTTCCTGTTTTGATGGGAAATTTTAACAGATATGGTTCTAAGCCAAACTCTGCTTTAAAGTTTAAATACACCTCGCCCCCTTTGATGAGTTGTTTATATCACAGAACCATTTTTGAATAAACTGGTCTTGGAGACGCTGCCTTACATTACTTTTAATATAATTATAATCAACTTGCCCCGAAATATTATATAGTTCACAAAAGCCACAATCATTAAATACAGATTTTACCCAGTTAAACCACTTGAAATTATAACCTTCATGCTCATGAATGTACCAAAGTTACTTATACAGTTTATCCGATAGTTTTTTATCATTTGTTGCTAGCTTGTGCCAAAAACATACCATTTGCTGTTCAAGTGGAAATCTTCCAAGTTCCCCATACACCATAAAGTTTAGCGTAGTTGATCGCTTACTAAACTGTAGATGTAATTTTTCAGTATTATTTTTATTTTCAAACCCCCATATTCCCGAGCAATAGGTCAAAATAGGAACCACCAATGCATCAAATAATTTTAACTGTAAATCAATCGGAAGTGAGATATTTTGTATCTTCTTGTAAAGAGCATAAAGTGCTTTTTGAGCTTGGTCTACCAATTTTTTCCGAGCTTGAAACAAATTTCCGTTGTAATTAAACAGCAGACCAAGATAAACATATGAATCTTTAATTTCAATAATTTCATTACATAGTTTAAAAGTAACATTCTTATTAAACTTTCTCTTTGAAAAAATCACAATCTTTGTTTTTGATACATTAACAGTGAGTTTCCACTCAAAACAATATTGCTCAAACACACCAAGAGCCTTTTGTAACCCTTCTGTCGACTCCGCAAAAATAATTGTGTCATCGGCGTACAGAATAAAAAATAACTTGATATACAAATCAAGATTCTCATTCATAAATTTTAGACTATCCACAGAGTTTTCATCCAGATATTCCTCCAAGTCATTCAGGTATAAGGCAAAGAGAAGGTGACATTTTTTCTCCCTGTTTCTCAATCTGTTTTTAGTTCTCCATTTTTAACACAAGACTTAATATCTGTATACATGCTCAATATAACTTTAAACATTTTCCCTCCAATGTTATATTTTCATAGTTTTTGCCATAGTCCCACCCTCCACACTGTGTCAAAAGCTTTTCTAAAATCTACAAAAGTGCAGAATAATTTCTTTGCCGAACTCAAATATAGTGAAATTAAAGCATGCATGACAAACATATTATCTTGGACAGAATACCCCTTTCGAAAACCACCCTTGGCATCAATTATAATCCCGATCTCGTTTGACAGAGCATTAAGTCTTGAATTAAGTATAAAGGTGAACACTTTTCCTAAATTCGATGTAAGACAAATAGCTCTGTAATTATCCAAATTATTTGGATCCCCCTTGTTTTTAAATAACGGCTTAATGATACCAATAAACCATGAATATGGAACGATTCCAGAATCAAACACTAAATTGAATAACTCAGTGTAAATAGGCAAACAATTGATTCACCGTGCTTTTTATATATTCGTTGACAATCTCATATTCCCCTTGGGCTTTACCACTACATATTTTTTTAACTGCTGATAGTATTTCGTCCTCTGTAATTTCTTGATCTGTAATTTCAATAACACCCTGACTTTTTATACTATTAGCTAATTCCTCATATTCAATATCATCATCTGGAACATCGCTCTTATTTAATGACTTAAAGTACTCATATAATTGATCAGTAGTAATTTGGATATCCTTATCTGACCCCCTGTATCAAATCTTTTCAAGATTTTCCAAAATTAACCAGAATCTTTTTTTCGAAAGTTTACGCATGTCAGATGCTAGTGCATGTTTAAAACTCTCAAAACTTGTATTAATTTCGGTTTTGTAAGCTTTCCCAGACTTTTTCATCTCATCTCGGTTCTCTTTATTTTTATTAAAACTGTAACGGTTTTTCGCTTTATGGAAAACCTTTCACTTATCCCTGCATTTTTTATTAAATCAAAGTTGGTTAGAAGATCCAGAGGGATAGAATCTTCCCTTTGGTTTAAATACACGATTAGTGGTGCTTTCAGGAATATCACCTATTTTGTCAACGACTGTATTGATTCGTTCTTTTGGATCATTACTGTCCTCCGACAAAAGCAGTGATATCTCGTCTAATTGTGTAACGTCACTGCGGAGTGTCTCAAATAAACTGGTTTTCCTCGTCTCGGACCCATTGTGCATGATCACGCTGACTACTACAATTATCATCGGAATGTGTAGCAAAAATGTTCACTGAAGCATGAAAACAAACACATAGACCACAATGGACATCAGAAAAAAGTGGGTTGAATTCGAGAACATTGAATTTTTGTATCAGTGAAAAAATGCTGGAGGACAGTAATAAATAATCAATAAGAGATAACGACGCACAATCTTTATTCGTTATTGGTATCATTCTATGGGTCAAATTTATTTCGAATACAAAATAAACACATTTGTTAGGTTAAATGACGCAATCCATTAAGTTTCTGTCGAACTATAATAGCAAGAAGCAGTCACTACGTAAATACACAGAATATCAATTTATAATTATAAGTTTGGGATCAGATCAATTCTGCATTTCTCGGAATAAGGGTTAAGAATGGAACTGATCTTATTTCTGATTCTAAATTGATTTCACAAATAATCATGTCTTAATTGAAGTCTCATCTATCATTGAATGATAATTCAGATTTATAGTAATGGTTAGTTATACTGTCAGAACGCAGTTTGCAAAAGCAACATTTTAAAAGTTATGTTAAGGTTCGGTAATATTCTATCAATTTATTTCTGTTTGTTATAATATATGAAGCATGTGAAGTGGCAATCTTGTTCTGCTACCAGGTGGATAAATTGAAGGCATTCACAAGCTATAATTTCAAAAAAATTCCTGATTCTTAAGTACAACTGTATTCTCACTGATGGAAACAATGCGGCAAACTGTCCGTGAAATATTAAAATCAATACATACCTCAATTATAGCTCTTGAAAGAGGGACAGTCAAACTCATAGATCGAAAACAAACTGACAACGCCTGTTTCGTTTCCTATACATCATTGGCTTCCGCATATTTTGCATTGGGCGTGCCTGATGAAGGTTAATACAGAAAAGCGCTGTTGACGCATGAAGTGTATTAAGTGTTGTTTTCATTTTTTTATAAGAGTTTAAAAAATAGACAAATTCTGAGATGGGGACCATTTTCGGAAGGTTGAATGTTGGGGTATTAAATATATTATTCCAATATAAGTTCTAGTGGCTAGGATATAGCTTTTATTATTTGTCTTAATTTTTTTACAAATTTGCAAATTAATTCTACTAGTAAATACTTTAATTGAGTTCGTAAATTAAAAGAGTCTAAACAAAAATGGGAATAAGTTGTTCTTGAGGTGGACTTGTAAACACATATTACCATATACATGATATATGTTAATCACTTCGTTTCTCAAAAGCAATGCCATAAATTGAGTTTAATTTCTTCACTTTAATGTTGAGGACATGAGTAATACGAATTTGGTCATAACGGATTTCTGAAATTTAACAAAGATCGTATGTTTTAAATTGGGGATATAAATATGTGTTTGTACTTTTCAAAACTATTACCTATAGCTAGATTCCTGACAACAAACAACTGTCTTTTATAACAAAAAAAAAAAAAACAACAAAAAAAAAAAAAAAAAAAAAAAAAAAAAAAAAACCAAACGTTAAGGTAAATTAAAAATGAGGTAACTAATAAAAATATTTCTTCCTTTAAAATGTTTGATAAATATACTGAGCCCGAATCTCTGTTTCTTAAATTTTGGACAACAGGGTAAAATGTGCATGGCGGTTGAAGAATGGTTCTGCCTGTGTTGCAATTGCTAAACGTTGTAGAGAAACAAGGATTATTGAAAAAAAGTAATAAAGGCAAATAGAGAGAGCTTTACTGTAAATGCAACAATTTGCAAGTAGTCTAAACACTAGCCATTGTTTTAGGTTTAAATTCTTTGTTACCGGTATCGACTTTTCTTACGCATATCTAATAGAATGTTCTGAAGGAATTTTGTTGTTGTTGTTAGTATGACATATGGGTGTTTAAAACATTCAAGTTTCGTATGCTTGTTAAACATTTATGAAAATCATTAAAAATGTGTGTCACGACGTTACGTAATCTCGAATGCATTGCAATGGATTAAAACGATCTCGTCTTGTTTAGTTATCTATAAATCATTTTTGTAAAAACAATTACCAATTTGTAATGAATCCATTTAGAAAGTTATTATTAAAAAAAAAAGAACATTTAACAAAATAAAAATGATTAAATGCAATTGCTTTATTCCATTACAAGTTATTACACGTTTGGAATTATAACGTAACGGTTTTACTCTTCCAAATTATGTTTAAAACTAAATAAACCAATGTGAATTGAAATAAAATGTGTCGTAATGAATAATTGGCATTCATTATCTAAAAAGTTCAACATGCACCAATTGCATAATTTACCAGACTGATAATTCATTCAAGTTACTGATAATGTTGTTTTCCTGTATAACATATATATCAGTATGACAAATTAGATAGAAATGAAAGCGTCAATAAATGAATATATAAAAAAGTAGTCTACCTTATACATGTTGTTTTTTGCGAGTCAATTTTTTTTTTCTGTTAGCCTTTGAAAATAGAAATCGGAATCATTCTTAATTAAACACTAAGTAATATTGAATGCAAGACTTCATCAATGAAAACTTGATTGAGACTCGAAAATTGAAGCATACTAGAAATTTAATTGCTATACCCAGACTACATTACAGTAACGACTTATTGACAAAAACATATCTAGACAGTTCATTAGTCATGTTAGATTTTCTCCACATATGTTACTGACTTATTAACCACGCTCAATTTTCGTTTGATATTGGGGTTCAATTTTAGGGTCAAATTTATGTAGAATACAAAACACAACACTGTTCGTAAAGTTACACAAAGCAATGACTTGTTTTACTGGCAAACTGTAATATCATGAAGCAGACACTTGTAAGTATACAGAATATCACTTTATAATATAAGTCTCGGATCAAAGTAATTCTGCATTTCGTAGAATAAGGATTGATACTGCATTTGATATTATTTCTGATTATAATTTCATTTCACAAATAATTATGTTTATATTGAAGTCAAATTTGTCTTTTAATGGTGATTTTAATATACAGTAATCGTTAGTATTACTGCGAGAACGCAGAGTGCAAGGACAATATTTCTTAAATATTGCTTACAGTCTGTAGTAATCTTGCCAGTAAGTTCTGTTTGTTCTAATATGTGCAGCAGGGGTAATTTACTGAAATATAAACAACTTCTATACGGTTAGTTTGAGGTTTAGCTAGCTATAAAAACTGTGTTTAACCCTACATTTTCCAAGCACATTGCCAGTCACAAGTCAGAAATATAACAGTTGTTTACTATTCGTTCCGTAGGTTGATAAGGTCTTACGTTTGTTATTGACTTCCCCTTTTCTGAATTTACCCTGATTTTTTTGTTGCACTTTTGTATACCAGGTGGATAGACTGAAGACAAACACAAACTAAAATTAAAAAAATACACGATTCTTAAGTACAAATGTATTCTCATATTAAAATAAGGAGCAAACTGTCCGTGAAAAAGCAAGTCAATATATACCTCAAAAGATTTCGATACTAAGAAATTTCGAGTGATAACAGATTCGACAACTTAACTGGTATCTTAAGATCTAAGGCCGCGAAAACATGATTCAAGACAGAAACAAATTATATAGGTCAACCAATTTCTGAATGTGACTGTAAATGCTGTGTATTGTTGATTTCGTTCGTGTCCCTCAATCTGTTGGAACAGTTTATGTGTAAAGGACCACACCCCTTTCAATGACATCCGTAAAGTGCACGAGCGTAACGTATTATCTGAGATATGTGGATGCTTTAGAATGAATCAAACGTTATCAAACGTTATTTTACTGAAATGGAAAGTTGAAATCAAAACTTTTGTCATAGTACTCGTTTGAAATCGTTCATCTGTATCAATATCGAGAAAATATTAAGATCTGATGCAGAACTTTTACTTTCGGTAGTATCAAGTGGACTTAACGATCTTTGCAAGACATTCTTCTTTTTTGTCCATGAGAAGGTTCTGTATGAATTCCGATTCGTAAGAGTACACAAACATGTCGGCAAATGTAATATACATAGATTTGACAATGATATTTCAATCATTTCTAATAATTGTTTTTAGAATCTTCCATATTTTCTCATCAATGCGATAACTGCTAGTCTACAAGTAAGTTAGTTGAATGATACTCCTTGTAAATTCTTGAGAAAAGGTAATTATAGCGTGGATGAATAATCAAAACAAATTATTGTGTTTTGTTCAAATAATAATAAAAATGTACAACACTATCATGACTATGTATGTTATGATAAAAAGATTCCGTCAGTATTGTAAACACTCTAATAAATTGACTATTATCAACAGGAAATATTCTCTTATCTCAGATGTTATAGTAATGTACTGGTTGTAATAATGCCATTCGATTAAAATACAAGCAAATAGATTTTTTTTAAAAGGTTGAAAATTAACATTCTTTTTTTCAACTTGTGTTTTCTTACACACCAATACACACACTTGAGTTATGTTATTAATTTGTAGTCATTTCACGAGATTGTTCCACATACCTGATTAGTTTATATTGTATAAACGGGCTTCAGAAGGATGAAGTAATATTAAGATAAAAACAATTGTTATCCTACCAATAATGCAAGTAAATAAAAAGACATACAAAACTTAAATCTGTAATATTATATCAATATCAGGAAGGTATCAACTTTAAACGAGACATCGAAACCTCTGAAAGGTGAAGTATACTGTAACAAGAAGGAGACGAATATAAAAATTGATTCGACGGAAACAAATTTAGACGAAGAAAAATAGACGACACCACGGTGATAAGAAAAACAACACAAAGACGAATGCAATGTAACAGTCAACAAAACACGTAGGAACAAATTAAAGATTGAGTATCCAAGGATACTTACTGCTGCTCCTGATGAATACTGAAACTCAGCTACAATAAATCATTTGATACAAAATGGAAGTTCGGTGATATTGTGGGCTGAGTTTTTTTCACAATGGAGAGGAAGAATATATGGATTATATCTATGACAATGAGAACATGAATCAATTGTTGTATCCATAACTACATCGTGGATATATATATATATATATATTATATATTAAATATTTTCGTTTGGGCTTGTATTATATTTGCCTTCGGGTTTATATCATCCGTTCATCCTATTTTTACTCCTCAAAATTCAAGAGTCTATCCTAAATTGAGGTAAATTGTATGGCTTTCCAAATACCGTTTCGATTCCTAACATTCTGAAGAGACATTAATTGTCGAAATCCGGATATGGTGTACAAAAACCTTTGCACCTTTTGTTTGTGGTATACCATCTTTTCCGCAAGTTTATCGTTTTCTGTTTAGTATCAAATTTATAGTTAAGATCCATTTATTACATCGGTGATCCGTTTATTTGGCAATCGCCATTGGCAGTCAGCAGGGTTTAAGAACATTTGTTGTTCGACCTGTTAGTCAAATGCGTTTTGTTAAAATATACTTTTTCACTTTTTTGGGTCTTTTGGAAAATGTTGTTTGTGCTGTATTTAGACCCCTCTAGCAAGAAATTTGTTTTGCATGCACACGTATAAAAATTGCGGTTTTTATCCAACGCAATCATAAATTTGAACGTTGTTTTCAATTTAGACTTGTGTAATATATATAAAATATATATATTAATTGTACATAAATGTTTATGTTTTTTAATGTCGCACCAAGGTTATTCTTAGATATAATCTATAATCAGCAGTCTCACTTTTGTACCATTCTGTGAACTGCATCTACCTTCTGTAAATAAGCATGTATTAGAATAAATGTATTCATTACATTTATGTGACAATAGTATGTCAATTCGGGAAATGAGTAATGAATTGTATATGACAGGTGGAACTATTCGTTAAGTTCAAATAAATCCAGATTGCGACCGAAACACTTTCAAATGGAAGACTTCACCTGCTTGTTTAAAGTTTAACATGCTTGTACAACTCTTCAATGATCTTAAACTTCCAAATAAAGCCGAGTGATGTTAACCTTAAAATAAAACCTGAATGACTATCTTGGAAATATTTTATAATTCCATGGTGATGATTTTCTTTTGTATGTGTTTGAAGCAAAGGAGAATGATGTGGCGTAAATGGGAGTTTTGCAAATATCAAAACAATCTATTTAGGAAAACATGAAAAAAAAAACCCAAAGACCTTGGATTATCGCAAAAACTTGAAGATATAAACGCCATATTCATCCGCTACTCTAATGATGCTCAGTTAATCAGATAATTGTATTCAACACTTTTGTTAGTATGGTATGTTCTCAGTCCGACTTGTGCAGTCAAAATATAGAAGTCAGGAAATGCGAATTGTCTAGTTACAAAATATGCTAGTTTCTTTTCAATCTAGTTGAAATCTTTTGTAACACGCATTCTTATATAACTAAAGAACAAGTGAGCAAGATATGCACAATGTGTTCGCATATAAATGCCGAATGGCTGTGGATAACAAGATCACTAAACATACAAATAAAATCAGTCAATGTAATTAATTGCGTCTTAGAGAAAGCTGTCAGACTATTTGATCAAATGCTGTGTTTAAGGGTAAACAATAAATATGCAGCTAATGATTTCTTAACAATGTTAATATAATTCGTAAAGATACTGTAAAATAAGTGATGAAGAATATGTGAATAAATTGAATTTTCCATGATTTCAAAATTACAATACCAACGTTTACGACAAGAAGGTGCTAACACTAATTACCACAGTTAATGAAATCAAGGTTCACAGAGAGTTCATTTTGACGAAATTTTGGTTTAGTTGTCTTAGTTATATCAATAACAATTATGAAGAATGTCTTGCGGGTAGAGGGTTCATTATGTTATATAATGAACAAGTTAGAAATATCATTATATAAAGTTTAGATTTAAAAAAAAATGGTCATGCAGTTAATAGCAAATGATTAACCTCGGAAAGATCACTTCAATCCGTGTTTGAGTAGGGATGAGCAGCTAAAACATCCAATTCTTCAGCCTCTCCAATATTGTGTATTTAATATATACCCGTCCATAATTCATGGACAAACAAGACCTACATGTACAGGAATATTACGTAATTGCATGAAGGAAAGAATATATTAGACAAATATCTGATGTATTCACGACTGTGCTCTTATCGGTGTGAAGTATTGATACATTATATTTGAAAAGGAATTACAACGTTGGAATTCATGAGGATAATTAAGGAACAGAACAATCATGGAAAAGGATAAAAAAGACATGTGACTATATTTTCTACGAAATATTCCAAAATCTAAATGACAATATCCATGCATCAAACATGTCGACTCACGACACCTATCTGATTGTTCAGGACATTTTGTACCCATTTGTATGTTGTAAATAATAGTCATTTTCTTCTTCGATATTTTTTTGAACATATTTCTAGCTTTCAAAGTTTGGAATTTTCAAGAAAGGCACATACAATCTCCTAATTCTTTGAATGAAAAATTGCCGGATAACAATGACTTATTACCAGGTCTCAATGTGTAATTATAAAGCAATACGAAGTATTTTCTCAATTTTGTTTTAGCTTTAATTATGACTAACAGTTACAATTAAATAAAACTGCATGTATGCCTTTAAAACATTTTGAATTCTATTGTATGGATCGACTTGAACATATACATGTTTCTTTGTCGATCGTATGATACAATGCTTTAGTATTTTAATGCAAATTAATCTATACCAAAAATAAGTCGGGCATAACATTCTTTTTTTTTTTTTTTTTTTTTTTTGTTGTAGCGTAAGTAATACACTTGCACTCGGAATAAAAAAAAAAAAAAAAAAAACTAAAAAAACAAAGATAACTTATAATGCCTAACATCATAAAGAAAATTAAGCTAGACGAAATGACATAAATAAGCGAGAAACGAACATTACTTATATTTCCTTCGAGTAATGAGGGATAGTATGTATCAATTAATATTGCAACTATTGTTTTGACAAGTCATCAAATGAAATTAATAGTATGGAAAAATAACATCTACTACGATTTCTATTAGAAAAAGACTTTACCTTCATTAGGTACTATCGAGACCAATTTTTTAAAATCTTAAATAACTTAAATCGCCTGCGAGAAGAAAAAGAGTTCAGAAGGGCCTTCACAGATATATAGATTGTGAAAATAAATAGTGCTGCCTTTAAGATCTAATAAGACAATAACTCGATTTTAATGAAAGATAAAATATACTAAAACCCTAATTGGACAACAATTTATTCAGAACTGTTATAATGCATCATGGGTAAGAAAATATTGATTACATGTGTCTTTAAAACAACAAATTGATGTTACCAACACAGCCGTTTATTTCGTTTTAAATCCGATTTTATCTTAATTTCAGATAGAGAAATACTACACAATTTGATAATATGAAGTCTACAGGTGTTTAGCTTAATCAGCATGTTTTCCTTATTTATGTCAGACATATTAGTGTTTTTTTTTTTTTTTTTACTTAAAATAGAACTCTATAATTAAATCTGATTTGATTTACCTGCTAAACAAGATTGAAGAATCCAATTTAACAACAGTACAATTGATCCAACTAGGCAGGACAATTTTCACTGAAATTATTTCACAAAAAGGACCATTTTTTTTTTTTATGAAGCTTTGTAACATTAATAAATTCACAATATTATATTATCACACGCATACTTACATGAATAATGAAGAAGAACATAATTATTGTCATAAGCTGAAGTATAGTAATTCTATAAATATTGATGTCTTGTAAGATTATTTTTTATTATTTTCTGACCGACCGACTGACCCGCATATTTCACATGAAAAATACGTAAAGCCAACAAATAAAAGACCGAGGAATTAAACGTTTGAGTTTGGAAAAAAAAAAAAACAATATTTTCTAAAAATAATACATATATTCTCGACGACACACAACAAATATAAATAATATATCCAATAACAAATTATTTTTATAGGAAATGCCATTGCTTAAATTAGAAATTCAAAATCTCACAGTGAAAACCATTTAGATAGTTTATGTTTTCTTAAGTACAAAGATCTATGACAACTATGCAAGATGAAATTCCCACATAATTTGATGTACAGTATGTCTGTTTTTGAGGAGCAATTAAAGAATACACTATAATGCAGGGACTATACAATATGTCATATCTTCAATTGGCTACATTACAAACTGAAACCTTATATTATATAAACCATTCCTTTTCTTTTCTAAATGTTTCAAATCTAATTGGTTAAACATACATCAAGACAAAAACTATAATTGTCTACACATTATCGACATATTAACATGTATCCTCTAAAAACGATAAACAAAATTACCCCTCGATCAAGAATTAACAGACATGATGTGATGTACCTTATCATTATACACATGCTTGTATAAATATTGTATTTGAGATAATCCTATTCAAATTGTATTTTCACTCATGATTGCTTTAATCGGGAGAAGTGGAATATTCACAAATTCCAATGTTGATTCCACAAAACATTTTTAGATAAAAGCATGTATTCAGACGTTAAGAAAATCAATAAAATCATGTTGTTGTTTTCGAATATGACTAGCACACCTAATAAAAGTATCGAAAAAAAAAATGTATTTCATTTGAATGTTCTATTACTGAGATTTCCTTTTTCTCTCTCTCACTTTATTTAAGACCAATATTCTGTAAATTCAATTAAATATTTGGAAACTGTAATGACCATGATTCTAGAACAAACGGTCAAATTTACAGAATTATCTGAATATGAATATAACTGCGCAAAGGCGCCTTTCGACAAATAATGTCTTTCTTATGATGTTCGAGAAAAAAAAAAAAAAACGGTGGAAAAACCTTAATACAAAGTTGGTTAACGGACATAACCGCAGATGACCAATCGTATGACCAAATTGCGGACAACCACTCAGAGCTTTCACGCGGTGGCATGATTGTTTTTACTTTTCACAATCCAACATTTATAAAAACAACATCTTGCTTCAGTGTCGAGATAATGAGTTACGTGGTTGGTGATAAAGTCTATAGAATGTGTTGTGCGAAAATAGAACAATTATAGCTAAAGAATATCAATTAATGTCCTTACCCCGTGATTATCGTGGGAATGGTAAGAACATTATATCCGTTGTTTGTTCGTATCATTACCTGTAGCAGGAAAAAGTTCAGTCAATTAAAGGATAGTAAGTACCAACATTGTCGCAGTTTACATCGTTCTCCATGACGTTAATGTGCTAATAATGCAAGATTATCAAACTTTTGTAAGGTAGATGTCATTTGTCTCTGATAGTGTGGATGACCTTGAGAGGAAGCTGTTCTTTTTTCATGGTTTTTGTAATGTTTATGGGTTGAAAAAAACCTAGAGAGTAAATACAAATGTGTACATTTATCAGTTAAATAAATATTAAACAATATTTTAATTTCTACGAATACTCTCATTCATTTGAAGAAAATCACTTTTATAATATCAATATTTTTTTTCTAAATATTTCACAGATAGGTAGCAAACAAATAGTCGTCTTTAATATTTTTTAGAGTACATTGCAACATATGTTGATAAATTTTCTGGGTTATAACTATACAGAAGAATTATCTAAGTCGATAAAACTAGTTGTGCAATTACAATCGGGAAAAAGGGTTTCTGATTTATTTAGTCATTATACATATCCCTACATGTGTTTCAAATCATTCAACTACCGCTTTTTGTCTTTCCTTATGTTAGTGACATAAATACCTTCCAACTCGTAGAAGAGGCAAATGCTTCAATGAAAATTAAAGGCAGTTCCTAACATCGGATTCATTAAAATTTCTATCTATATTATTGCTTGATATCGCTAATGCTACATCTGCGTATGAAAGAAAACAGATGTAGGGTAATATCATATAACGACTAAAATTTAAACTTGGAAATTACCATTATTTCGCTTTTTAAAAGAAAGAAATATATTGTTTTAAATCTATTCTGGATATCATTTAAATAATAAAAACCAAAAAAAACAAAAAAAAAAAAAAAAACAAAACAAAAAAAAACAAAACAAAACAAAACAAAAACAACACGACAAAAATACTGTTCACTTGTTGTATAAAGAGAATACATATTTTGCTTTCTTTTTCATTCCAATTTACATTAAAATGCATGATCAGATTCGTTTTTTATTATTATATGTTTTTAAAGGACATATTCATTTAAAAATAAAGTTAATTAATACGACGAATGTACATCTTTTTATGTATACTTTTGAAATACTGGTACGTCACGTGTTTTTCTAAAACTGGTGAATACTTTTGAATTAACACCATTATCGGTATCGTACGTTTATACCATAACACAGACGATATGATGATGGAAGCAATATATAAATTCGTACACTTAATCTTTACATTTTTATATATATATATTCCTCATTGTACTTACTTTTGGAAGGTAAAGTGTATTATAGAAGAATGTTGACAAGGAAAGTTGCTATCAATGCAACTGTGTGATATAAATATAAATATACATGTACCGATATATTATGCAAAATTGCAAAATTTAACAGAACTGTAAATGCCTTACCTATTGCATTTATTTTGGCTTTAAATAAAACTGACACACATATTAAAAGATGTGACTTTCTTAAGTTTTACTTGAAATAAGAAAATACAATTAGCGTGAATAAGCTACTGCGAAATGTAATGCATATTGGAAAGCTTTTGAGAGTAAAAAAAACAAAACAAAACAAAACAAAACAAATGCGACTCGAAATCACAAACAGGAATAACAAAATTGAACAATTTATTGTATATTTGTTATATTGGTAATGGGTTCTCAACTAAAATTTGTAATTCTCATATGCTATCACAGAATTTTTGACAATTTTGAATTTTAAGGTAAAATTATGTTGTACTCTACTAAATTTTTCAATGTCCAGAGAAAATGTTACGGCCATGTTCCATATTCGGAATATTTTACTATATTGCATTTGTTTTAGTATCAACATATGCTCATTTTACAAAAATTCATACTGATTCATTTATTTCTATGAATAGCAGATGCTGCATAATAGATTTTATTGGTTCTGAAAGATTACGGATGCTCTCTTGATTATATCAATAACTTTTGTAGTTATGAAATTGTTTTGTATAAAAACACTTTTATTTCTGTATATAGCATATTTCAAAAAGTGTCTGCAGATAATGAAGAAAAATTAAAATTGCATCTTCACCTTTGATAGATGCTGATGTAATTCTTTTAATTTCATATTGAATACCTCAACGTTTGGATGCTGGCTTTCAATTATTTTTAGATGCTGGCTTCCCATCACATTGGAATGATGACATCACATCAGTTTGGATGCTAGCATCCCAAAATATTGGGATTCTGGCATCCCAGTATAAGGGGATGCTGGCATCCCAACATATCCGGATGCTGGCATCCCAACATATCCGGATGCTGGCATTCCAACATATTGGGATGCTGGCATCCCAAAATATCGGATGCTGGCATCCCAACATATCGGGATGCTGGCATCCCAAAATATATGGATGCTGGGATCCCAAAATATCCGGATGCTGTCATCCCAACATATCGGGATGCTGGCATCCCAAAATATGGGGATTCTGGCATCACAACCATTCAAACATACCTTTTTTCATGATGTCATACGAATTTAAATGCTGCTTCCTAATCAACTGGATTTTAATATTAATCCACCAATATAACACCCAGTACATTTCCTAAGGTTTTGATGTGTGTTGAATGCATACATATGAAAACAATCCAGTAAGCCAGGAAACATAAAAAGAACTACTGATGAATGCCTGGAAGATGATACTTTTTGTCTTTGTTCATGTCCAGTGGCCAGTTTAATGCATATTGTGAATGAGAAATCATGGGTCAGAGTGTGAAGTATATACTTGGCCAACATACTGAGTATGATTTGTAAAGTGCTAGTTCACCATGTGAATGCTGATGTCAACAATTTGATATTTATAAAACTATGTCAATGTACTAAGTTTTCCAACAATTGGCCAACTTTAATGTTATTTTTCTAACTTTGACTATCATTATGTAAGACATGTAAAAAGAAGATAAGGTATGATTGCCAATGAGACAACTCTGCACAAGAGACCATAGGACACAGAAATTAACAATTATAGGTCACCGTACGGCCTTCAACAATGAGCAAAGCCCATACCGCATAGTCAGTATGTATACATGTGATGTTATTGTGGTCTGATTTTACAATTTTACAGTCTGATATGCTTATGTTTCGAATGTTCATAGAATAAAAGGTATTTGAAAATGCAATAGCCGGCTAAAATAATAGCAGTTCAGTGTTTTCTAAGGCTTTCAGAAAACAATGACATTTGGTGCAGTAAAAGTCTTCTTTACTGGACAAGACTCTTTTTACAGGACAATCACACATGATTTGGACAAAATTAAAATGTCATTGCTCATTTTGTTGTGTAAGGCATTTCAATCAAATAAATTAAACCAATTTTTACTGGTCTTTGCCCAATGGCCATCAACCTTGGGAATGACTGATTAATTCATCCAGGACATACACTCTACAAATGGATTGGTGACTGTACTTTATTAAGATGCTAAATATGAGGTATGTTATATGTAAACCTGCATTACAATTTTGTGTCTATGAGAAACCCCATTTTTAATTAAAGTATATATTGGCATTCAATATATAAAATAAGGAGATCTGTTTTCCGCAATTGCCTGTATACAATAATAATTTAATTTTGAATGTAACACGTCTTCTGATTGGCTGAAAGTGTTTTGTCTATCAGCTCATAGACATAATTTTGTCATGTGACCGTGACGTCACTAACGTTTTTTTTTCAAAATTTACTCCTTAAAAATGGAATTTAGAATTAAATTATAAGGAATGACTGTAATATTTTTTCTGTCTATTCGAAATAACCTAAAAAATGTGGTGCACACTTTTAAATAACGCGCTACGCGGGTTATTCAGTGTGCACCACATTTTTGATGTTATTTCTTCATAGACAGAAAAAATATTACAGTCATTCCTTAAATACATGTACCACGTTTATAACCATGCAATATCTATACAAAAATTATTTCTATTATCGATACTGGTGCACATTCTCTTTGATCTGTACGTACTGGATATTGTCAGTATCACTGGACTCGCTGTATAAATCTTTCCATGATTCAGTACATCATGTTAGGATCTCCTTTCATTTCATTAGCACAATTTACATTTTCTTTATTACAATCATTAAACTTGAATCTTTTTTTTTTTCTGTATTTTAGTACTTCAATATTTGTTAAACATTTAATCAAATCAGTTACACGAACTGGAGCTTTCTAACTTTCTTTTATCATTTATCTAATCTGAAATCAGCTGGAATCTCAAATGATCTGGTGCTGTTTGGATGTTTCGTCGTCTAAGTTCAACCTGTCCAATAACTATAAAGTGTTACGATACATAATACTCAACACATGGATAGTAACCGGAAAGGTACAGCCACTTCTTGACAAATGCTGAAACGAGAAATCCAATACAGTTTTAACATACGCATACATATTCTTACCGATGTAATGTTTGAAGACATTGCTTAAAATGAAAATCTCGTTGCTTACGTCTTCAGCCATGCCAATTTGGACTTATATTTGTCTCTTAATTGGCATACATCCCGAACCTCCTTTAGTTTTACATTCACAGTTAGTTACGAGTTAGGCACTCTGGTCTTTAAAATATAATCTGGCCAAAGGCAACCAATGAGTCTATATTCTTCATATTAAATGTTCCAAATGTATCAAAGGTAATCAACAATAAATTTTCGTTTTAACATCACAACACTATTGAACAGAAAGTAAATATTCATGTATGATGTAGTATTAAATCGGTTAAAAATTGATTTCTCCCAAAGTTGAAAATGACCACTCGTGGTTAATAACAAATATGGTATACGTATATACTTGCGCCCCTTCCCCACAAGAAAACGCATTAATTCATTATTCGAAGAAAACCTTCATTTGAACTTCACTTTACTAAAGTTTTCCATAATAATCTATGCCTTATGTTTCTGTGTAGTCGTAAAAACTATTGAACACATACAGCCTTTGTGTTTGTGTGTAACATATTTGTTTTTCGTTCATCTTTTGTACATAAGTTAGGCCGTTAGTTTTCTCGTTTGAATTGTTTTACATTGTCATTTCGGGGCCTTTTATAGCTGACTGTGCGGTATGGGCTTTGCTCATTGTTAAAAGCCGTATGGTGACCTATAGTTGTTAATTTCTGTGTCATTTAGTCTCTTGTAGAGAGTTGTCTCATTTGCAATCATACCACATCTTCTTTTATATTCACGCTTAACTTTTGAGTCCACAAGCCAGAAGCAAATTTTAGTTGTATTCTGTTGGCCTGTAGAGAAGAATTGTACAAGTCCGATAGCAATTCTAAAAGCCAATGCCGTAGAACTTGTGGTTTGAAGCGTGAAGACTGCACATATGAACCACTAATTCAATTGATTTTTATGGAACAACAACCAGATCTGTACAATATCAAAGGGAGAAAAGTCTGCAATGTCACCAACGTTTTTTTTTTTTTTTTTGAGAAATACATCCTATTTAGCAATTTTCGTGAAATTTCATTCCCATCCAAGGGTGGATTCTTTTTACACCTTAATTTGTGTTGGTTTTTTCTTGAGCCTAGTCCTAGAACACAAAACTCGTGTAACGATATTTACATTTTCTTTAATTTTCGTATTTTCTTTTCATTCATTTTGAAAATTTGCTATGTATTGTTTTTATTATCAAGCTTCCACCGAGCTTCATATTTAAAAAAAGCAAAAACACGAAAATATCAGCTTAAAAACAATTATGAAAAGTTGACACAAAGGCATATATGAAGGACAAGCTTGACCCGTTAAACCATGTAGCATATTATTATTAATTTCACCAAGTCAGTTATAAGTATATATTAGAGTAAATTTGATTTGAAGTCGGTAAATCTGTGTGATATGTGTTCCTTTCTTTTAAAATATAATAAATGTAGTATTTTACATTCACCCTTATTCATATAAAGTATATATTAGAGCAAATTTAATTTGAAGTCGGTAAATCTGTGTGATATGTGGTCCTTTCTTTTAAAACATAATAAATATAGTATTTTACATTCACCCTTATTCATATATGACTATGCGGTACGAGTTTTGCTCATTGTTGAAGGCCGTTTGCTGACCTTTAAATTTTTTAACTGTTATGGTATTTTGTCTAAGTCCGGTGGAGAGTTATCTCATTAGCACACATGCCACATCTTATTTTTAGCGATGGTTCCTTGAGTGGCTTGACTCATAGTGTCCTTAGTTAAATTTATTTCTCTGATTCTTACATGATTTATCCTTTTCCTGACCGGTTGATTATTTTTATTTAATCAACATGTGATTAGTTTGATCTCAGTTTTCATTGGTCAAAATTCGATTATGACGTCAAATTTTCTTGCTTTCCTCTGAATTTCTATTGTGACGTCATGAAAAAGGCAACCATGCCTGATGACGTCTCATAGAAAGAACACATCTTTTGCAGATCATTCGATAGGAATGATTGAATTAGTCTGCATATCGTTTAAAAATCATTAGAGAAACAGATTCCACCACCAAATCTTGTGCAATACAATATTTATCCACTCTCTACAGTTAAATTTTAAATATTTAAAACGCTCGGCGAGTTTCGCGTTTTAAATTTGAAAATTTAACTGTTTCGAGAGGATAAATATCGTATCACACTCGATACAGTGGTAGAATATATGTATATCTCCGTGGAACATCATAATCACGCATAACATGATAGTGTACATATTTCCAAAATCTATAAAAGGTTGGGGTTGGATGTCTCAGATTTAGCCAGTCAGGGTCGTTAAAACTCTCATGATAAGTATGTCTCAGATTCTCACCGCTACCATAGGCAGATCCAGGGGTCCCCTATCGTATGAAAAAATGGTTGATTATATAGGAATCACTGAAGCATGACTTTAGCGGGCCCCTCTATTGTCATCGGCAGTCAGTGAACCCGCCCCCTTATAAACAAATCTGGATCCGCAACTGGCTACTACGAAAGGATCGAAGTGCCGCCCTCCCCGAGGACATGGGAGATGATCTCCGAATGACATTAATCATTATTACCTAACCATTTAAAGCCTGCAATTTGCCGTCTTGAATTTAAAGTAAACAGATATATAATCCGGCTATGGTATCAAGTCACCGAAGTGCTGGTCCGAAATTACTCTCACTTCCAACGGCTGCCCTGGTGAGATCACCCCAATTTTTGGTGGGGTTCGTGTTGTTTAGTCTTTAGTTTTCTATGTTGTGTCATCTGTACTATTATTTGTCTGTTTGTCTTTTTATTTTTGGCCACGGCATTGTCAGTTTGTTTTCGATCTATGAGTCTGACTGTCCCTCTGGTATCTTTCGTCCCTCTGGTATCTTTCGTCCCTCTTTACAAGTCACAAAACAAGCTGGGTCCACGGGCGTTGGACGTCAGAGTAATTTCTGTCAAACACAAGTCAAATCGGCACCTGGTCAACTTGGGACCTATAGAAAAATTCGGCATTCGATAATATTTGATATAATATATGAAGCCATTACCCAACCAAGTGCCGGTTTCCTTTGACTGGCTAAATCTGAGACATCTCGGACTACTGAAGTGCATGAAAAAACAAGCAAATCAGTCAATTTTACTTACCTGTACGACTAGCATTATATTTCGTTCTGTCATATTAAAATGATAACAAATTGCGGCGTAATGACCAAAACGTGTCTTTCTTCCTTCCCTTGCAACCCACTTCACGAATTTTAAATAAAATGTTTACATGACGTTATGCGGGTGGGATTTACCGCAATTAGAGCAGAAAATAGTGCATGTGCTTACAGTATTAAACAGTAGAACAACTAATAAATAAGAGAATATTGAAAGGGTTATCTTTTTCATTACTTTTCAAGAATATCGAGTAGATTATTCTAATGAATTGATTCCTCGTCATGTTTACAGTCTCTGAATCTCTACGCATAATGGCAAATCACTTTTACGTCATAACATCCCTGACGTCATTAAATAAAGTGTTGGGAGGAAAACAACAACACGGTTTTGTTGTTGTTTTATTTTTGCATTACACAACATTTATGCTATGGAAGTTATCATCGTGAACGAAATACAAGAAAATAAACAAAGTATTCACGGTTTCAGCTTCACATTCAAGAGTCTTTTATATAGTATTCCAAAACGGTTTTAGGATCATTTACAAGACACATTCTTGGTGTACTCAAAATTCCGAATATGTATAGAAATATCTGGAAAACAGTATTAAACAGAACTTGTAGGATTACAGCATCTGGATATTTTGCGATGTCTGCACTCCTACAGCTTGGATGCCAGCATCCAGCTTTTCGGGATGCCAGCATCCCAATAAAACGGGATGCCAGCATCCAAAAAAATGGGATGCCAGCATCCCAAAATAATGGGATGCCAACATTCCAATATAATGGAATTCCAGCATCCAAAAAAAGAAAATATAGAACATGCAGTAGCAGCATATAGCTTCAAAATATAAAAATAAAATATATGCAAAACTAGCATCCTAGTAATAGTTAGATGCCCCAGTACACTATTATTTTAACAACAGCATCTACATCAAATTTTATTGCTGGAATCATACAAAATCAAACAGATAGCATGCGTACTATAAAAGATGCCACATTATACAAAATATGAAAGTAATTAAAAATTGAGAACATATTTGACCAATTATTCAAATTTAGCATCTTTTCATTGATATATGCTATTTCCTAGTTATTTCACGGAACGTATGAAAAAAACTGTACATGAGAATTTGAAATTTTAGTTGAGGACCCATTTGGTTCAGGCAGATTTCTGTTGATATCTAATTCTAGAAAATAAACATTTAATTAACATATTAATAAATTCAATAAACGTTCCAACAAATAGTGCACATAACTTGATCGTATTGATATACGTGATTGGAAGAACGTTCACTCTAATACGTTTGTGCTCAAAAGTAGTAATAATTCTGCACACGTCTCAATCCCTGAAAAATTAATATATAACAACTATAGTATAAATTAAAGTACACATTTAAAGTACATCACAGTAGCAAATAAAGGTCACCTAATAATTGTTCACAGGTCTAGCTCATTAAAAGAAGTTTTCGTCTCTGAATAACTAATTGAATAAATAACCCTTTACAATATGCTTTAATATATCTAATATGTGTCTCAATTTAATTATTCGTTGTATTAATATTCCCTCATTAACGACTGACAAACAGTTTGGTGCCAATGATAGAACGTCAAGAACCAGGTAGAATTTTGTTATCAGGAACACTAAAATTTCAAAGAATCCTTCGTTGAAGCCACAGCAGGTTGAAATGATATGTATACTTTTTTGTGGATAAAGAATCTGTACGTACTTGTCTTTATTGCAATCTTAATAAGAGGCATGGAAATTGTAACTAGATATCTGCAATGTACTGTATTACATCCATCAAAGAACTGAGCATTATAATTTGTGATCTATATTGATCTATCACTTTCTAAGATGCAACAGGAAGATCTGTCTCTTATCAGAACCAAACGCCACATAAGAATTTTTAAACTGGTGGCCTTGCCCACACGTTTTTGCATCGATAAATGTAGACCATTGTTTTTACCCATATTATTGTTTTTAACTTAACTTTAACATATTGTGGAATGTGTACTCCTAAATACAAGGTTTTATTTGTAGATGCAAACTCCGTTTTTTTTTTTGTTTTTTTTCGTCCGATTGGTAACTAGCTTTATTCGATTACATTTGTTTTTGTTTTTGTATTTGTTTTTGTGTCCTTACAAATGAAATCCCTGAAATACACCAACATAACATAATTCACATTTCAATGCATTTTGTTTTGTAAAGATGAACTCAGTTTTGGTTTGGTGGTAATATTTTGTCTTTGTCTGAGAATTGAATATTGACAAATCAGTGGTATGAAGGCAGTTTATGAAATTTCATTTTATTTTCATTGTCAATGACTTATCAATCAGAATAACACATACTAATTCATATTATATCGAGTAAGACTAATCAATAAAGACATCCATATTATATCGAGTAAGATTAATCAATAAAGACATCCACATTATGTCGAGTAAGATTAATCAATAAAGACATACATATTATGTCGAGTAAGATTAATCAATAAAGACAGATACGATGTATATCTAAATACATACGACAAAATTAAGGAATAATTAAAAAAAAAAAAATAAATAAAAATAAAAATGAAAGCATATCACCAAATAGCTACAAATGTAAACATTTATTTTAATTCAATGTCATTATTTCTCGTGACTTACACTAATTAATATAAACAAATGATATAAATATCAACATGGTTCATGGTTTATTTATTTATTTATTTATTTTTGTTCACTTGTAAGGTATTCTACAATTTTATTTTGCTGCTTAAGAATACACATTCTTTATACAGCGAAAATTTTGCTTTTGAATAGATTGTAATTGATTTTTTTTTCATCGACCGGTATGATGATCCATGTCTACTACACTAAAATACAACTGCCGGTTCACAAAATTAAAAACAAAATATTTAAGAAAATATAATAAAACATGTAATAACATGTATAGAACTATGCTAAATGTTACGTTTCTGTTATACGATTTTGTTTTGTTTATTTGTTTTTGGTTATATATATGTATTCATATATTTATTAGTTTTGCTTTCAAAGTTTTCACGTAAACTAAACGTACCTACAGCAGTGTAGTTAAATAACATCTCGATATCCAAAATAAAAAAAAGAAAGAAAAAAAAAAAAAAGAATTCACGCAATAAACATCTTAATCATTTCAGAACTACATACAGATGACATAAGCCACACTTATGAACAGGGATTATCAATCATAAAGATAATTATATAATTTGGTCCTTGCTTTTTATGATAATCATGACTAATTAGTTGTGTGTATGGAACGCCACAGCTGTCTTATGTGGAACTCTGATATTACGTTATATAGATATAGGAAGATGTGGTGTGAGTGTCAATGAGACAACTCTCCATCCAAATAACAATTTATAAAAGTAAATCATTATAGGTCAATGTACGGCCTTCAACACGGAGCCTTGGCTCACACCGAACAACAAGCTATAAAGGGTTATGTAGTTTTATTATTACTTGATGATATTTTGTCTTTACATAATATGGTGTTGACATTACGTAATGATGTTTTGATATAACTCAATATGGAATAGTCATTACTTAATGATATTTCGATATTACACGATATGGTTTCGTATTGACTTGATATAGTTTTGTCATTACTTGATATGGTTTTGTCATTACTCGATGTGGTTTCACCATTATTTTATGTGGTTGTGTCATTAGGCAATGTGGTTTTAATATTACTTGATGTGTATGTGACTTAACGTAATGTAGTTGTTTCATTACATGATGTGGTTTTGTTATTTCGTAATGATGATTTGCCAATTCTTTATATGGCTTTAACATTACGTAATGATGTTTCAAAATTTGACGATTTTACACTACATGATGTGTTTGTTTCAGTATTTGATGTGGTCCTGTCATTCTTTGATGTGGTTATCACATTACTTGATGAGATAAAACCACGTGACCATTCCGGAAAAAATATGTTCTATTTTTAAACCGATTTCCATATGTCGTTTGGTTAATGTGCTTTGGATGAGTATCGCTATCCATTGAGTTAAAGTTCAAATTAAAGTTCGAGTTGTTGTTCAGAGTTATTTGGTATGAAAAAGGGGAACGACAGACAAAAATAAGAAAAAGTACTAAAAATTAACAGTATTTCGGACATAAGGGGGATATTCCCAAACCACTTGGTCCTGCCGTTTTTTTACTTAGTTCTCAAATGAAAGCCGTATTATAATAAATTCGTAAAAGATTCCACGGAACCCTGTGTCTCGCCTGATATTGCTGCTGTCAGTGTAAAAGCGTAATGTTGACTGTACATTTATCGGTACATTTATCGGTAAAACAAAATTTAAAAAATGTTTTCTGTAGATGCTTTATCTTGATCTTGAAGAATAACTCCTATACAAGTTTTATAACAACTCATGGGAGGTTTACAAATTTATCATGTCAAAACAGTTTAATTCGGTAATATTCAATGCAAAAAAAAAAAAAAAAATCTTTTCCTCGAATGTGAACTACCAAATAAAACCAAATCACTGGGTTTGTACTTTCACGAATACCACGACGGTGCCACACGTTGAGCAGAATCTGCTTACCCTTCCGGAGCATCCGAGATTACCCCGATAGATTTATATTACCCAGTCATACCGATCTATTGAGTTAAGCCAATTGAAACTGTTTTTACATTTTTTTCTTATGTTGTACTGTTACACTACAGTCCGAGGTTAGGTTAGGGTTTAGCGCTCACATACATGTTAAACTCCGCCACGTACACTTTCTTTATGTGCCTGCCCCAAGTTAGGAGCCTGTAGTACAATGGTTGTCGTTGTTTCATGTGTGTCATATTTGTTTTCGTAGATTGTTTAGTTATGAATTAGACCGTTAGTTTTCTCGTTTGAATTGTTTCACATTTTCACGTGGTGGCCTTTTGTAGCCAACTATACGGTGTGTTGAAGGCTATACGGTTGCCTATAATTGCTTATATCCACTGCATTTAAACTCTGGTGGATACTTGTCTCATTGGCAATCACACCACATCTAACTTTATTTCAATTTCTATGTTGTGTTTTGCATACTGTAACATTGTTTATCTTTTGTACGCATATCCCTGAGCCCTCTTTTCGGAAGCCCGAGCAAAACCCTTGATCCGCGATAGAAAAATATAAAACGAACTCATATTAGATAACTCGAATTTCAACTCGAAATCTTAATCTAAATGAGACTCAAATTCGAGTCTAACTCGAACTCTACATCAAAAGGCGACTCAAATTCAAAGTTGGAAACGGCAGCCATTTTGAAATTCCAAAGTCGGATGGCACATCTACACATGACAGGTCACATTACTGTCAAGTTTCATAAAGATTGGACCAAATCTAGATTTTTCGCATTTTGTTGTTTCCTTGGCAACGGCGGCCATTTTGGAAATTCAAAAGTCAAATTCCAAATCTACATACACTCGTTAACATCTCTGTAAAATTTCATTAAATTTGAAGCATTTTAAAAATTTCACATTTTGCAGTTTCCATGGTAACGGCGGCCATTTTAAAATTCCAAAGTCGAATTACAGCTACATATGGTGCTACCTGTAATAATCTATCATTATATAACATAAAAAGTACATAGGAAATTGAACACTATCACATGACTAATCTCATGACTATTGTTCTAGAATGTTCCATGAAAATTGACCCCTTAAATAATGCCAAGATGACCCCGGGTTGAAATAAAAAATGTGGAATGGACACCTGGACATCGGTCTCTTGTATTACACAAAACTTAAAGGTTTTACCAGTAGCGAATCAATAGTCGAAAATGACCCCACCCATGTTCCGGCCCCCAAATAGTGCCAAGTTGACCCCATTTGAAATAAAAATAGTGAATGCACCACTAGGGATACTACCCCAATATCATACCAAATGTAAAGTTTCCATCATTTAAGGCTTGGAAGAAAATGGTCGGACAAATTAGGGTTAAGAATAATAATAATAACAAGTAATCCTGTGTTAGGATGCTAACACAAAAGTCGCCAAACGGCCCCCAACCATTGTTCTGCTGTTTCCATGGTAACGGCAGCCATTTTGAAATTTCATAGTCGGATAACACATCTACACATGACAGGTCACCTTACTTACAAGTTTCATCAAAATTGGACCAATTTTCAAATTTAGGCATTCATGTTTTCATGGTTACGGTGGCCATTTTGAAATTTCAAAGTCAAATGCCACTTCTACATAAGACAGTCAACATTTGTGTAAAGTTTCATTAAATTTGAAGCATTTTCAATTTTTGACATTTTGCAGTTTCCATGGTAACGGCAGACATTTTGAAAATTCCAAAGTCGGATGGCACATCTACATGACAGGTCACATTACTGTCAAGTTTCATAAAGATTGGACCAAATCTAGATTTTTCGCATTTTGTTGTTTCCATGGCAACGGCGGCCATTTTGGACATTCCAAAGTCAAATTCCAAATCTACATACACTCGTTAACATCTCTGTAAAATTTCATTAAATTTGAAGCATTTAAAAAAATTCACATGTTTGCAGTTTCCATGGTAACGGCGGCCATTTTAAAAATTTCAAAGTCCAATTACAGCTACATATGGTGCTACCTGTAATAATCTATCATTATATAACATAAAAAGTACATAGGAATAATTGAACACTATCACATGACTAATCACATGACTATTGTTCTAGAATGTTTCATGAAAATTGACCCCTTAAATAATGCCAAAATGACCCCTGGCTGAAATAACAAATGTGAAATGGACACCTGGACATCGGTCTCTTGTATTACACAAAACTAAAAGGTTCTACCAGTAGCGAATCAATAGTCGAAAATGACCCCACCCATGTTCCGGCCCCAAATAGTGCCAAGTTGACCCCATTTGAAATAAAATTAGTGAATGCACCCTAGGGATACTACCCCAACATCATACCAAATATAAAGTTTGGCTTGGAAGAAAATGGTCGGACAAATTAGGGTTAAGAATAATAATAATAATAATAATAATAATAAGAAACGGGACAAAACATAAAGTCTCCAAAACTCCGTTTTGGTTTCTTAACTAAAACTTTAATTCTAGTAATGGCTGCAATTCTTACTCGAAATAGAAGACTAACTCAAAGTTTAACTCGAACAGTAAACCGAACTTTAATTTGAACTCTTACTCGATGGATGGCCAAACTCATCCAAGGCACATAAAACATGGAAATCTATTTAAAAATAGAACTAGTTTTTCCGAATTGGTCACGTGGTTTTACCTCATCAAGTAATCTGATAACCACATCAAAGAATGACAGGACCACATCAAATACTGAAACAAACACATCATGTAGTATAAAATCGTCAAATTTTGAAACATCATTACGTAATGTTAAAGCCATATAAAGAATTGGCAAATCATCATTACGAAATAACAAAACCACATCATGTAATGAAACAACTACATTACGTTAAGTCGCATACACATCAAGTAATGTTAAAACCACATTGCCTAATGACACAACCACATAAAATAATGGTGAAACCACATCGAGTAATGACAAAATCATATTAAGTAATGACAAAACTGTATCAAGTCAATACGAAACCATATCGTGTAATATCGAAATATCATTAAGTAATGACTATTCTATATTATGTAAAGACAAAATATCATCAAGTAATAATAAAACAACATAACGTAATATCAGAGTTCCACATAAGACAGCTGTGGCATTCCATATGTGTGGGCTCACGTTTTTTTCCTAAGCCATTTGACACATCAAAAGCGACCCAACAAAGAAAGGAATTACATTAAACATTACATCTCTCAGTCAGTGCTATTATTTATATCTATTTTATGTGTCCTTGATTTTGGAATTTCTTTCTACTGATTTCTTATCTTTTTATGAATATCATGGCTAAACATTGATATTTCCTGGTGTGTTTTCTAAGCCTCTTAATAGATGGAAAGCAATTAAACACAACAATAGATGACAACAAACATAAAACAAACTAATAGACCTCAGGTGAATTCTATCCATATGAAAAATGATGAAATATTTGATTTTAGCTGATGTTATATATATATATATATAAATTCAAGAGTCTATCCTAAATTGAGGTAAATTATATGGCCTTCCAAATACCGTTTCGATTCCTAACATCACTGAAGAGACATTAATTGTCGAAATCTCGATATGGTGTACAAAACCTATGCACCCTTTGGTTGCAGTATGCCATCTTTTCCGCAAGTTCATTGTTTTCTGTTTAGTATTAAATTTATAGTTAAGATCCATTTATTACATCCGTGATCCGTTTATTTGGCAATCGCCAATGGCAGTCAGCAGGGTTTAAGAACATCAGTTGTTCGACCTGCTAGTCAAATGCGTTTTGTTAAAATATACTTTTCACTCATTTGGTCTTTTGGAAAATGTTGTTTGTGCTGTATTTAGACCCTCTACCAAGAAATTTGTTTTGCATGCACACGTATAAAATTGCGGTTTTATCCAACGCAATCATAGGTTTGAACATTGTTTTCAATTTAGACTTGTTTATATTTTTCGTTTGGGCTTGTATTATATTTGCCTTCGGATTTATATGATCCGTTCATCCTATTTTGACTCTTTCAAAATTCAAGAGTCTATCCTAAATTGAGGTAAATTATATGGCCTTCCAAATACCGTTTCGATTCCTAACATCACTGAAGAGACATTAATTGTCGAAATCCGGATATGGTGTACGAAAACCTTTGCACCTTTTGTTTGCGGTATACCATCTTTTCCGCAAGTTAATTGTTTTCTGTTTAGTATTAAATTTATAGTTAAGATCCATTTATTACATCGGTGATCCGTTTATTTGGCAATCGCCAATAGCAGTCAGTAGGGTTTAAGAACATCAGTTGTTCGACCTGCTAGTCAAATGTGTTTTGTTAAAATATACCTTTTCACTCATTTGGTCTTTTGGAAGATGTTGTTTGTGCTGTATTTAGACCCCTCTACCAAGACATTTGTTTTGCATGCACACGTATAAAATTGCGGTTTTATCCAACGCAATCATAGGTTTGAACATTGTTTTAATTTAGACTTGTTTATATTTTTCGTTTGGGCTTGTATTATATTTGCCTTCGGGTTTATATCATCCGTTCATCCTATTTTGACTCTTTCAAAATTCAAGAGTCTATCCTAAATTGAGGTAAATTATATGGCCTTCCAAATACCGTTTCGATTCCTAACATCACTGAAGAGACATTAATTGTCGAAATCCGGATATGGTGTACAAAAACCTTTGTACCTTTTGTTTGCGGTATACCATCTTTTCCGCAAGTTTATTGTTTTCTGTTTAGTATTAAATTTATAGTTAAGATCCATTTATTACATCGGTGATCCGTTTATTTGGCAATCGCCAATGGCAGTCAGCAGGGTTTCAGAACATCAGTTGTTCGACCTGCTAGTCAAATGCGTTTTGTTAAAATATACTTTTCACTCATTTGGTCTTTTGGAAAATGTTGTTTGTGCTGTATTTAGACCCTCTACCAAGAAATTTGTTTTGCATGCACACGTATAAAATTGCGGTTTTATCCAACGCAATCATAGGTTTGAACTTTGTTTTCAATTTAGACTTGTATATATATATATATATATATAATATAGCATGTTGGTCTTATATCATACAAATTCATAATATTGAAAGCAATTACTAGATTTGGCTAACTAAGTCCTTTCAATTTAAACAAAGTAACATTCATTGCTAGTGGAATTTTTTTTTTTAACCTTAATTAATCTCCAATTAAAAATTGTTTGCTAGCCCTTCTTTGTGATTAATGTAAGATAAATCTGGTTAATTTTCCCAAAATGTTATCATTATGGGAAGATAGTCTAACTTGGTTTTCATATATAGTCTTTTTTCAAAAAAGTTCAAATGCTTTATGTAGATTTCAATTCATAATTTCTCATTAAAACATTTGACATAAGTTTGAAGTTTATGAAATACAGTGGTCGTTATGGTGTTCTGTTTATGGGTTTGTGCGTATGTGCATCTTGTGTGTGTTTGTGTGTGTGGGGAAGGGGGACGACGGGGGTGTGTTAAATAGCATACATGTCTTTGTCTTAAGGGAATCAAGTAATGCAAAAAATCAAGACAATATGTCTGCTTCATTTAGATTCCGACATAGATATATATACACCACATTAAAACAAGCAATATATGCTTTTGCAAGTAGCAGGATCAATGATGTATGACGTTAGATGATGCGGGCAACAACTTAAACAGTGTGTTTTTGACAGCAGAATGACTACAGTAAGATGACAAATGAAACATGTGTTATTCACCTGAAAAATTTACCTGGAATTAAAAGTAAACAGAATACTATATATATAATGTGTCACCATAATATGGCTTGATCAATTCCAGGATTAGTTTAAAGCAAATGCACAATCTGTACTCTCACAGGGATTGCGCCCTCAACCAAAGTAACTTAAAATGTAACTAGACTGATAATATTTATAAAATTATGAAAGGTTCTTTATATTGGTTCATAATAATTTTGGACGTTTCAAAACAAATTAATTAAATTACAGATATACATAAATGTCTTTAATAAACTAATAAAAGTACTAAAATCTTTTAAATTTATAAATTTTGTAATGATATAAATTAAATCAAATAAATATGCGTAAAGATGAAATTAAGAACCTGTTCAAGGGTGACAATAAACGCATTTATTCGACAGACTTGTTGGAATTGAAACATAGTACAAAGGGATGTCTCTCTGACATACAAATGACACATCAAAAGAATAAACTAACACAACATTCGTGCTCCAGTTTCGTTGAAGATTCTTAATTATCAATACAACCAACAGTTGTTAATCTATAGGATAGTGACTGCTAACGAATGCAACCCACAGTACAGTATATTTGTTTGAAATATTTTTAAACCTACTTAGAAAAATGCACGAACTACTTGACTTTCATAGCTAATAATCAACGTGTTTACACATTGATATAATATAGTCGTTAAACATTATTTGTCTCTAACAGTAAGAGAATCAATTCAGATCGTATGCTCGCATCAACTTACCAAAATAAAGGTTTAATTAAAGCCTGAAAATTTTGACATTGTTTTTTTTTTTTTTTTTTTTTATCCGTGACGGTTTTTTAATATTATCGCAAATTCCTGTTAAAATTTGACTAAATACCCATATCCCGATATCGTCAGGAAGAATCCCTATATAATCAGATAATATATACCATGTCAACTGCTACTAAAAAGGATTAAAACAACACTTTATACATTCCGTGCGTAAGAAACGCTTGTTTGGATTAAACTTCACCATGAACGCTCAAAGACGAATTTTTGAAAGCCAAGGATGTATATGAACCGAAAAGTTGAAGAGTAATATGACCAAAAAGGACATACACAAAATATCCACATCCATCTAAGGTCTACATTGCAATACATATAAAATTGCTAAGCCTCTTGTGGCGATCAAATGTTGCTGAAAAGTTTTAGCCTTTAGGAGGCCTTTTAAGAGTAATGGAAAACATTAGCTCTAAATTGATGTTTGCTTAATCTAACATCAACTCCAAAATCATCTTCATTATTGATGTTCAATGCATGTGCCCTTAAATTGACCAATCTTAAGTAGATTTAATGTCTTTGGTCAGTCTATACTGGTGAAGCGGGCACAATAGAAAAGTAATGCTTTTTTTTTGATAAAGGTAACAAATCAATAGTTTGCGTTACTAACAAAAATGATTACTATACTGTTTAACAATACTGATAACTATACAGTTATGAACATGTTCTTATATATGCGCAAGGCATTATTTTCTCAGGCTTTTACCTATATTTTTACTAAATGCATTGGATTTGTTCACTTTGAGTATTTAGTGACTGGTAAAACATGGGTTTTATCACTTCGGAAGGGTTTTAAGTTAGCTTTAGTAACCTTTAAAAGGTCGGAACTTTTTTTTTTTTTTTAACTTTTTGTGATGATTTTTTTTTTCTTTTTTTTTTTGATAGTACCGTTTGGATGAGTGACTTTTTTTTGCAACTATTTTTTTCAGATTATTCTTTTATCGTACTGTTACATCACTGTCCGTAGTTTTTGAGAGGATTAAGCGCTCCCAAAAATGTTAGACCCCACCACATTGTGTATGAGCCTGTCCCAAGTAAAACAGCATGTTAATCAGTTGTTGTCTTAAATATACATGCACATTCATATTGTTTTGTTTTCATTATTTCTTTATATAAATGCATTAGAAGTTTGTCACAGTGATATTTTCAATTATATTCAAATATATTTTTTAAATTTTAACTGCATATTAATAAATAAACATTTGTAAAGCATGTTCATATATAATCCAGAACTTTCCGAACACTAGTTATTAGCATGGCACAATTTCCTAAAACCTACCTTTTGTCAAAAGTTAAATGTTCCAGCATGTCGTTTTATCATTGTCACATGAACTCTCAATATACAATTAATGTGTTTCTGTGAATATAACGGTCTGTCCAGTTTAAAAGAATAGAATAGATTTTTACAAAATGATTACCTGTTACAAATTTGTACTATTATTTTATTAACACATTTGAAAATATGTCATTTTGATGTTTGTAGATAAAATGATGTCTTCACGAAGTACAGAATGGAATGTATATATCTAATTGTATACCTTCAAATTTGCCTATTAACTCAAGTGCATAATAGTTAAGGATTATATATCATGTGTAACTTTTGTTGGTTCAATTCAAACTGTATTATTTTTTATAGCCAACCCACAGCCCTTTCCACAGAACTCCTGTATTCAAAAACTTGTAACTAAATCAACCGACAATCTTCCCATGCAGTATTCATGGTATTCCCAATGATTCGTCAAAGATTTTTTTTTTAAATATTTTATTAACAAAAGTAAGTGTGTATACTTATTCAAGCACACTTGTTATGTTGCACTCGAATTAAGTGACTCTGTATAACGTTTTTTGATAATAAAGGCATATAAGCATTTTCCGTAAATAATAAACGGTAGTAAAGCATGAACAAACAAGTAGTAAGTAATTTATATTCGAACTGTTTAAACAAAAATCGGTGTTGTAAAGTCTATGAATTTTTTATTAAAATCTTGTTTAGAGTTGCCAAAAACTCCCAATTTTCCATTATGCTGTCCAATGATAAACATCATTGGTGAATGATGTTTTCACGTGGTTTATGTACACAATGACATATCTATTTTATATGTTTGACATCTTTGCACACTTGTTTGTGTGCGTTAGATCAACATAAGTTCATCATACCAAATGGACAAAAATGACTGTATTTACATCCCCAATATTACTCTGAACACAGACAAACACCTGAACTTGGAAAAGATATTATGATAAGCATCCTGCATATATGTAAAAGTTGAATACATTTTGTGTTTCAGAAAAGTATTTTTTTCTTTTTTCATTTGATAAACATACTGTGTACAAAACCTCATCATAGATATCAGGATTGACATCTTGTACGCCAGAGGCGCTACTCTTCCACAAAAGGTTCATCAGTGACGCTCGAATAGAAACAAAAAGTCTAAAAGGCCAAAAAAAACAGAGGTTGAAGACCAATGAGGGCCGAACATTCCAAAATTTTTGCCAAATACAGCTAAGGTTATCTGTTCCTAAGTTGAAAATCCTTGGTATTTCAAAAAAATCTAATTTTTGTAAACAGTTAATTTATAATTATGACCATATCAATGATAAATCGTTTCAACGCAGAAGTGCTGACTACTTGGCATAGTAGAAGGATATAAAAAAAACAAGGGACACATCAGCATATTTCTCAAATAACTTTATAGAATATAATGTAAGAAGAGGGCAACTTATTCGGATGGACTGCAAAACAAGTTTAATTAACATACACACCGATAAGTACAATTGTTATCTTTTTATTTTCATGAAAATATATAGGCAAACATTAAAAATTTTTCATTTATTATCAACTTTGACAAATTTATAACACCATCATGATGCAAAATATATTTGAGATATTTTCATTTTGCATGAATAACGTAAAACAGACGTTCAATTAGAAAAAAATATAGAAACACAAGCATGGCCAGTGGTAGATAACAAGTGTTGTTTTTTTGTTTTTTGTTTTTTTGTTTTTTTGTTATGTCCTTTTTTTATTTTTGACGATAACTTGAATTCAGACAATATACTAGATGTATACGTTACAGGCATTCTCTGAATTTAGGCATTTTGAAAAATGCCTTAAAACCTTAGGCATTTTCTAAAATGCCTGCAAGATTCAGGCATTTAATATTTTGACTAATTTGTCTAGGGATTTTACAAAATGCATGAAAAAATTGAAAGACATTTTACAAAATGTCTGAAATTATTTTATAGAATGAATGTTAGAAAAAAATAATTGAAGCTTTGAACAACAGAGTAGTTTTATTAATGATGATTACTGAATGTTAAAGATTGCAATTTAAGAGTTTTAATAATCAAAAATAACTTTTACTGAATTATTCCAAATTCACACAAACACAGAACTCGACAATTATTTGTTATTTCTGAATATGTTTGGATGGCAGAACTGATGCACAATATTTGCCCTGATTTTTTGCAAATACATTGTTGGGCGTAATATCTGGTTTAACACTTCGACCACATTTGGAGAAACCTGGATAATGGCACATTCAGCTCTTTCATTATTTTTTCTGATAAAACACTTCTAAAACGTTCGACAACATTGGGTGTCGAAATAAGCACACACGTCACATATGAATATCTTCTTTTTCATATGTTTCCAAAAGATTCAAAGTACATTATCATGAATAGTTTGATTTGTATCTTTTGGTTTATAGCTTTTAACGGACTGAAGCAGATCTGCTTATGACGGGTGATGCATCTATAACAGGAGACGCCTACCCTGTCAATGCACCGTCATTTGTCTCTTCTTGGCCGATTTTCGAGGTTTTAACTACAGCCAGCTACTGTATCGTTAATTCCTCAGATTGCAAAGACCGAGGAATTTCCTTGAGGCAGTCAAGATGAAGGTACTCATATCTTTGCATCACAACCTAACACGGCCTTGTATGGCAAAACCCAGGCTATAGGGGGGATTTATTTAGATGTGGATGTATAAATTTAACTCTTTAACCGTTCTGCAGGCGGAATTTTCTGTCTCTATCTAAAATACCTTAATTTTAAGCGGCAGTCGAAATTCCTGTCCTTTATCCAGTTTAATCCACTGCAGAAATAACCCATATGAATTATAACCAAATTGTTCTCGTCTTAAAAATGCATGAACTATTTTATACTCAAAGCAAACAAACAGCAACCAGTCAATTAAAAACAAACTTCTGTTTCTCTGCTTCATTTGTTTCACTTCACTGTTTCGAATCTGGATTTTCTAAAAATGTGTTTGTAAATTTTGTTCTATTGAAAAAACAATATGTCCTGCCATTTTTACAAATAATCATAAATTTACTTTCTCAAATATAGAGTGAGTACATACTTAACCTAGTTTTACTATAAAGAATATATCATATGACATACAAACTTTCCCAGCTGGTTTTTTGAAGAATAAATTAATTCTACCGAACCATTAGTTATTTTCTTTAAAAGATGTTGTGTTTTTGTCCACTTTTTGTCATATGCATCTCAATGATATCCCTTTTCTACAAATTGCCTGAACCTGAACAGGCAATTTGTTGAATTTTGTTTCAAAAATTTCAGTCATTTTACAAAATGACTAGGTATTTTCATTTTATATAATGCCTGTCAAGGTTAGGCATTTTGTAAATTGCCTGAAAATCCAGTCATTTTACAAAATGCATAAATTAAGAAAATGACTGTAACATATATAAATGTCAATTTTATGATCTCTTATCAAGGTGAAACCCTCAATATTTTTCTTGAGTTGTATTTTCCAAATGAGACGACTTTGAACATCTTTTAACTTCTCATACCTCTTAATATATAACTGTCAATTGATGTCACAATTTTGTTCTATGATTTGGTGGTAGAAAGTCAATTACGAACAAAGAAAAGAAACATTTACTTTTATATATGTATGTCGTAAATCATTATTTGGTTATAATGGAAACATGTTATCGTACATTCAGCCGGCTGTTGTACAAATACCTGGTGAACAAATACAAGTTTGCTTTATTAGTATACATATACAGTCTCCTGTTATCTTCTTCAATGTTGAGTCAACGGTACTGATAAAACTACTGTTTACGTCACAGTTAATGTGTGGGTCCTCTTAAAAGCCATGCTGATTTTTTTTTTTTTTTTTTTTTTTTGATTAATCGAATACAACGAATTTTGATAATAAAGCTAGAGGTTCTAAAGTGCTTGTCTCGCTCACCTTTATTTATGTGCATTCTCAACAATGGCCACTCACCATTCTAAAAGACTAAGATATAACTTATGATTAATATCTCTTGCATTTTATTGATTTATATTGCTGATAATATGTTTCTGTTTTCAGTTTCTCTCTATCGTTTATTGTGTATACAATAGTTTTTGCCCAAAATACCACAAATTCATTGAATGGCAATAATATTTATATGAAGTTGACTGATACAATCAGCCTTTTTATTTATATGTGGATCTGATCTTGCTGGACATGTGTGTTGTTTACAGTTTATATTTATCTTCTATGGTTTTCGTCCAACAAACAAGGCAAACGTCGTCATTTTACAGCACTAACTCCTGTTGGGGCATGTTCATGATGTAGGAGTCATTGACAATTTCGTCAATGCTGACTTATTTGTAAATCTTCTTTTTATCAATTATGGTTTTAAAGATAAAGGGCAAACATAAACAAAATTTATAAAATCGTTATTTAAGGGCAATTTCTCATATGATAGTATCATGAGTTAATTGAAAAATTTTTTCATGTAAAGAAACAAAAGGTAGATCTCATTTTTTTTTCTGCCCTCGTCAGATATGTTTATCTATAGCGGTTTTCAAGATAGTAGACTTACATGTCATCCCTATGTTTATATTTAGCCAGGTCTGTCATGTTTGTTGACAAACAGGACCAGCAGAAAAAATCTTCCAAATAAAAATCCCAATAATGAATTTGCGTCATAGTCTCAGAGGGGAAGATTGTTGTAAACGTAACCGGACGACGAAAGACGACGAACACCAAGTTATCAGAAAAGCGCACACTGGCCTGTTGGGCCAAGTCTGGTCAAAACTAAAGGTTAAATTACAGTATATAAACAATATTGTTATGTAGATTGTCGTGAAACACAAATAATACAATGTACTCAAGAAAGATCGATTTGTGTTCTGTTTCTAAACCCCTTACAAAAAAAAAAAAAAAGAAAAAAAACTTCCGACAATGTAAATGTGTTTTGAAATGTTATATATACTGATTGGTAAATTTCTAGATGAAAGAATTCAATCATGATAAATGTAATTCTTTTTAGATGTCATCAAACTGTAAGCGTGCTTAGTTTAGTGTGGATATCTCTTTATTTTGTGTGTGTTTTCTTTAGATCTGGATAGTAAGTTTTAACAATTTTTAATCAAACAAGGTTTCACTTTCAACAATCGTTTTTAAAAATTTTACATTGACATGTCTAATCTATGTCAATTATGTATCCATATTCAATTGGGAAATTAATACATTTTAGTTGTAGTCGATATGAAGAAAAAACTAATTATTTCGGAAGGTTAGTAGGTATTCATTGTACATTGCAATATCACCTCTCTTTTCTTCTTGCATTAACTACATCACTATATAATGTATTGTTATTTCTTATAATGTAGGTCCTGATTGTTAAACACTAGTTCCAGAACTAGTGTGTACGTCTCCGTTTTTCATGAGTATTCTTTCTTTTAACACAATTGAATCCGACGATTCGTTTAGATTGTCCCTACTTTGATATGGACTTCTATTTGGCGACGGAATGTCTTTAAAACGTTGCCGATACAAGTTATTTGAAATATTCTTTTCAAAGGGGGAAATCCTTTATACCGAATAATTTGTTGAGCTGTCGTGTTTTTAGAAAAGGAAACACCCGTAAAATATGTAGCTTCTCTATAGTATCGATTTTCTCTTTTCCTTCCTGGCATTATTCTATTCACCATTCTAAAAAATACTCTTCTGAATTTTGTGCTCATCACAGAATATAATATAAAATTCATCGCAGCATTGAACTGAATCAATGTATTGGAAACATTGCCGGCTATTCGTAAATTATTAACCTCGTTTCCATTCAGACTGACATCAGCTGCGTCTAAATACGTGTTATATATAATAAGAGTAGCTGACGGAAGTTGACAAATGATAAAAACAACAGCGACGCCTATAAGCATTAATGTTGTTTTGTGTTGTTCCCACTGCCGACGGTCACCAGATCTCGTGGCAATTGTATGTGTCATTACTTTCCTTATTTCATTGGCTTTACACACGGACCTAATTAAAATGGAGTTAAAGCTACACAAGGCTATCAAAGGTATGAAGGTAAACATAAAAGCAAGGAAATAATAATAACCGATGCTATATGATTCCTGTTTAGCGAATTCTGTTGTGTCTACTCGTACAAAAGTCATATTGTCTTCTTTCTCGTAAACTAACTTCCATTCGAAAAATTCGGGAATAGTACACGCAAGCGCACATGAAGCCATCACAATAGCAATTATTTTGGCTCTTTTTGGTGTGCAAATAACTCGACCTCTCATTGGATGACATACAGCAATATATCTTTCAACAGTAAACGTCACAGTCAAAATTACGGAAGCATTTGACCACATGTCAGATAAAACACGTCCATATGGATACCAATGCTTAAAAATATATTCATCTTTAATTGTTTCGTAATGATTGAAACTAAGTGTGAAACTAGTGATCAAATATAAACTGTCGAAAACTGCTAAAAACGTCAAATAACAATTTGTCGATGATTTCATTGACGGATTTGTCAATACTGCAATGCTCACAAGGTTACCAGATAACCCAGTAATCACAATAATAGGAACCAGTATCTTTTGAACTACAAAACGAGTTAATCGTAAAGTGTCTGCATTTGTAATAACTATACCAGAGACTAATTCTGGACTGTAGGTGAAGTTTAATGTATTTGTCATTCCAATATATTCTATCACAATGGCAACTGGTTGTTCAACATCAGAGAGATTCTCCATTCCTATTCAACAAAGTCGGTAGTCTACAAATAGATAGAGAACATGAATGAGTAGAAACGTTTATTTTGTGTATTTGAGGATTTGCTCCAGTCTAAATATATTATACTTTCAGAGTAAATAGTTATTTTCATTCTTTTCTAAATGAAAATAAAATTCTGCATGGTACTTAATAACTTGCTTAAAATTTGCACTTTTGTAGTAGTAACTACAGTTATGATGTATCACTGAGATATGTGTTTCCTGTTTTTTTTTTTTAAATAAACTCATCAGGAAGCAGTATAATTGGTATCCGAATTGCACATAATGAAGCGGATTTTTGACAAATAAGGGATTGCATGCCAAGTTCTACTTATATTTGTTTTTCTTTAAATTTCAGTTGACCTACTTTTCACAGATAAACAAGCCTTAGAATTTCAACGTTATTCAGCGTGGCATTATAACTTCTATAGCACCTGATCCCTTATTAGATATAAAACACACAGCGATCCGAGAGAACCATATTTACACGGAAGTATCATACTTAATTTATATCGCACATGATGTTTCTTTCTGGAATAAACTTACTTCAGATAGTCCCATGGTTCAAATCATTTTAACATCAAATCCTCCTTGATAAGATGAAAAATTAAACCATGTCTATACACTGTACCAACACCTACTATTTTGAATTTTTCTCTTAAATTTTGTTATATCTAAATCTTATTATTCTTATCAAAGTTTTCCAATCAGTTGCAAGCATAAAAATTAATATGTTAAAGACTAAACGAAACATTATTGAGGGGTACTTTGAAAATAGAGCAGACAGCTATTATATAGAAAAATATTGTCCCCAGGTGACACACGAGACGTTAGATCAAATGTGCGAACGTTTCGTCTGTATCATTATACAGTCCCAATATGATTCTGCACACACCCATTTAAGTGTATATTAAATTATTTTCATTATGTTGCTTTATTCTATCACTAACAACATAATAATATTTAAAATGATACTGACAACTTGTCTGCACTTAGAGTAATTCAGGACTTTATTTCTGTGTGGTGTTTGTCTTTTGTTAGATTATCATGCTGACCGGTGATTAACCCTTTACTATTTAATACATTGTGTCCAATGACAAATTAATTTCAAATGATCACTTTGCTATACTTAAATATTATCGATTGTTTACAAGGGAGAGGCAGTTTCGTGGCTGCAATCGCACCGAAGTTTGAAAAATCTTGTTTGTGAACTATGTATAATATAACGTTGCATGGTATTCATATATCCCTCACAACAAAAAAAGACACAATGTACTGATCTGAAAGTACTTGAGTTACTAGCAGCTAGTTCAAAGCCAATAAGAACTAATTAAAACATCATGTATCTAAGACTAAAATATCAGTCAGAACACATCCAACATTTAATGGATAAAAGACGCTATTTACAGTAAAAGTAAAACATGACTTTGTACAATGCCAACATAAAGGGATTGAAAGATCGTGGTACTCTGAATGTGCATATGTGTATAACGATATTATTGAATTTGGTACTAAATTACAGATACAAATGTCAATTTTTATACCAATAAAAACAATATACAAAGATCTAATTGCATTGTTGAATTGACAATCTTTTAGAATGCGTTTTATGAAAGGATTGATGAATTTACTGGATCGTATCTAAATTTCCAGGCTCGGTAACAACATTAAACATAAAACTGTGTTAACTTTTTTATAGGGATTGTGTTCAGAAGACAAAAAAAAAAAAAAAAACACAAAGGAATATGATACACTATGCAATGAAAAAAGTCAGTCCTTTGAATTGACTTCTTTTTTGTGTCTTTGGGGAGTTATGAACATGCAGCAACTGAAAGTAATCGCCCTTGTTGACAACTGGAATTTGTATATTGATGCAGAAATTTGCTTCGATTTCCGAATAACAGTGTTTTGATTTATAAAATATCAAAGGCAAACACAAATGTGTATGATTGACAATCAGTTTGCATTGTCACTGCTTTTATTACCCAAACTAGACAAATGATACTGTAAATCTCAACATTGAAGAAGACGGATTGGGTTTTCAGCTTTTATAACTTAAAATATTCATTTCATTGATAAAACCAAATGTTTTTATACGTTGTTGCAATAGCTCATTATGAGAAATAAAGTATGATTTTTTGTGTAAAATGTAAGTTAATTATGCAGGATTTCATTTCCAAATTGCAGCTATATTTATAACATTTATAACTTATTTTCACCTTATTTTCGTATCAAGGATTTGTAAAAGATAATATACATTGTATTGATGAACTATATTTTTTTTTCTTCAAATAACTTTCATTCATATTTTATCCCCGACGTAGTTTATGCCAATGAAATTATCTTTTAACCATTTCTGTCGTTACATTTTCTATAACAGTATTCCTTTTTTAACCTTCCTAAGTACGCTAGATATCGATAGCAAAATCAAATGAGACTTCATCATGGAGCGGAAACTCCCAAACTACACAAAAAATGTATTTTGCAACGATCTTGGACATGTTGGAAGTATTATTTGTATCAGATTTTTACACACGGAGTAGGGTAAGAATTAACAAATGACAAACTACAACTTGCATTATATGTATACGTTCCGACATAACATGAACGCAAGTTGTAAAGGGACTTTTTAACGTGACTAAATTAAATAGGATTCGGATATTGAAAAAAGGTAAATCAAATATCTTAATTATCAATAGTATTATAGAAAGGCACGGCACACTATCAAATACTAGTATTATATGTTAAAATGTAGAGAAAAAACATAGCGACATGAAATGCAATGCTAGATAATATTGTGTCGAAGAATACAGAATGAACAATCTGAGAATTTGCTATAACAGTCTAACTTTATAGGCATTTACATAGTTATATATTGTGAACCTAGTCTTGAATCAAAATAAAATCTGGTATCAATATCATCTCAGCGAGATTTCTGTACAAATTCATCATTTTAATGTTGTCACATTTTCTGTCTAGATACTGATTAAAGATAGATATTACGATAATGCTACCGAGGCTGTATTTTCTATCATTTGGAAAAGACAAACTTTGATTTCCATCAATTAACAATTATATATTTAATATAACTTTCAATTGAAACTGCCTGAATATAATACACTTAGGCGTTCTGACTGGAAATTAATATGTCTGCACCATATAATATACAGTGGGCCTGGTAAATGTACGATATATTGATGATGAATGCAACATTTCACGCCAAATAACCGAATCGCTGTTAAACAGTATTAACGCATACACCGTTTACATCATCAGATATGAAGTGTGTAGAAGGTATAGATACTAAGGAGGCTTGTATCGTATTTAACACGTCTAACGATTCGATAATAGACAAAAATATAGTGTCATGTTTATGTAAAATCTGTTTTTCTTATGTTAAATTAGTCAATCAAATAATGAAGTTTTTTTTTTCCTTGATTTCTGGGAAAATAACTTCTTTCGCATAATTATGTTGCATTGCTGCCTCTTATCAATATACATATAGTTTTGTCTTTCTTGATTATAAGATTAATAACAAAAAAAGTGTAGGCCATGTATCCTTAGTCCAGTTTTCAAATGTATTAATAACATATAGTAAACAAATTCAAAATTCTACATGCTTGGGAAAGGGGTGTCCAGGATTTGGACTGAAGTTAACTTAAGAAAACAGTCATTATCTTGTCAAAATATTGTATTTCAGTATAGAAATACAACTTAGTGATGCAGCCTTCCATTTAATTATTATTATTATTTTTTTTTTTTCAGTTAAACTTATTCACCTTATATAAATTTCAAGGATTTTGAATAATATCTAATGTATGCTTTAAAAACTTTTTAAATGCATTTTGTTCATATCTTATCCCCGACGTTGTATATGAGCAATGGAATATATTTATACTGTTTCCTTTTTACATTTTAAAAACGTATTCCTTTTTAACCTTTGACGGAGACGCTTAATCATATATGCGTTTGTGTGCTAACTTCTTGAAGGAAAAATCACGACGATACCTTCAACAAGGAGTGAAAACTCCAAAATGCAAGATAGATCAAAGCAACGATTTGAATACTGTGGATTCATTTTTTTTTTTCGGGAATGGGGCGGGGGAGTAGTGGAGGGGTTTAGGTGGAAGCAATACTCGTGAATTAGGAAAAAAAAAACATTTTGTTTTGCGGAAATTTGGTTTCGTACTTTTGCCAAATGTATGCAAACGAGCCTACATAAAACTTGAAATTCATTGAATATTTAAAATCGATGTAAAATTAAATTAACGAAATCGCCAAAAAAGGTTTCCAACGAATATTAACGAATCCACATGACCATTCTTTGCCAGATGTAAGTAATGCTTCATAACTACATTACACGCGCTGATTTGGGTTAGTATAAACAAATGACACACTACAACTTTCATTCAATACTTTCTGAGACTACATGAACGTAAGTTGTAAAATGGCTTTTGACGTGCTTAACTCAAAATATGATTCGGACTTTGAAAATTGATCGATTTACTTAATTGTAACTAGTATTACAAAAAAGTATGACACGCAATCAACTTGTATATGATAAAAATATAAACACAAAAATAATCAAATATGAAATGCAATGATTGATAATATTTGGGTCAAAGAATACAGAATAGACATGCTGAGCATATGCGATTATAGTCTTTCTTTGAAGGCAATTATGAGAGATAGATTAAATGAACTTGAATCAAGATAACAGTTAGTATCAATAACAGTTAATCTATAGCGACATTTCTGTAAAAATGTATTACATTAATGTGTCGCCTTTCTTATTTAGTTACTGGTGGTAGATTAAAATAGATATTACGGTAATGCTGTCGAAGCTATATTTTTTATCATTTGACAGAGACAGATATTGTTCTCAATCAAATAAGGAGAAGTATTAAGGATGTTTGCTACTCTGTTTCAAAATAACAAGCTTTTAAAAGACTGTTATCAATTGATAGTATATAAAAAAGGAACTAAAAAAGCATTAAAATTTGAAGGGTCCGTGTGCTTGTTTTCGAGATATAAGCCATTGAAAATTTGGCGGGAAATAATTCTCTCTAGATTTTTCATACATTTAACATTGGCTCCTGTTTTCTTTCAAAATCTATGAAAAAATAACAAGGATTTTTTATGATTTTCAAATATGGTTTTCAAACTATATGTAATAAAATAATGAAAAGATAAGTAGGGGTTATCAGGTAAAAAAAAAATTAATGGTACTACATGGATAAAACCAGAAGATTCCAAATATCTGGCAAAAATTCAAGAACAAGAGGAGCAAACATCCTTTAGACGTATATTTTAGTTTCGATTGATTGACACATGGGGCGTTCTGCCTGGGAATTAATATGTTTGTGCCAAATCCTTCACAGTGGGCCTGGTAAGTGTATGATATACTTACGATTAATACAACAGTTGATACCTAGTGTATGGAGGAAAACAATACAAATATGAAATGTATGTTAACATGTTAAATAGTATAAAAGGATAACAGTTATTATAACATTCAAATATTTACCAAGCCCGAGTGCATATAAAAGTATAGATTTTAAAAGTATGCTTGTTCAAAGTGTAATACTTCTGTAAAAAAGAAAACACATACAGTTTTCAAGTAGATGTAAAATATGTTTCTCTGTTAGACAACGGAATCAAATAATGAATTATTCTTTTTTATCTTCAAGGAAATTAGTTCTATGACACTCTTCTCATTTACGGTCATCTCTTATCAATAGCTTTACATGTTTAATTAAAGAACGGCAGTTTAATTTGACGTTATGTGTGAATGTCACGTTATTGGGGCAACAAAATCACGTTACCTAATGTTCTTTTCATGGCAACCAAAACGACTATACATCTAAAACAACAAATTTAAAGACATTTTGAGGCAAACATAAAATTTTACATACGTTTGAATTCCTACTCAGACGAAATCGTTCTCTTATTCTTGAAGAATTCTTTATATATAGACGTATTATTAAGTGCTTTTTGAAATCATACGATATAAAGAGTATTTTTACGGCGTAAAGCAATTGTAAACACGGGGCTTCATAAACAAAGTAAGTTCAAACTATCTGATTGAGTCAGTATATATCTCAAAATGGACTAAATCATATTTTTTTTTATTACAAAACCGACTTTTCAGTTAACGGTGCTACTAGATAGCAATACCGTTCGAACCATATAACAGCTTAATACCAAAGTTATTTTCCAAGAGAGTTGATTATTATTTTATTTTGTCTCCTACATGTACATTTTGTAACACAAACAGTGTGCCTTAGGTCAAACCATTGAAAAGATAAATAGCTATTTCGGTTATTTTTTTTTTTGACTAATAAAAATATTCGAGTATATTATTGTTATTATAGCAATACCATACCCCTGATTTACTGGCAACAGATGTTTTTAAAGAATAAAACATAAGATGAATATGTTATTAGAAACCTGGAAGTCTAAATAAGCTGTTTCTTCTATAACTTATGTCATTCTTCTTTGCATTGATTCACATTTTGTCATGTCGGATTTTATAACTCATTATGCGGTATGGGTTTTGCACATTGTTGAAGGCCGTACGGTGACGTTAAAGCTGTTAACATCTACGTCATTTGTTAATATGAGTCTTTTAAGAATTCAAACCACATCTTTTTATCTCAAATGTTTTGTGTGGAGTACTTTTTCAAAGCACCGCAAATAAGTTGAATTAGAGAGGTAAACATTGCCTTTAAAACTATTATCTACCTGAAATACGATAAAATTTGAGGTATTAAGAAAGGGTTATATTAAAAATCCGATATCTTAAATATTAATCATACAATACTTACATTTCAGTTCGATGAGTCACCACATTGGACATTTAAATGAACCAATTCTGAACATAAAAGCTGATATGGATTTATAATAGACACTCGTTTTAGACAGACTATCAGACTTATTATACAATTCCAAATTACTTGTTAATCAAAATACACGAGGAATTATATTGTTCATTTTCAATCAGCAATTTTCAGTTGTATTTGACAATAATGATATATTAATTCCTAGTCTGTTGAGATTCCCCTAGATATGAAAACAAACTGAGAGTGAAAAAAAAAAAAAATATAACCCAAAGGAAGCTTTTACTTGTTGTGCTGGTAATATAAACTAATGTCATTACAACTGTGAAAAGGTTATGTTCTTGTTCTTTAATCTGATTATTTAGACATTATACGCAATACTTTTTTTATCCCAGAATAAAAAAAGACGTATAATGCAATGGAATTGTATTGCTGTCTATCGTATGTTTTTTTTTTAATCAGAAAAATATGAAGTTAAAAGATAATATTTTTTTTTTTTTTGCCATGAATTGTCAGTTTTTTTTCGACTTTATATCCTTTTGGCGTGGGTCGGTAGTTCTACATCCTGCCGATGTGTTAATGTGCTATGGTATTTTTTTGTATTCTTGTCTTTCTTTTTGCTAATGTGCAAAGTTTATAGAGTGTCTATATGCCAATTTGTTTTTCACTGTTGACATAGTTGTTTGTTTTTATACCAAGTAAGGAATATAACAGTTGTTTTCAATTCGTGTGACATGCTTGAGCGTTTGATTTTGCCATTTGATAAGAGACTTTCGGTTTTGAATTTTTCTTGAAGTTCGGTATTTTTGTTATTTTACTTTTTATGAAATTGGATATCCCTTTGTTGTCTTTCTCCTCTTGTTCACTCATAAATCTATCAGTCGGTGTAGAGAAATTTGTAATACCGGGATTAACTTTTCTCGCAAACAAAAAGTTAAGCTCTCCATCGTCATCTTAATAATATATCTGATTATAAATTATACGCACTTTTTTCTGATTTGTGATTAACTTCATGACGTTTATCGCACATTGGGGAATCTAATCAGTCAGACTGTTCCATAATTTAATATAAAACACGATTACAATGTGGTTCATGGATTTATGTGTTATACGATAAAGCTTTCAAGTATCTTAACTAGAAAACACCCTTTCACACATCGCTTAGATAGTTTTGATGTACATTGTTTCCCCGAAAAAAAAGAGTGTCAACCGAGATGTATATTTATATCTGAGAGACTGATCAAGCAGAACTAAAATGATATGAATGTCGGTTAAAGACTCGTTCTTTCTGCGTTGCAATTGCTAACATTTGTTCAGAAACAAGGATTATTGAAAAAAGTAGTTAAGGCATATATGCAGATGTTTACTCTAAATACAACACTTCTCAAGTAGTCTTAAGCCTGCAGCTTCAGCCATTGCTTTAGGATAAAACCCTTTTTTACCGATATCGACTTTTTGTGCATACTTAGTATAATTTCTAAATGTCCATTTTTTGTTAGTATGACAGATGGGTGTCTTATAATTTCAAAGCTTCAAATGGTTGGTAGACATTAAGGAAAATCATTAAAAATGTATATCACGTCATAACATAATTCAACATGCATTGCAACGGATTGGAAGATCACATCTAATTCTAACGATTTATAAAATTTAATACATTTTTATTATCAACTTCCAATTTGTTATAATCCATTAAGAAAGTTAAATTTGAAAAGAAAATATTTAACAAAATGAAAACAAAAATAATATCAATTGTTTTATACAATTATGAGGTAATAAGAGTTTTGCCATACTAACGTTTTACTCACTCAAAATATTTCAAACACTAATGTATCAATGTGAAATGAAATAAAATGTGTCCAAGTGATTTATTGGCATCATTTACAAGTTCAATATTCAAACATTTCATAGTCTGCGCTTTTATCGAGTAACCATATTTCTAAAGACCTTATAATAACAGATATATAATGTTACTGTCGAATTTTATTTTTCTCGAAGTAAAAGAAAGTTACTCATTTTGAACACAAACAAACACATTGATGTGACTAAAAACGTCGTTGGCGCTGAAGTATAAATGGTTTGGTTGTTTTTGGTTGTTTTTTTATTTGGAAAATTTGCTTCTCCTAAAATGTTCAAATATTTCTATATTCTAAAGTATGTCTACTCCAATGATATTGGCCTTACCAGAATTGGCCTAACTTTTAAAATGATTAAAGTTGTCAGTGCTTAATTTTAACGATTTTGCCTGTTTTGAATCCAGGGACACTGATAAATCTTGTGTTGATCATACGCGAGTCTGCTGTACTAAATACAGATATTATTTTATAAACGTGGTGTGTCTGATTTGCCTCTCTGTATTTAACTGCATCAGGAACGCATAACAAAAAAATATGTGCCTAGTGTCTTTGACAAGTTTGTGTCAACGTATTTCCTTGCACTTTTGAATACTACTTTATAACTTTTTTCTTATTTTTTGGTCACCGTTTTTTTTTTTTTTTTTTTTTTTTGTTGCATAATCGTTATGTAGCTTGAGATTTCAACTACCGGGCAAAACATTTTCATTCAAGCTACCGATAATGTTATTTGCCTGTGAAAAAAGTAGTTGTAATACAAAATACGAACGAAGTGTGACTTTTTTCACATTTAACAGAAATGAAAGCGTAACACAATAAATAATTGGTAACATATTCTTCCGTATATCTTTGTGTCAATTATCTTCTGTTATCCTTTGAATGGCGAACTATTATTTACTAAATTATCTTACAACAATAGCTCATATCTATATCCGAACAGATGATGAAGCTACTAGCACATGCAACAATCAATAAACAAATCTATTTCGATGCAAATGTGGTCCCTTTTTATTGGAAGATACAGAAACTATACAGTCTTTGCGCCTTTTTTTTTCTGTATGAAATTGTCTTAAAAGTGTATCCTAATGACAACTGTAAGGAATTTTAAGGATTCCGATTAGCATTTGTCGGAATTTGACAGAAACCCAACAACACATATTGACCATCTTGTAGTTTACATGATGTGTGGTTATGTGTTTCTATTTACTGAACTGATTTTAATTCTACATAGAATAATGAAATGTCGCATGATTGCCAATGAAAAAACTATCCACCAGAGACACTTGTTTTACACATTGGGTTTTGCAAAGTAGTAATGAAGAACAAAGTGAACAATTGGAAAATTTTAGTCACGCATACCCTTTCCTGGCAAGTAATGATTGCTCTGTAAAAAGTGTGTTGTAAGAGATATATATAAATATGAACTGAAGATTAACGATAAAATTTGAATTTTCGCCTCATCCTTATTTATTGACTACTTTAACAAAATCAAAAGATTACTAGTATCATAAGTTCCACTAAGGTTTTAATTATATGAATACTCAATGCTTTTTTTTTTCGGGTATTACTTAATGAAAAACCGCTAGAAAAATCTTATATTATAAAATTATGAAAAGAAATTAAGCACAGTATATATAGTTTTCTGTTTATACGAACATATTTAAAATTTATGGCTATCTTTTGTGTATTGATTGTAAACCATTTTCATTCATCTTTCGCCTTTTCGCCTTTTCTACACTACTTAAAAGTGCAGGGTACATCTTTTTTGTTAAAGGTTAAGGTTATTATAAATAATCGAAATACATTGAAGATGAGCATCGTCCACTTCATGGAAATCCATTTATATTTAAACCCATTTATATTTTAAAATATATAATTGTTTGTTCTAATTTTGTATAGTCATTTAATACCAAATGCAATTCAAAATAAATTTGTCGATGTCAAACAAAACTAGATCTATTACAATTAGTATAGTTGTGATTTTATATCATCGTTAAGTTCAATACAAGTTTTTATCAAGTAAGCTTTATCGATCCAACATTTTAAAGACATTTTTTGTGTGTATTGCATGTATTATTTAGATCCGTAATAATGAATACCTTGATGGTATTGTAGGCTAGCAATTTAAAATTGGTATTATTCATGTATTTGCATACCGCCTTTTAATTGCTGCACTTCAATTTCTACGACCCAAAACAACAGATAGATACATTTAACATCGTTTGCCAATTTTCTAACACCTTCAACTTTCAAATTATGTATCTAATGTAATCGCTTTGTACGCGTAAACAATATTTTTTACTAACCACTTCATGTAATTTTATCTCCTAAATAAACAAAAAATTAAAAATGTAGTTTAGACAAACTTCCGATAAAAAGAATAAAGCATTCCAATGTTTGATACTGACTTCATCATGTCAAAATCAGCCCGCTCTTGCTTGCACGCTTGATATTCTGTGTGAAAAGTCAGTATAAAAAAAGAAAAAATGCCATTATTTTATATAAGTGCGATACAAAAAAAGTAAAGTCCGAACAGAAATATGTTGTTTCTACTTTTTCATGTCTTGGGGGAGTGATGACCGATTAACGGTTAAACTAATTCCAAGGGGACGACAGAAATTTGTTTATGAATGCAGAAATTACTGTAGCTGCTTGCACTTCCGAAAAAAAAAAAAAACAAACAAAAAAAAAAAAACGAAAAGAGTATCATCTCATTGAATATCAAAGGAAAAACATTTTGTATCTTGAAAAACAGAAATAATTTATATTGATTTTATAACAAGCTTCAATTTTCACTGCATTTATTGCCTATAGTATAATACTACACATCTCACCATGAAAGAGGAAGAATTGAATATGCAACATGCATTACAATAATTCATTTCATTGATAAAACAACACGTTTGTATTCTTTGTAGCGATACAATTTAGTTTGTTAAAAGGAAATTCATCTTAAATTTTAGCTTAAACTAGCATTTAATTATGCAGTATTACTTTTTCATAATGCATTTCAATTTAAAACATAATTACATGTCATAGTATCCTGGAGTTTGATTGGTTGGTAGATAGTGTGGCTATCAATTATTTTCTTTTTCGTTCATCACAGAAGGTTTCTCTGTTAATCCTCTTTGCCGTTGTGTTTGCTAAAACGTATATACCGTTTTTCTCCTTCACGGGGACTCTTAATCATTTGAGTGTTTTAGTACAGTGTTTTATAATTTACATAGTGTACTAGTGACCTAGTACGATATATATGGGGTCAGTAAATTTCCTATGGGGTGAGAGCGAAGCTCGAACCCCATATAGAATTTACTGACCCCATATATATCAAATTAGATCACTAGCAGACTGTGTAACGAATTTATCTTACCGACTATCTTAACATGTGGCATTTAGACTAGTGGCCTATCAAAGTGATCAAGTATTCAATATAAAGATCCTACTTCCATTGGTCTATGCAAAAACAAATGCCAACAATAACATCTTGTTAGCTTAAAATGTGTTTTCTGCACTTATTTCAATCGGCCATCATCAGTATCTTCGTCTGTTGTCCGGGCGAAACATTTCAGATGTTCCCTCAACGTCCTGTTGTCTTTATAAATGAACGTAACACCATCATATTCCTAGAAATGATCCACGGTCGCCTTTAACTTATTACCACACATTTCAAAATGAAAAAAAAAAAAAAAAAAAAATGGCAGTTTATCTTGAAGTCATATCTGAATATTACGCAAATGAAACAAAAGCTACTATTTACAATGATAGATAATATTCTATCAAAGAATACAAAATAAACATCATGAGCATATGCAGTGAAATTCTTCCTTTATATACATTTTAGAGGTAGATTAGATCAAAATAAAGTATGGTATCAATATCATCTAACCTTAAGCGACATTTCTGTATATATTCATTAATGTTGTCGCTTTTCATGTCTAGATACCTGGAGACTGATTAACAATAGATATTACGGTAATGCTGTTGGGTCTTTATTTTCTATCATTTGACAGAGACAAATTTTTATTTCCATCAAACTGATCAAGATATATCTGACATATGTTTCAGTTCAGACTGCCTGAATACAATACAATTTGGCATTCAGACTGGGAATTAATATGTTTGCACCAAATCATTTATAGTGAACCTGAAAATTGTCCGATATTTTGATGATGAATACAACATTTCATACAAACCTGTATATGAGAAAGCAACATCAATAATAAATCAGTATTAACACATATACCGTTAACATTGTAAGATGTCAAGCGCGTGGACATAGGAAGGGCTAGATACAAATATCGAATTCAAGGTAAATTGGAAGTAGGGAAAGTCTATAAGAACTGACAACATCAAACTGTATCAACGGAACGTCTGAAAACAACTGTCATATTGGTGACTTGGTTCAGATATTTTCTGTAGATACTTAATAAACCTCATAATTCGACAATAGAATGTTTTGATATATGTAAAACAGTATTTCCTCTTTATATTAAACTATGTGATCAATAAATGCATTTTTTTTTATTGTTTGGAAATTAGTTCTATCACATCCTACAGAAGCACGGTTGCCTCCTCTCAACGTCTTCACATATATAATTGTATAATATTAAACACAATATTTGAATCTGACGGCATTAGTGCTACAAAACGCGCGGTTCTCTAAATGGTATTCGTCTTTGCTTATGAAGAATGTTTCATACATCAATGTAATGCAAAAGTTGTGGTACAGATGTTAATTGAGAACAGATCGAGTGCAGGACAATAATGTCCTTTCAATTTGACCATGTTAATTAGAAATGGGAAGACAAAATAATAAGTTTCAATAGGATCCTTCTGATATATATGTATTTTAGACGATTCTTATAAGGACTGCAAATAAGATTAAATTAGAGAATTTACCAATCACCTGAAAACTAAGTTAGGATTGAGTGATGGCATTGATGGAGGGATTATACAACGGTGATGTGAAAAACACTCATTGTAATATATTTATCACGTAATACTAACAATGCAGTTCGATGTGTTACAACATACAAAAGTTCAATAAACCGATTCTAAACATAAAGGCTGATGATTGTTTATGAAAGACACTTGTACTAAACAGACTATCAGACTTATTATACTGTTTCACATAAGCTGCTTATATAAATACATGACGAATTCTATTGTCCATTCCAAATTAGCAATTTTTAGACGTATTTGACCTGAGTGATAAGTCAATGTCTTTTCTTTGAGATTGTTCGAGATATGAAAACAAATCAAGAGTAAAAAGGAAAACAAAATCAACTTGGAATAAGCTCTTTTTAATGCTGTATAGAAAAGCTAATATCGTTATTTGTGAAGAGGTCTTAGTTCATTAATCTAATTATTTAGACAATGATGACATTCGCCGTGAAAAAAAAAAAAAAAAAACAAAAACAAAACCTTTGAATCGGTTGAAATAAATTGTTGCCTTTTTTTTATAATTAGGCAAACATGAATTTTATGTGTACTAGTGACCTAGTACGATATATGGGGTCAGTAAATTTCCTATGGGTGAGCGAAGCTCGAACCCATATAGAATTTACTGACCCCATATATCAAATTAGATCACTAGCAGACTGTGTAACGAATTTATCTTACCTACTATCTTAACATGTGGCATTTAGACTAGTGGCCTATCAAAGTGATCAAGTATTCAATATAAAGATCCTACTTCCATTGGTCTATGCAAAACAAATGCCAACAATAACATCTTGTTAGCTTAAATGTGTTTCTGCACTTATTTCAATCGGCCATCATCAGTATCTTCGTCTGTTGTCCGGGCGAAACATTTCAGATGTTCCCTCAACGTCCTGTTGTCTTTATAAATGAACGTAACACCATCATATTCCTAGAAATGATCCACGGTCGCCTTTAACTTATTACCACACATTTCAAAATGAAAAAAAAAAAAAAAAAAAAATGGCAGTTTATCTTGAAGTCATATCTGAATATTACGCAAATGAAACAAAAAGCTACTATTTACAATGATAGATAATATTCTATCAAAGAATACAAAATAAACATCATGAGCATATGCAGTGAAATTCTTCCTTTATATACATTTTTAGAGGTAGATTAGATCAAAATAAAGTATGGTATCAATATCATCTAACCTTAAGCGACATTTCTGTATATATTCATTAATGTTGTCGCTTTTCATGTCTAGATACCTGGAGACTGATTAACAATAGATATTACGGTAATGCTGTTGGGTCTTTATTTTCTATCATTTGACAGAGACAAATTTTTATTTCCATCAAACTGATCAAGATATATCTGACATATGTTTCAGTTCAGACTGCCTGAATACAATACAATTTGGCATTCAGACTGGGAATTAATATGTTTGCACCAAATCATTTATAGTGAACCTGAAAATTGTCCGATATTTTGATGATGAATACAACATTTCATACAAACCTGTATATGAGAAAGCAACATCAATAATAAATCAGTATTAACACATATACCGTTAACATTGTAAGATGTCAAGCGCGTGGACATAGGAAGGGCTAGATACAAATATCGAATTCAAGGTAAATTGGAAGTAGGGAAAGTCTATAAGAACTGACAACATCAAACTGTATCAACGGAACGTCTGAAAAACAACTGTCATATTGGTGACTTGGTTCAGATATTTTCTGTAGATACTTAATAAACCTCATAATTCGACAATAGAATGTTTTGATATATATGTAAAACAGTATTTCCTCTTTATATTAAACTATGTGATCAATAAATGCATTTCTTTTTTTATTGTTTGGAAATTAGTTCTATCACATCCTACAGAAGCACGGTTGCCTCCTCTCAACGTCTTCACATATATAATTGTATAATATTAAACACAATATTTGAATCTGACGGCATTAGTGCTACAAAACGCGCGGTTCTCTAAATGGTATTCGTCTTTGCTTATGAAGAATGTTTCATACATCAATGTAATGCAAAAGTTGTGGTACAGATGTTAATTGAGAACAGATCGAGTGCAGGACAATAATGTCCTTTCAATTTGACCATGTTAATTAGAAACGGGAAGACAAAATAATAAGTTTCAATAGGATGCTTCTGATATATATGTATTTTAGACGATTCTTATAAGCACTGCAAATAAGATTAAATTAGAGAATTTACCAATCACCTGAAAACTAAGTTAGGATTGAGTGATGGCATTGATGGAGGGATTATACAACGGTGATGTGAAAAACACTCATTGTAATATATTTATCACGTAATACTAACAATGCAGTTCGATGTGTTACAACATACAAAAGTTCAATAAACCGATTCTAAACATAAAGGCTGATGATTGTTTATGAAAGACACTTGTACTAAACAGACTATCAGACTTATTATACTGTTTCAAATAAGCTGCTTATATAAATGCATGACGAATTCTATTGTCCATTCCAAATTAGCAATTTTTAGACGTATTTGACCTGAGTGATAAGTCAATGTCTTTTCTTTGAGATTGTTCGAGATATGAAAACAAATCAAGAGTAAAAAGGAAAACAAAATCAACTTGGAATAAGCTCTTTTTAATGCTGTATAGAAAAGCTAATATCGTTATCTGTGAAGAGGTCTTAGTTCATTAATCTAATTATTTAGACAATGATGACATTCGCCGTGAAAAAAAAAAAACAAAACAAAAAACAAAACCTTTGAATCGGTTGAAATAAATTGTTGCCTTTTTTTTATAATTAGGCAAACATGAATTTTATTTATAAATCTCCGTCGACGTAGAAAAATTGAAAATACGTTGATAAACGTTTCTCACAAATTGAAATTGAAACATTATCTCTTCGTTCTAATAAGAGATCTGACTACAAAAAAAAATGCATTTCCTTTCAATTTCAGACTTTTATTACAGCGTTTATAGTGCATTTGCAAATTTTTCAGTCAGAATGTTGGACGACTGAATTTTAATGTGTCTACAATGCGGAGCATGGATATGTGTAATACGATATAGATTCCAGATACCCTTATGAAACCCTAAAACATTGTCAATCGCATCGGTGATAAAATGATAATATTAAGTGTTTCCAGAAAAAAAAACAGAAAAAAAAAAAAAAAAAAAGAAAAAAAAACAACAACAAAACAACAACAAAAGAAAAACACCTTGTTATAGCTGGGAGGCTGATAGAATAGATTGATTCCGGTAGAGACGTATTCGCCTCGTTTAACATGTTGTGTTGGTAACGATCTGCTATATCACTCTCTCTCTCTCTCTCTCTTTTTCAATTTCATTATTCGTAGAGAAAATTTTCTTTCAATTTTTCGCTTTTTAACAGATTTGTGTCGGTTAATACGAAAGGGTGAAATTTACAAAATTAATACCCGATGATCCATGTGTTACAACTATAGAAGAATGTTCCCCTCTTAAAAATCCATAATTTGATTATTTTTTTCTCAGTTTGATTTTGTTTGCAATATTCCACTGATTAACAACACAATATTTATATCATGTTTATACATTGTTTCATGTTGTATAGCAACAAAATAATTTCCGTAGAATGTAACGTAAAGTTAACTGAATTGCTGAAGATGTGTATCTTTATATTTGACTATATTTCTCTGTTTATTGTTTTCGTGCTATTATGTTTCTTTTTATCGTATGACTTACAACGTGACTCAGTATAAATGTATTACGCCATCGAGTTTTGACTTTGGCCGTCCCTGCTGCAGGTATGTACTGAGGTGCGATTTGGACACAAAGGATTTTTACAATGTTGTTTCTATTTTGTTTACTCTTGTATTTATAGTTTAATTGATTTTTTATTTACCAAGAAAATGTTTATACGGTATGTACTACTAACGATAAAACGTATTTTTATCGGCGTCATTGTCAGTTTACTATCAACGATAAACACTTATTTTGTTGGCGTCATTTTCAAATTAACTATCTGCTACAATATCTTTTTTGTTGGTGTCTTTCATAAATTTATTTGTATGTTTGTTTGAATTGTTTACTCAGTTGTATTGTATGTCTATGATGTATGTTTACACAGGTTTGAATGATGAATCCCAATTATTTTCACATTATCCTATCATATAGATATAAGAAGATGTGGTATGAGTGCCAATGTTTTTTAATTGTTCATCAAATTTTGTCACGGAACTATAAACAATTGTCATACAATTTGGAAGGTTAGCTAGCTATGTTATATAAATACATATAGCATAATCGAAGAATGCATGTACCTAGTGAGGAATATGGCAGTTGTTTTTCACTTTTTCTATTGAAAGATAGCGTTTCATTTTGTGAGTTTTTATGTATTTCCCATTTTTGCAGTTACCTTGGAATGCCTTTTTTCAGCATGTCAAATTCTATAATTTTCCTCTTATTAAAAGTATAAATTATCGACGTCTTCAGTTGAAAAAAAAAACATATTTTTTAATTTGCTATAGGTGAATAAGCGAACAATGATAAAAAATAGAGTTCATACTTTGCTAACAAAATATGTGATATGTTCAAAATTCTTATAACAATGATCTGTAATTGAACTTGATTACAAGCTACAGGTTGTGAAAAAAATATTTAACATTTTGTATTGAGTATATATATAAAGCATTAGTAGGTGAACAGAATGCAAACTTAAAGACAATTTTTGAAATAAAATAAGCGCAGATATTTTTTACAAAATGCTTTTGGAATATCAAAAAATAGGGTCACCGCAAGTTTCCCTTCTATACCATGAGGAAAAATAAAACAATCCTGTAGATTCCTTATATTTTACGATTTATGAGCTATCTCCACTAATAACGCTCAAAGTTTTTAAAAAATTGAAAAAAAAAAAATGCAAAACAATTCTACCTTTTTTTAATTATAAAAGAAAATCACATGAATATATTCATTTAAATGATAATTCGTATCAGTAAATTATTTTCCTGCATCGAACCTCGCTGACTGGAAAGAAAATTGATGAACATTTTCCCTCGTAGAATATATATTGAACTCGCAATGTCGTACAATACAAAATTCTACTCGGGTCAATATTCACCAATATTCTTGCAATACCCTATGTTATAATAGGGAATAACAGGCAGCTCTGAAGTGAATGAATGTCGTCAAACAAATAACTGTTCTTTCGTTTCAGATGTCAAAATAATATACTAAAAACAAATCTTCATCTTTTACTATTTTGAAAAAAATAAGGTAAAAAGTAAAATAACAAAAATACCGAACTCCAAGGGAAATTTAAAACGAAATGACCTTTATAAATATCAAAATCAAAAGCTCACATCAAACGAAAGGAAAACAACTGTCATATTTCTGACTTGGTACAGGCATTTCCTTATGTAGAAAATGGTGGATTAAACCTGGTTGTATAGCTAGCTAAACCTCTCACTTGTATGACATATGCATGCCATCAACGTTTTAATGATTTATGTACAATAAATAAGTGTTTATCCTTTCATGGCTTCTAGGTTTTTGCCATAGTTTTGTCAATTTCTTATATCGTTTAGTTTTCCCCGTTTCTCTTTTCCAATACAACGGTGAGTAAAAGGCAGTACAGTTGTGTTAAAAATCCATATCTATCAATTTAGCAGTGTAGACATACTGTATTGAAAGAGGAGGTTAAATCTTGTATCTGCTATTATTCAAAGGTTTGTCGAACAATTATCTTAAATATAAAAAAAGTCATTAGGATCGTTCACAAGTCTGTTTTGATAATTTATAGTTAATGATGACATCATTATTCACCTTTTTATAACAACAAATTGTCCACCCAATCTCTATTCATTAGTAAATGAATTTTAGTCTGAAATGGTCATGTTGATCTTAAAATCATCTCAATCTGTACCTGTGTGGTAATATCAACTACTGAAATGTCTGAACAAAAACTGAACTGATCTTAATAGACTGCAAGCAACAGTCCTTAATTTACTGAAGAAGATAAGTATGAAAAAACCGAATGAAGACTGGAAATAATTCATTGTTATGTCTTTTAAGAGCTGTTCAGATCAAAATAACCGTTTCAGATCAACATTTGTATACTAGTGATTGCATAGTTTGAACGGGATCTGATGCAATAATTACTTTTGGACTAACAATAAAAGATGCGATATTGGAAATCGTTTAATTAAATAAAATGTGACATGTGTCAAAAAACATTTTACTTCTGACTAATTGTTTGAAAAGTCTTGGTATTCACAATCTAAGAGAAAATCGAAGCAAACTAAACATTTTAATAAATGATTCACATACTAGTAACAATTATGCTGAACATGAAAGAGAAACATTGTTTTGCAGGTTAACTACTTGTAGGAAAATTTCGTATCTTTAAAAAAAAGGGGGGGGCGAGGAAAAGATATAAAAGGGAAGCATAAACAATAATTAAAATAAGTTAAACATTCTGCCCGTAAAAAAAACAAACAACGAACGGAAAAACTGGTCCACTATATACTATATATAATTGAAGATTGACTAACAAAACGCCATAAAACTGAGGTACTCTAAAAAGTCGGATTTCCTGCTCCGCTAAGGACACCCGATTTCTTCAACCTTCAAATACGTCGATTATTCATATTATGTGATACGCCATTACATTATAGCGCAGTTATAAATGGTTTGTCCTATCAGACGATATCAACATATTGATAAACACTCGATCACGTAAAGTATCTTATCCTTAAACGTAACCGAATGTCAAAGTTTGAAAACGAACGATTTCCCTAACCAAATGATAACCAAGGCTGAACACGATAGAAACAACAAATATATTGAATAATAAGATAGATAGAAAAATACACTGGGAACAAATTCAAACGCAATAGGAATCTCTTTAAAACAATAGCTTAGATAAACCAATGTGTTTATGGACAATAGGAAAGATGTGAACGCACTGGTGACCCAACCGTGAAAAAAGTGTCAACCAAATCATAAGGGCCTTAACAACTTTAAATGATTTCAATGTTACCATTTGAAAACCTTGTTTTAATGCTTCCATCATCAGTGAAACGCGTGGGTTATCGTATATACTCGAAGATATATACTAGTACATACCATAAGAAGGCGCTAGTTACTTGGTTGTTGCAACAAAGAAATTAAAATTTCAAAATAGGATAATTGTAATAATCTCTTACAATTACAATTGAAGATACGGTGAAAGGTTATTATTTTCATTGCTGAATGAAAAATAAAGCGTTATGCCAGCGTCGTTTCCTTTTCTTGAAAAGCTCCGATACGAAGCTTGCCTTGTAAGATCAAAGAGTAGGTCGACGAATGGATTCATATTTGTTGTCACTTTTGTAAAATGGCGGATAGTTAAAGTTTTGATGTTAGGGCCTCTATAAAATATTCATATTTCTCCACTAAAGAAAAACTGACAACATTATTGTAAAAAATCCCAGAAAACGACGAAAAGACAATTAGATGTCTCTTAGAGAAGTTACGATTTCGATATTTTATTCCGCATTTGTGTTTTTAAGCACGGAGAAATAGTTATCACAATTTACGTACAAAGTTGTACAGAATATATATTTTTGGGCAATACAAAAGCTGATCCCTTGTTTTTATTACATGCATGATGTTGGACTGAACTCTGGGAATAAGAATGTTTTGTTACGAAAAAATATTTACTTTTCAATAGCATGTTTTAATAATGTCAATTTATAATCTTGTTATGATTTTAAGATTGAATTATAGTTGAAGTATATTGAACAACAAATATCTTCTGAATGAATTGTTACGCTTTTCTTCAATTGCTCACGAGAAATTTCTATTCTAGAACTAAAACGACATTAAGCTTTTTAAAAATATTTTTAACAATCATTATATTCAATTTGTCAAAATGTCATTTTACAGATTGAACATAGGCCAATGTAGATGAATGATGATTTATATCATTTGGGGAGGGGACACTATATATCAAATGTCTTATTAGGTTATAGAAAGATGTTTACAGTAAATAAAATCTTAATTCAACACTTCTAAATCAGTCTGAAACCTGCAGTTTAACCCGCAGTAATTGGGATCAAATCCGTTGTCACCGGTCTTGAGTTTTCTTATGCACATTAAGCATAATTTCTGTTTTGTTTACTATTAAAGATGGATGTTTACGACTTTCAAAGTTTCATATGCTTGTTAAACATTTGCAAACTCATTAGAAATGTGTATCACGTCATTACGTATTCTAGATTGAATTGCAATGGATTGGAACGATAAACTGTAATTTCGAACAACTTATAAATACATTTATAATAATCAATTTCCAATTTGAAATGAGTCAATTACGAACATTTTGAAGTTAACATTTGAAAAACGAATATTTTACAAAATAAACAAAATATATATTGCTTTATTCCGTTTAACGTTATTAAAGGTTGTGCCGTTCTATCGTTTTAGTCTCACATGATATGTTTAAAACTAATGAATGAATGAATAATGAAATATAGTTTGTCCCAGTGATTTATTGGCAAACATCATCGAAAAAGTTTAAAGTGAACCAATATAATGTACGCATTGATCGATTTACACTTTCCTAACCCCTTATGATATCAGATGTATTGCATTTCTTTAAAAAAAGGGGGCGAGGAAAGATATAAAAGGGAAGCATAAACAATAATTAAAATAAGTTAAACATTCTGCCCGTAAAAAAAACAAACAACGAATGGAAAAACTGGTCCACTATATACTACATATATAATTGAAAATTGACTAACAAAAACGCCATAAAAACTGAGGTACTCTAAAAAAGTCGGATTTCCTGCTCCGCTAAGGACACCCGATTTCTTCAACCTTCAAATACGTCGATTATTCATATTATGTGATACGCCATTACATTATAGCGCAGTTATAAATGATTTGTCCTGTCAGACGATATCAACATATTGATAAACACTCGATCACGTAAAGTATCTTATCCTTAAACGTAACCGAATGTCAAAGTTTGAAAACGAACGATTTCCCTAACCAAATGATAACCAAGGCTGAACACGATAGAAACAACAAATATATTGAATAATAAGATAGATAGAAAAATACACTGGGAACAAATTCAAACGCAATAGGAATCTCTTTAAAACAATAACTTAGATAAACCAATGTGTTTATGGACAATAGGAAAGATGTGAACGCACTGGTGACCCAACCGTGGAAAAAGTGTCAACCAAATCATAAGGGGCCTTAACAACTTTAAATGATTTCAATGTTACCTAGTACATACTATAAGAAGGCGCTAGTTACTTGGTTGTTGCAACAAAGAAATTAAAATTTCAAAATAGGATAATTGTAATAATCTCTTACAATTACAATTGAATATACGGTGAAAGGTTATTATTTTCATTGCTGAATGAAAAATAAAGCGTTATGCCAGCGTCGTTTCCCTTTTCTTGAAAAGCTCCGATACGAAGCTTGCCTTGTAAGATCAAAGAGTAGGTCGACGAATGGATTCATATTTGTTGTCACTTTTGTAAAATGGTGGATAGTTAAAGTTTTGATGTTAGGGCCTCTATAAAAATATTCATATTTCTCCACTAAAGAAAAAACTGACAACATTATTGTAAAAAAATACCAGAAAACGACGAAAAGACAATTAGATGTCTCTTAGAGAAGTTACGATTATTATATTTTATCCCGCATTTGTGTTTTTAAGCACAGAGAAATAGTTATCACAATTTACGTACAAAGTTGTACAGAATATATATTATTGGGCAATACAAAAGCTGCTCCCTTGTTTTTATTACATGCATGATGTTGGACTGAACTCTGGGAATAAAAATGTTTTGTTACGAAAAAAATATTTACTTTTCAATAGCATGTTTTAATAATGTCAATGTATAATCTTGTTATGATTTTAAGTTTGAATTATAGTTGAAGTATAATAATTCCATGTTGCAACATAACAACAAATATCTTCTGAATGAATTGTTACGCTTTTCTTCAATTGCTCACGAGAAATTTCTATTCTAGAACAAAAACGACATTAAGCTTTTTAAAAAATATTTTTTAACAATCATTATATTCAATTTGTCAAAATGTCATTTTTACAGATTGAACATAGGCCAATGTAGATGAATGATGATTTGTATCATTTGGGGAGGGGGTCACTATATATCAAATGGCTTATTAGGTTATAGAAAGATGTTTACAGTAAATGAAATCTTAATTCAACACTTCTAAATCAGTCTGAAACCTGCAGTTTAACCCGCAGTAATTGGGGTCAAATCCGTTGTCACCGGTCTTGACTTTTCTTATGCACATTAAGCATAATTTCTGTTTTGTTTACTATTAAAGATGGATGTTTACGACTTTCAAAGTTTCATATGCTTGTTAAACATTTGCAAACTCATTAGAAATGTGTATCACGTCATTACGTATTCTAGATTGAATTGCAATGGATTGGAACGATAAACTGTAATTTCGAACAACTTATAAATACATTTATAATAATCAATTTCCAATTTGAAATGAGTCAATTACGAACATTTTGAAGTTAACATTTGAAAAACGAATATTTTACAAAATAAACAAAATATATATTGCTTTATTCCGTTTAACGTTATTAAAGGTTGTGCCGTTCTATCGTTTTAGTCTCACATGATATGTTTAAAACTAATGAATGAATGAAAACATTTATTGACATGGTGTCTTAGATTAGTTATTTGTTACCTAATTACACTTCATATAAGAATGCTGGATTTTGATTGGTAGTTTACAAGAAGTATTACACAAATAGAAATGTTAACTTAAATGTCAAAATATATGTCCAATCTTTTATTTTTTCTTTATCCAGAAATCCTCACGGGAATCCACAGAATATTACGTCCAATAGATCACAATCTAGTATGATGTTGTTAGTAAATAAAAGTGTCAATCCAACTGCTGAGAATATTAATGTCTATCGATTAATGTCTATCGATGTCTATGTCTATGTCTAACTTTAGGGTCTGCATATATATACTTGTAATGGAAACTTCTAGAAAATTGTAGATGTTTAAATTACGCATCTTTTGTTATGATCATTCTGGAAACTTTATGTAAGTGAAATAAAAAGTTCTATTCGTTCTATGAGTATCTGTGATTGTTCCAGTGATTTCTAAACTGCATAGTTGTAACACAATGTGTATCATTTTGTTCACAATTTAAAAAATATATAATGTTAACATTCTCAGGCCACACAAAAAAAAAATAGGCCAACTAAATAAATATGATAATTACAATGTCATAACAAGATGAAGTGGTAAAAAGTAAAATAACAAAAATACCGAAGTCCAAGGGAAATTCAAAAAGGAAAGTCCTTTATAAAATGGCAAAATCAAAAGCTAAAACACATCAAACTAATGGAAAACAACTGTCATATTTCTGACTTAGTACAGCTATTTCCTTATTTAGAAAATGTTGGATTGTTTTACATTCGTTTGATGTGTTTGAGCTTTTGATGTTGCCATTTGATAAGGGATTTTCCGTTTTGAATTTTCCTTTGAGTTCGGTATCTTTTTTTTTTAAATTTTACTTTAAAACTCGTTTGATAGCTAGCTTAACCTGTCGCTTGTATGACAGTTGCAAAGAATTCCATTTTACTGACAACGATGTGTGAGCGAAACAAACAGACACAATAGGTAAACATGTTAAAAATTGGGGCACAGCAGTCAACATTGTAACATAATCTGAATCACTATAAAAACAAATACCTTTTCAACAAAGAAAAAGAAAATCGCATATAGACACTATATAGACAAAGTACGTAAGCATAATAGAAAGACAAGAATACAAAATTGATCATAGCACAAAAACACAATGGCGGGATGTATAGGTACCGAGCCATGGCAAAAGTATATAACCAAAAAAATGGACTAAACAGTCAAGGCAAAAAAATGTTTGAGTAATGAGCCTGTTGTTCAGTGGTTGTCGTTTGTTGCCGTGGTTCGGAGGTGTTTCTCGTTTCTCGTTTTTAATATAGATTAGACCGTTGGTTTTTCCTGTTTGAATAGTTTTATATTAATCATTTTGGGGCCCTTATAGCTTGCTCTTCGGTGTGAACCAGGGCTCCGTGTTGAATGCCGTACTTTGTTAATTATTTACTTTTTATAGATTGTGACTTGGATAGATTTGTGTCATTGAAACTCATACCACATCTTCTCATTTATAAGGACAAATACAAAGACGACTACAATACGTAATTAAGATAATAAACAACGTCAGTTTTTATGATATATATTTCAATAACATCATGTATTATGTGTGAAGACTATGGCAAACAAATGATGAAAAGACAAGCAACAGTCTCCAGTTTTCTATTTATGGATCTTATCCCGCGTCTTTTTGTTTATACGTACAAGAGATTATGCATTCTTTAGCAATACAAACGTTGCTCTTTAGTATTCGGTAACATGCATTGAGTGGAACTTAACACTCTGTTGAATACAGATTTTGTTTTATGAATAATTGCATGCTGTTAAATTGCATGCTTGAATCATTTCAGTTTCAAATTATTACTCCAAGGATCTCGAAATATACGAGTGGCCTTTACGATATATGATATAATGGGTCCGGTCTCATTTTTATAAACAATCAAACGATCTGTTTTTTTTTTTTTTTTTTTGTGAAATTACGATTGTTTCATACATATAAGTTAAGTAATTATATTTATTGCTAGTCGTAACACATGACAACGAATATCTTATAAATGAATTGTATTTTTGTTTTCTTAATTTCTAACAAAAATTTGCATTTAATAAAAGAAACACAGTAAACATTTGAAAAGATTTGATTATCATTATTTTCAATTTGTCAAAATGTCGTTTTAAAGACTTAACATTAGACATTGTGCATACACAAGGATCATTGTGGGGTTAATAAATTATGTCAAATGGCTTTGTAATTCATAGAAATAGCAAAAGTAAATGCAATTTAAATCCAAACTTCTTAATTAGTCTAAAACCTACAGCTCAACCTAGTAATTCAGGCTAAAATCAGTTTTTACCGGTATCAGCTTTTCTTACGCATACTTTTTCCAAATGTTTTTTTGTTTTTTGTTAAAAAGACAAATGTGTGTTTAATCTTACAAGGCATCGTATGCTTGTTAATCATTGACAAATTTCATTAAAAATGTGTTTTACGTCATTACGTAATATAGAATGTAGTGCAATGGATTATAACGAATAAATATAATTTTCAAACGATTTACAAAAACTTTTATAAAAATGATTTTCAAACGATGAATAAAAAATGTTAAAAGGCCAAATAAAGTACGAAGTTGAAGAGCATTGAAGACCAAAAATTCTTTAATGTTTTGCCAAATACAGCTAAAGTAATCTATTCCTGAGGTAGAAAAGCCTTAGTATTTCAAAAATTTAAAATTTTTATGAACAGTTAGTTCATAATTATGACCATATCAATGTATGGACTCTGAACAGTGTTCATGTATCGTTTTCTATTTGTAAGGAGTGATTGATATTCTGTTTATCTATTGTTTATAGACTTTACAAAAAATCGAATTACTCTTTCGCTTTTTCAGCACTCGTAACAAGCATGGAATCCCTATTCAAAATATTTATAAAATATCATGGATTGTAACGATTCCATTCGATTTTATATAAAGAAAATACATTATTTTTTTTTTTTTTTTGTAAAAATTATTTTCAGTACCATGCAAATCCATTTAGATTTTAAAATAAAAAAAAAAACATGGCGCCAACAAGCTAGTTTAACCCTTCACATTCTGTATGTGCCTGTCCCAAGTCAGGAGCCTGTAATTCAGTGGTTGTTGTTTGTTGCTGTATATCATATTTGTTTTTCGTTCATTATTTTGTAAATAGATCAGGCCGTTAGTTTTCTCGTTTAAATTGTTTTACATTTATCATTTCGGGGCCTTTTATCGCTGACTATGCGGTGTGTGTTTTTCTCATTGTTGAAGACCGTACGATGACCTATAGCTGTTAACTTCTATGCCATTTGGTCTCTGGTGGTGAGTAGTCTCATTGGCAATCGTAATACCTTTTCTTTTTTTTATGTAAACAAATTCCAATTCTTCTTTTGCTTTTTCTGTACTCATAAAAAAGCATTTAGCGCTAGTCATATCATTTATAAAATGTCATGGATCGTAACGATTCCATTCGATTTTACATGATAAAAATACATTTGTAATAATTAATATTCCATCGATATATAAACACTGCACAATAAGTTTTACGCCTTTTACTTTTAAATAATTTATCTGTGAAAAACATACGACATGACACCACTATAATCAAGCATCTTATGAGACATAACAATTCATATAGATCCTTTTGCAAATTTATATCTTTGAATAAAATAGCAATAACACAAATGATTAGTAAACAACACCACATTGATGACAATGGACATTCAATTAGAGAGAAACAGGCAACATATTTTGTATAGTTTCTTTCATTTTAAAAATCTCTGTATTTATTTTTCATTGATGGTAGGGATTTTGTGTCAGTTTAAATAATATTCAGAGCTATGCATCTCCAATTTCATAACTGTAATTATTGAATACGAACATTTTAGTGTTTTTTATCATCTGTATGTAGATGTTAATACTTGTATTTTATGCATTTATTCAACACTGTTCCTAAAAATGTTATATTTGGCATAAAGTACACTTGGGTTGTCTTTTTCACCTTAAACTTTCATTAACGGAACAGCCATAATGTTACATTCATCAATGCAACTATCCTATGTTAAATACATTACTCCTGTCCGTGTGCTATCATCCCTGGTTGAATTATCGTCAAATTGTATTTGCAAAATATACATTAGCTGTCAAATTAGATCATCATCAATTTATCTGAAAAGTTCACGAGGTGTTCAAGGTCTGTATTGTATTTATCTAATAAGTTATTCATTAGCAATTGCATTATATATCAAAATCCTTCATATCTGATCATCACCGTGACCATTATAATTTCTCGTTGATTGTAACACTTTAATAGAATAAATGGAATAAAAAACGTATGATTGTGCTGTTTTCTCTTACAGTTGGTATCAATGAATTTTGTCAAAAGGTAAAAATCAAATCAAATCAAAAGAAAAGGCATGACAAAGATGAATTTCTCAATTAGAAAATTCTGAATAATTCTCATTTCATTTCCATCTTTTCAACGAGCTTTTGTTTGTTGGTCAATTCCAATAGGGTAGTTAGTTTTATGAATATTGAATAACTATGGCAACCTTGTTAATTATTTAATGATAGTCTCGGGATTTTTTAAAATGAGTGAGTGGTGTTTTATTTTTCAAAACAAGTTTAGATTGATTCAAAAATAGTTTTATTTTTTTATTTTTTTATTTTTTTTTTTATCAATAGTATTCAATGTACAATAGAGTAACATTCATCTTTTGAGCATGTCAAATTCAAATCAACTAATAAAGGGCAGCGAGGTGTATTGTATAAGTTAAAGACATTTTGTAATTTTCAAACTGCGCTTAGAATAAAGTATTTATTATTAATTTATATGTAGATTAACTCTAGGGAACTAATTTTCGAGCGTCACTGGTTAGTCTTTGTAGACAAAACGCGCGTTTGGAGTACACAATTGTTGATTCTGGCATCTATGATCAATTTATTTATCTGGTTCATATCTGTCATTCTAAATTATAAATCACATACATATTTATATGTGCAAAATACATGGTGTTTTAATACAGAATGATGACTGATTTTCACACCCAATATATACTGTTATTTACACACTGCCTTTAGCAAACAGGAATCACAAATAAATTTGTCAAATATTTGCGACTTGGAGGACCATACTCTTATAGTAACAAACGTCAATAACGTTCGTCATTAACATTTAAAAAAAATCAAACAGGAGCAAAACACAAATACAACCACGCCCTTAAATATGTAAAAAAAAAATCAGATTAATTGACTGATTTATGTTTAACGCCACTCTCAGCACTGTTGTGTGCTATTTCGTGGCGGTCAGTTTAGATGGTGGAGAAAGCAGGAGTGCCCGAAAAGGACCCCCGACCTTTGGTAAGAAAACTGAGAATTATAATCAATTAACATTGGAGTCGAGCACCTGCCACGTGCTGGATACGAACTAGCTACCGCAGTGTTCACAGGCTAGTGTTGACAGTAGTTCGACTACTTAGTCCACTCGGCCATCGATCCCTCCTCTCCCAAAAAAAAAAAGATAATGTTAATAGATAGTTATATGATGTTATTGTAAGACTTGGATGATGACAAATAAGGTATGTGTTTGAATGATAGGTAATAGTAGTAAACAGATGTTTACATATCAAATCTACATTCAGAATGTCCATCTAATGTTTTAAGAGGGATCTGCAGGAACTTCAAACTGAGCGAGAACAGGCCTTGCGGTCATAAAACTTTCGAGCACGATTTTCGTACTCAGTCTCAAAAATCAACCAATCAAAATCCTGGATTTGGTGTTTCGAGCACAAATTTTGTACTCGAGTACTGAGTAAAGTTTTATTACCGAGAACCCAGGTGCATCGACAACAACAACTACGATGACGAGCTTACTTATATCATCAATAAGAGATTATGTTATACATATTTAAAAGTTCTATGTTCAACGACACTGAATATACCAGATAGGACTATTTACTAAGTTACTGACATTAGCTATAAGGCTTGACATTAATGTCCGGTACGATTGAGATACTAGTATGTATCTTTAAATAAATGACATTCTGTTTCCTAACTTCAATTCTAAAGAAAGAAATGTTTTAGTACAAATCGTGGTAGTTTTTTTTTTTTTTTTCAATCTGTCATGTTTAACCTACGTGACAGTTTATAAATAATTTTACGTCATGTTGAGTTGGGTATTGATATTCGAATCGTAAGTCAATATAGAATTATATTTTTATTTGATTATTGATTTATTTCAAAGCTTCAATTTGCTCAATATATGACTTCAAATGAATTAGTCTGACTTATGAAAGTATTAATAGGTTACAGCACGGGTATAGCATGAATATTGCTTGGATATTATCTAAAACAGTCCCTAGTAATTTTTTTTATATTCCACAATCTTGCGAATGCATTATATTTTCAACGAGGGGTATTATTCACCAATACAGAAAATTTTGAAAAAAAAAAAAAAAACACGTATTTAACATATTTTGTCAGTGATAACTACACTATTTGATAACAATGTTTGCATTAGTGCAGTATCACAGAAAATATTGCATGGTAACATTTAGCTCCGTTCTGTTAGAAATATTATTTTTCTAGGCAATAATCCTATGTATCATTCTCTGAAAATCCAAATACACAATTGTCCTTTGTCTATTAAAGAAACATACAACAATTGTGTTAGATTATGACTTATTGTCAAAGGAACAACTTGTTCACGATTACAAAAACACCGAAGAAGATATTTCCTAAATTATCCATACAAAGAAATATCATTGTCATATTCAGCGATATTAACATGTATGAGTTTCCTTTTTTTTTTTTTTTTTGTCAAACTAAAGAGTGTTTATCTAGTGTTATTCGGATATTGAAGTATTTTATTGAATTTGAACAATTTGTTGTTTGATATTTTGACAGAATCCAAGCTAAGATCAATAAAACAAAAGGTAACCCAAGCTTTTTTTAAATCGAGAGGTCATCTTATTTTAAAAGACATAGAAGTATGAAAAGTTGAGGACGAACAGCCAAACGAAGAAAGAAAGAAAAAAGGAATCATGATGCTTAGATCATTTCACAAAATCCCTTAAATCAAACAGTAACTTAACCATAAACTGGGAGAACGTAAGCTGGTTACATGATATGAGATATATTGTATTTTGTCTTGTATGAATGCTTTGATCACAAAATATACGAACGTTCTATTGTTCAAGTTTGATGGAACATAATTTGTTAGTTTTGAATGTGTATTTCATATTAAACACAACCCTTGATACCGAGAAAATCATTCGTAAATCAAATAACCATGCTCGGCAGATGTCTATGTTAACCTAAATGATCAAAACCAATTAGGTTTGACATCTACTTGTCGAGCCACGAGTTGAAATGTAGCTTGGCGCTTGTCGTTTAAGTGAGGTATTCATTGCATTTGTATTAACCTCATCACAGATATTCACATACAGAATAAAATATGTGTATTTGCACCCTGTGGAACACAAATATAAAAAAAAATGATACCCAAAAAATGATAATTCACACCAAAAAAAAAACTTGATTTAATCCTTACTTCTTGTATTGTCAAAATTATGTCAGATAACAAAGTATAAACATTATTATTAAGACATGGTCCAGTATGATTCATTGTTTGTTGATGTTTTACGTCACTTAAGGCACTCTTAGTTATATATTTTATTGGCGGAGTTTACCGGAGTACCGTAATAAAAAATGGCAACATTGACAGGCCAGTTATTACTGTAGATGAACTACTTGGACCTGGACAGTGAAACCCCTAACGTTGTTTAGTAAACTGTAGTGAAAATAATGTAGTTATATATAAAACGTTATAGTATAAGGGAAAAAGGATAACGGTTTAATACAAATAATTTCCGTAAACGTATACATTGCTTAAGTTTAAGTAGATATTATTATATAGAAATCAGATATATAATTAACTATTATAACATTAGGTTAATTAAATTATAAATTCTACCTGGATATTTTTTAAACAATGTAACTTGGATACTTGATGGACTGATGTACATCAAATATTGTGTTAAACAGCAATAAAGCAATTATACAGTGTTAAACAAAAAATAGATATAAAATCTTCAAGAGTTTTAACCCAGGTTACCGTAATTGATAGTTTACTTTTATTTCTATTGGTCCGAGTCAATCAAAGACGCATTATTAACCAAGTTAGACAAACAATTATAAAAGTTAAATATCCAGTAGAATCAAGGAAGAAATTATGTCAGGTGATCCAAAGAAAATCATAAGAAATTTGAAATGTCTATGATTCTATCCATTCCTGGATGTTTATGTTTGTCAAGTAACTTTTGAATGGCATCTTTTTATTAAGTGTTTTAAAACATTGTAAATATATGAAGACAGAAAAAGAAAAAAGTAATGCAATTATCAACAAAATTATACAGGAAATAACATAGATTCATGTATTTTCTTGTAAAAGAAAAATGATTGTAACACGTATGCAGTTGTAGAAAACTTTATGTTTACTAAGAATTTAAAACAAGCAAGAGCTTTCTTCTTTATGGTAATATAGGGTTTTAAAGATATCATATAAAGGAGTTATTGGAAATCTCAGAGATGGAGAAGCAACACTTTTTAAAAAGATATATGTTAAAACCAGCACATGCTAATTATACTTGTTAGATGAACACATGAATCGCTTATATAACTCTAAAAAGCTTAATTGATAAAGTGTTATCAAACATTTAAATATGTTTCTTCAATGAATTGTTCGTCAACAAGTGCGATTGGTATTGATGTATTTACTTCATAATTAATGTTTTTATTCGATCGGTATTTTGATTACCTGTTATAATATTGACACTGATATGTTTAATTAATAAAACTGATGGTTATCTTCATCAGGTAAATTTTATCGAACATGTTTTTCACCTGACTTGCATTTGAATGTAATAAAGTTAATTAAACTATCGCAGTATATAATAACACATCGCTATGTACAACTAATGGTCATAAAATGTACACTTATCCTAATATTTCAAGAGTGTTAGTAATCAGACTAGTTTAACACCGTTTTTAATTAGTTTGTAAATAATATTCAAATCAAAGGAGGAGGTATGATGAGACCCTTATTTGGCCCCTTAAATTTCAAAAAAGTTCAAATAATATAGACATTCAAAGTTATACTGATTATATTTATAATACATGTTTATATAATCTCGACACACTTAAGTGCCAACAAAAAAAAACCCAAAAAAAAAAAAAACAACCAAACCTTTAGATGTTTAATTCGTGTATTTTATACAATGTTTGTAATACTAATTGGTTTTATTGTCTTATTTAATTGTTTAAATAGAAGATGTTATCCTCAGTATCTTTTTTTTTTTTTTTGGTTTGTTTGAGTTCAATCAGTAGCTGATCCTGGAATTTATGAAAAAGGGGCGACATGTAATTTAAGAATTAAGAGTAAGGGGAGACTCCAAATCCCATGCTGTATCAATGTTTAGTGAAAGTGATTTGAAACATTGTGATTTTCGAAAACCATACCTTCAGTGTGCCACATATATTTTCCTCACTAGTAAATAAACATGTTTTCTGAGATTTATATGATTTTCCATTATGCTACAGGTAAAAATAGGCATTTATATTTCAATGTCAGCAGCTTTGTACAATTTTATCTATTCTTAATATATTATGAATATATAAAAATCGATTTGGTACATAAATAAACCAAGAGATATAGAGGAAAAGCCAGCGTGCCAGTAGTCTTACACAATAACATGACCTCACTATTACGTCATAAATATGTTGAAATTAACCTATTTTACCACAAGTGACAAGTTTTCAAATTTTACACATATTTATTTTGACAAAATAGATATGAGCCAAGGCTTGACCTAAAAGATATTTTACACACATTGAAATCTTTATAAAATATGTATTGTAACAAACAATCTTTTTGTGTAAACCTAGAGATTTATATTTAGAAAGTAACGACAATATATCACAATGAGACTAGTTCGACAGTATTTGCAGTTTTAAACAAAATTCAAAAGCTAAAAAAGTCCCTTTATCTTATATTCTTTGTGCAAATGCTCAAATGTGTAATTGTTTACAAATTATTAATAAAAACAATGTCCTAAGTCAGGACTCTGTTGTTCAGTAGTTGTCGTTTGTTGATGTGGTTCATACGTGTTTCTCGTTTTTTATATAGATTAGACCGTTGGTTTTCCCGTTTGAATGGTTTTACACTAGTAATTTTTGGAGGCCTTTATAGCTTGTTGTTCGATGTGAGCCAAGGCTCCGTGTTGAAGACCGTACTTTGACCTATAATGGTTTACCTTTATAAATTTTGACTTGGATGGAGAGTTGTCTCATTGGCACTCATACCACATCTTCTGATATCAATGTATATGATTCTATTAATAAACTGTCTTTCGCATGGAAATCAAATCATACGTTAATGTTATGTTGATATGACAGGATATTTGTTGTATTACAAAAATCAAATATCCTCCAACAAATATTGTTCAACATGTTTTTGCTGATAAAAGCTAATTAAAACTGAAACAGTACTCCTTAATAATCCGCATTGACAGATTTCGAAATAACTCATGTTAAACAACAGCCCATAAACCTTGAACACCTCCTGAACTCACAAAATTAACGCTCGATAACCTTGCAAGAATATACTCTGATAGGTATTGTATATGTTGTTCATATAATAATTGATAGGTGTAACAACAACAACGCGTATGGTTGATTAACAGCTAATTCATCCTTAACGCAAATTGGAAGTTATTACGGAGAGTTATTCTGATCCAAGTATATCTAATTATCTGCGATCGATTCAGTTTCTGAACAAACGTCAAATATCGTTTTTAACCTAACTTTAGGAAAGCAATAGTGAAAAAATATGTTTTATAATGCACTTATAGCAGGAGACGCTTAACATGTCGATGCATCCGGTGTGTCGCTTTTTTGGAAGTTCATTAAATTACCTCAGTGTTTTATCTTTTTTTGTAACTTTTTAATAGGCTAATGAGATTTGCACATCGGTAAATGTTTGTCCTAATTCAAAACGTGTTTTATCTTTTGTATTGCGATGATAGAAGTTTATTTAAATTCCGCTTCAAATCACTTAAACCAAGTGCATAATGGTAAAAAAAAAGACATACAATATTGACGAAAAAGTATTTCAAATAGGTCTGAAGCAATTTAAAATAAGAATGATTTGTTTATCATTTCCAGTTAATCTAATTTTTTTTTTTTTTTTTTTTTTTTTGGTTTGCATTGACCAATTACAATATCAAACTTCATTCAATTATAGATACATTACATACTACGCAATGTTGTCTTACATTATTGCAGGTGACATGATAATACCCAGTAGTCAGCACTATTGTGTTGACAAGGTTGCTATAGTCATCTTTATTATAAATTAACTGTTTACAAAACTTTAAATTTTCCATAAACATAATAAATTTCTATCAAGGGTATATTTTGGCGTAACTGTATTTGGCAAAACATTTTGGAATTTTATGCTTTCAAGGCTCGTCAGCTTCGTACTTTATTTGGCCTTCTAAATTTGTTTATCCATTTGAAGACAAAACGCGCGTTTAGCGAACAAAAATGTTACACCTGGTATCTATCATGAGAGTTTTTGGCTAATTCTGGTGTACATTACATCGGGATACTTATTTCAAAACACTTTCAACGTTTTGTAATAATCCTTATGAAATCTTCCCTAACGTTTAAAGGAAAAACTTACACCAAATACGTAAGAAAAGCTTGTTTCGAACTATCTGTTTAAGAACAAGTTTATTAGATTTTAGATGTAAATTGTTTGTTGCTGATAACAATCAAGCATTTTGATATGTGCTTTAAACAGAAAATTCTGTAATCTGAGTGGTTCTTAAAAATATGTTGAATCTAATCTTTTGATCTACCTTTCATCTAACCAGGAGGAATACTTGTGTTCAAAAACAGAATAAAATTGTTTCAATACTTTGTCTTTTGCCTTAAGAAACTGAATTTGATTGTATAATACTCTAATGATTTTTTAGCATCTCTATTTATTTCACACTATCCATTCCGCAGGTTGTAAAGACTAACTAAATCAACGCTACAATTACAAATAACATACCGACGGCAACAAGCACACTTTGTGACATATTCGGAAATATATACAACAGACCGTACATTACTTCGAAAAAAAAAATAATAAAAACCATCACACGAACCAGAATTATGATTTGGTACACCAGACGCGCGATTTGTCTACATAAGACTGTACAACTCATATCCGTTTTTTGTAGCCTCGTTATATGCATCATTGGATTAGTAATATCATAAGCTAAAAGTTAATTTTGTGTTTTATAAAAGATAGTCGAAAAATATCAAATGGACATTGAAATTCAAAAGTAAAAAACTAACAAAGCCATAATAGTTGTTCAAAACATGTATCGTCTGCATGTCTTGCAAAACAAAAAACTATTTATGAACAAACAGGGTGGCTTTGTATGGATTGCAGCTTATTTTCCTTAATTGTGAAGAAACGAATTCATCCGTTTTCTCCTTGATGGTAAATTAAGACACACGGAACATTGTCTTGAACCTGAAATTTATAGGGAATTTTGTTAAATTAAAAAAAAAAAAGAAACATTATTTTTCGTTGAGTGTTTGTTGTTTTGAAGATTAGACTTCAGCGTCTCTTTTATATCATAGGCCACTACCCGATTTAAGCAAATCCTGATTGTTATTTATATATTATTAAATACGTAACTGATAATGATAACATGAAATTTAATGCATTTTACTGCATTCGTAGTGGCCATAATTGAAATATTTTACAATATAAATTCAAGTCAAAATATCTATTTTCTTGGTTTTTAAAAAAATTGCAAAAAATAAAAATAACTACTTTAACGTATATGAATACAACTGGAAATTGGGTAAGAGTTAATAGAAGTACCAGTTAGTAAAACACGGGTACGAAGTGGCTATAAAAAAAAACAAAGACAGTGGTGCCAAATACATCTAAAACAATCTATGCCTTATGATAAAACCACCTAGTGTTTCTAATACTTCAATATTTTATTAACAATAAATTAACATGTAATGACCGTGTCAATCATATTCTATGTTAATACGAAGTGCCAACTACTCATCTAGTAATACACTCAGGGAAGAAACTTCTATCAGCAGTGCAGCTGAATAAATGTAAACACTAATCAAGGATGCCAAACTTTTGTTATGCCAGATACGAATTTCATCTACATAAACCCTTCAGATACGCCAGACATCCCAAAGATCATTTGTAGGTTGGGTATATGTTGCTTTGTCAACTAAAAAGTAAAATAAGTGGTGATTGTGCAGTTACTTTCATCGTATTCGTTTCGTAGAAGGCAAATTTGCACGACTGATATATGTCTTTATATAATAATCTTTTCTAGAATTGCTTCATATAGCATCTACTGGAGAATGTGGAGTATGTGAAGAAACAATGGTCAAAAATAAAACTTCATTTATTGCCAGATTAATAACCTAAAGTTGACAATTAGGCAACAAACTTGAGTGGAAAGAAAAACTGTTTATATGCATACTCCATATCCTTTGTTTTTCTATTTACAGGATCAGAGAAAGATATGCTACATGCCTGTTCATAAAACTCATCATAGACATGTTTACTATTTGTGAATCTACGACACTTCAAGGATGATTTGCGATACTTGAACTCTTTATGTTATATTATATGATAATTTTGTTTAACAATCTTATTTAAAAACAAGAAAATGTTTCAATACAAAAAATTAACAAGAATCATACATATACGAGTCAGAATGCACGAAGACGTGATCACCAATTCGGAAGTATATGTAACTGAAATAGAAATACGTAACTTTACTGTTTACTTGAATTTGAAATGTGTAAGACTTATCAGCTACAACCTTGAAAAAGAGAATAATTAACTTGACAGTGAAATAAATTAAAATGAAGATATCTTTGTTATGACATGACGTATTATATTTAATGTCAATGTTCGCTGGTTACATTGTCCTCAAATTAAAATAATAGCTATACACGTAGTATTACCATGGATTCATGTGCTCATTAAAGCGTTAACTGTTATAATATCTTCACTACAATGAATACATATGATAACAGAAATATATGATTACAGACGGATAATGATAAAGTCAATGTCATTTTGTTCTGATATAATAAGTAAAATAAAACCCTATGGCATATTTATTTTCAAAAGCACATATTATTAAGTCAAAAACGATCACTACACCTTGTTCTTGGCATTTAAATGTTAACTTTGTTTTATTTTATAAGTTATACATTTGTTAGCAGTATCCCTTTTGTCAGAACTGTCTGCATCTGCTCTATGGTGAAACTGTCAAACACTGTTTTAGGGGAGACCCCTAAACTCAGAAGCTGTTCTAAAGGTGTCGGTGTCAGAATAACTGTTCTACAGGCTGTTCGAGAACAGTTCTCTTGGCAGTTCCTGAGATAATTTGAGAGAGTTAAAACTGGTCCCAACTGATATTTGCAGCTTGGTAACTCTCATTCTAGTGTTAACTCATAAATAAAGAAGTATAAGAAATGGAACCGTTGGACTAGCTTATGTCAAATAATCCGATTAAAATGTCAGACAGTCTTTTCATTATCACCACATGTAATGTATTATTCGAAATGTGTATGTTCTATGGAGTATTCCCGCTTGGAGAGATTAACTATAAGTTGTATTTAGTACTAGTTTATACGAATTTGCAATTTCTATCCGATATTGTATGATTAGAATATACCTCTTTATTATTTTCTGAAAATTCGATATTTGTTATTCAATGTATATAAAAAGCATGATTATATAAACGCTGTAATTGATTCAAGGAATGCATTCGGAGAAGTAAGTTGAAAGATTTGCATTTCAAAGAGAAGATGCGAAAATTAACAATTTGAAATGAACATCGATAAGCTAGAATAAGAAAATATCATCAAATGCATTTTAATTATTGTACTTTAATATCCAATAAGAAGCCAACTAATCTCCTAATGAAATTGCAAAATGTTTTGATATCGGATCCGATATAGTTTTATTAATGTAGCTTTATATTTATTAATAATAATAATAATTTTTCTAAAAATGGTATAATGTTTTATGTCAACTTAGTACGTCATTTGGCCTTTTAACTTGTTTTGATTTGAGTCATTTATAGACGAAATAAGCTTCTGACGAACAAAATAGCTGGTATCCATAATGAGTTAATTTACCACCACTGGTTCAATGCCACTGCTGGTTTCAGCTCGGTAGTCATGATTCTGTGTTGACATGGATTATCAATGATATGGTAGTATTTATAAAGTAACTGTTTACCAAACTTTGAATTTTCAAATACTAAGGATTGTCTATCCAAGAAATAGATTACTTTAGTTGAATTTAGACAAAAACTCTCGGAATGTTTGGTCGTCAATGCTCTTCGTACTGTATTTGACCGTTTTCTTTTTTTTTCATTCCAGTGTCAATAAGGAGTCTTTTTAGACGAATCACGCTTCTAACGTACACAACTGTTATCCTGGTATCTATGATGAGCTTATATACATCTAATTCAATTAAGTTTGTATTCAACAATTAGTTCTGCTTATGAATATACATATGACTAATTGAGGAAGGCAGTGTCGTTTAGAACATTTAGAAACAGCTAAGCAAACAGAGATTGTCAATCACGAAGTGAAATAAGCAAATGTTGAGATTGATTATTAACATTTAAAACATTTTTAATATAAAGCAAACGGTTAAACAAGGTTAAACACTTCGCCAAACATGCCACGTTTTTTTTTTTTTTTTTTTTTTTGCCTCGTGTCGATCTGTGAATCAGGAGAATTCTAAATTGACACATTAGTTGGAAAAACCGCCTATTAAAAAATACATTTGCAGTTACTTCTTCTATGTATATGTAGCATAACCCATGCATATGCAATATTTACCTATTAGTACGAAAATACGATATTTCAGAACTTGTATTTTCTAGCTAATCTTTTAAAAGAGAGTTACTGCTTACAGGAAAGTAAAGGTTATTCCTTCGATAATTTGACAGATGCTATTTGGGAATAGTTGACCGTTATTGAATATTTATGTCTCAGATTTCCACAGATATGTTCCGATTGTCGTACCCATAATGCCGTCCTCGTCTTCAAAGATGTCCTGAGTGTTTCTATTGTAGCACGATCTGCTCACCCTTCCCACCACTTGATCTCACCAGTTTACGTTGGGGTTCTTGGTTTTAATCTTAAGTTTTCTATTTAGGTTTTATTTTGATTAATTTATGTTTTGTTGTCTATTGTTTTTGTTATTGCGGTGTTAATTTCTTTTCGACTTATTAGTTTTGAAGTTCCTTTTTAGTGTCCGGCAGTTAGTTTACAGCCAATTCAAACTAACAAATAAACAATGTTTAATGCTAAAGTTGATAAAATATCCAGCAGCCCATTTTCAAAACCTAATCATGTATCTATTTAAGACTTTAGTAAAGTTTTGTAAATCGTGGTAACTATTCCCCGAGGTTTTATTTACCAGTTATACATATATTACGTTTCTTGAACTGTAAAACAACACAACAGACATGGACATAACGAAGGAGTTAAATGTAAATATTATAAGAGGGAACATCAAAAGAAATCCTGTATAGGGTTTGCCATGCTTAAGTTAATTTTAAAATCTAGAAAGGGACTTATTTATTAACCTTTAAATTTATTCATATTAAACTAATATAGAAATGGGACAACTTTCTCAATTTCTCATCTGATCATATTCTGACAGATTTATTGGCATATTCATATCATGTGAAAACTTGTCTTGCTACCAAATATGTTCTTATATTAAAATTGCATCGAATCTCTATGTACAGCAGTAACTACCATGACATATTTTCATATAATTTGGTTTTATTCATGAAAAAAGATCCCGACTTAGTTTTTTTTTTTTTTTTTTTTTTGGCAATGGTGTGAAATCCTTTGAACCCTTTTCCCGATCTATTTCTTAGTCTCCGTTTATTTTGCTGACACCTTATTCACAGAAGGCTCCGTTTTGTTATGGTCTGCCTTAAAGCTGCAAAAGGGTATTTGTTTTATTTTCATTAGTACCTCCCAAACAATTGGATCAGGTGAACGTTATTTCCGGAAAAAGCATTTGATTAGCGTGTTTGTTTTCTTATTACTTATTTCTATACACCACAATGACAATGAATAGGGTTTACATTGAGTGGATTTGGTTGAAATATTTTATTAAAGAAACCCAGGTTCATACGTTATACAGAGGCTACTGATATTTGTTTGCTGCAGTGAAATCTAGTGAAGGCTAATTGATCGAAGAAACTGTATATTTTAGTTTTCAAGAATTAAACACTAAGGCACTTCGTTCAAATTTTAAAATAAAATAGATTTAAAGCTAGTAGATTTCTTTTGAAAACATAAACTTAAAAAAAGGGCAGCAACGCTTATTCTCAAATATATTCGTTTGTTATTGAATAAAGATATATGTTCAAAATGTCAAAGGAAATATTTGGATACAATTTACAAATATTAAGGTCGAGCTTTAAAAAAAGCATTGAAAATAAAGAAATAAATTCAATAAATCTCTCTGCACAATATTCTTTATTTTAGATTACAAACGATTAAAAATATTAAATGGAAACTAGCATATGTGTCAAAACGACTATAACACAGACACTGTTCAACACTTATCATTTTCGTTGTAGTACTATTTCATGCACATCAACGATAATAATTGTAAAACAGCTCCAGACACAACTAATCCAATCAAACATTGGAGTGAATAATTATATTGTTGAAAAAGTAAAATAACAAAAATACCGAACTCCATGGAAAATTCAAAACGGAAAGTTCATTATCAAATGGAAAATATAAAAAAGAAGATGTGGTATGATTGCCAATGAGACAACTGTCCACAAAAGTCTAAAACACAAACACATCAAACAAATTGAAAACAACTGTCATATACCTGACTTGGTACAGGCATTTCCTTATGTCGAAAATGGTGGATTAAACCTGATTTTATAGCTAGATAAACCTCTCACTTGTATGAAAGTCATATATATTTTCATAATTGAAAACGACTATCAAAACTACATGTGTACAACATTAAAGTCATTGATAATGGAAATTTAAAGAACTCTAATACCATGCAGTCCGGTGTATCTGCGCAACTAAGACTGTTTGCCTCACTTTGGTAAAACTCATACATTCAATAATCTAATAAAAAAAACCTGTTAACAATTTCATGACATACTTTTATTTCATAAAATCTTCTTAATGTATGATTTCACCATCAAGATTTTGTGTAATGTGTGTCCAAAATTATAGAGCCAATGTCCAGTGATTTCGCGCATGCATTCTAAAAATAACTAATTTCGAATAAAGGAAGGATTTTATATTGCAAAATAAGTTCAGTTTGAACCAAACAGATTGCCAAGGATGAAGAGCAATTATTTTTTTAGTCAGTTTGATAAAATTTGCCGTAAAATGAAACCACATTTTTCTAATAATGTCATATTTATTTTATGGAAAATAGTTAATTATGGTTAACCATGGGATTACAATTATAAATATATGCTTGAACTTATCAGTTTAAACCTTTTATGTCCCTTTGGAAGACTAAAACAATTATAAGAACGATACTATTTATGCGACATTGCGGATATCACGAAATCAGGCAATGCGCGATATCATCGGCCGCGTGGCCAAAGGAGGTTCCACTGTATACGTCATAAAATGAAGCTTCATTTTCTTCTAGGTCATTGTATAGACTATTAATTTGATTAAAAAACAATATGTGGAAGTGTTTGCCTTAAAAGTGTGTTGTGTTAGTTTTACGTGTTGGAGATTTTGTCTAAGCTCATTCTTTAATAGTATGCCATGTATTTTGAAGCATATTAATTACTTGGTGTGTTGACAATGGTTGAAGCATATTATTTACTAAGTGTTTTGAAGCACTTTATGTACTTGGTATGTAGAAACGTATTATTTACATAGTGTGTTTAAGTATATTATTTACTTGATGTGTTGAAGCAAAGTATCTACTTAGTGTGTTGAAGTATATTATTTACATAGTATGTTGAAGCATATTATTTATTTAGTGTGCTGAAGCATATTATTTATTTACTGTGCTGAAGCATATTATTTATTTAGTGTGCTGAAGCATATTATTTTTTAGTATGTTGAAGCATATTAATTAATTAGTGTGTTGAAGCATTTTATTTATTTAGTATGTTGAAGCATATTAATTAATTAGTGTGTTGAAGCATTTTATTTATTTAGTATGTTGAAGCATATTATTTACGTACTGTGTCCGATACGTGTACATCGGAAGATACATGTGTTTTGTAGACTGTGTTTTCTTCTAGGTCATTGTATTTTATCCTTATTTGCAATGGCTGTAACAGTTTGATTTCGATTTATGAGTTTACACATCTCTTTGCTATCTTCAGCCTCCATTTTACCCTGTCGATAAACCAATTCTCGTATCATTTTGAGTTCATGTGATTACCTATGTTTTTGTATTTGATCTTGCTTTTTATCTTCTGAATGGATTTTTTTTTGATTTCAACACCGGTAAAGAAAGGCAACAGTAGTGTACCGCTGTTCAATAGTCATAAATCGATTTAATTGAAACAAATCCAGGTCACAAGCCAAACCGAGGAAAACAACAGAACAACAAAAACAATGAACTGCTACAAAACACAAACGCCAACATACATAGAAACGGACTGTTTGATAACAACTGCCATATTCCTGACTTGGTATATGATATTTTAAGAAAAAAAAAATGGTGGGTTGAACCTGGTTATATGACTAGCCAAACCTCCCGCTTATATGGCAATGTAAAAAATACCGCTAAAATAACAACATTACGTGACAGGAATACAGTACAAATAAACGCAAAAACACTCAGGACAGAGAAATACATAAATAAACAAGTAATCCTGTGTTAGGATGCTAACACAAAAGTCGCCAAAACGGCCCCCAACCATTGTTCTGCTGTTTCCATGGTAAATTTTAAAATTTTATAGTCGGATAGCACATCTACACATGACAGGTCACATTACTTACAAGTTTCATAAAAATTGGACCAATTTTTCAAATTTAGGCATTCGTGTTTCTATGGTTACTGTGGCCATTTTGGAAATTTCAAAGTCAAATGCCACATCTACATAAGACAGTCAACATTTGTGTAAAGTTTCATTAAGTTTGAAGCATTTTGAATTTTTTGACATTTTTGCAGTTTCCATGGTAACGGCAGCCATTTTGAAAAGTCCAAAGTCGGATGGCACATCTAAACATGACAGGTCGAATTACTGTCAAGTTTCATAAAGATTGGACCAAATCTAGATTTTTCGCATTTTTGTTGTTTCCATGGCAACGGCGGCCATTTTGGAAATTCCAAAGTCAAATTCAAAATTTACATACACTCGTTAACATCTCTGTAAAATGTCATTAAATTTGAAGCCTTTTAAAACATTTTCACATTTTTGCAGTTTCCATGGTAACGGCGGCCATTTTAAAAATTCCAAAGTCGAATTACAGCTACATATGGTGCTACCTGTAATAATCTATCATCATATAACATAAAAAGTACATAGGAATAATTCAACACTATCACATGACTAATCACATGACTATTGTTCTAGAATGTTCCATGAAAATTGACCCCTAAAATAATGCCAAGATGACCTCAGGCTGAAATAAAAATGTGGAATGGACATCGGGACATCTGTCTCTTGTATTACACAAAACTTAAAGGTTCTACCAGTAGCGAATCAATAGTCGAAAATGACCCCACCCATGTTCCGGCCCCAAATAGTGCCAAGTTGACCCCATTTGAAATAAAAATTGTGAGTGCACCCTAGGGATACTACCCCAACATCATACCAAATATAAAGTTTCCATCATTTAAGGCTTGGAAGAAAATGGTCGGACAAATTAGGGTTAATAATAATAATAATAAGAAGAAGAAGAAGAAGAAGAAGAAGAAACGGGACAAAAACATAAAGTCTCCAAAACTCCGTTTTGGCGACTTAATAATATAATATCACATTATAATATGTAAACCACAGAATAACAACGGACACCTGCCATGTAAATCACAATGAATTACGAACTGTGAGTCACTCGAATGAATCAACGCCACAAAAAGTGAATCACAGGAAAATTTATAAAAATAGAATATAATTGTGTTATTTTATGTATTTTCTAACCATTACAAGAATATTAATATATAACTGTGTAAGTAATGGTGCAATTTTTGTATTTTCTAACCATGTCGGTTTTTCTTCTAAATCAAAACTGTTGAAAACAAATAAATAAATCCTGTGCATATCGTAGCTTTAAACTAAAAACCATATAAATGAACTAGCTGATTAAATATCTTAACTTTTACAAACATATAGAAAATATAAATAGAATGCAAACCTCAAACGATAAAACATAACACAATATCCAACCAGAATTACAAACGAAACATTATAAATAAATACATGAATGTTGGATGTATAAATACCAGGAAACGTCTAATAGCAATGTGAACTCATGCTCGGGAAAACAGTCATATTCAGGAAAAGGTCACGTTCGGTACTTAGCAGACCAGACGACGTAAACCACAATCTATGACGTGGTAAAAATGTCGTTAGTTAGTTCATACATAGACACATTGTATAGATCAATCAATTCGTGATGATTCAAACAACTCTTTTAAAAGGTGAGTTGAACAACGACTTCAGATTTCAAATTTCTAGATGAAATTCCATGTACATTACGATTCAACAATTTTTTTTAGAGTTTATATATAACAAAACGCTTTATGGAAACGTTACGTAATGCTTTCTATATTTTATCATTAATATTTTCAGATCTATAAGAACCAAGTATGTGGTTTATCTGTCTTATATCACAGTATTCAGATGCATTTAACACGGTTAAGTTGTAATTGCTATCCAACATGGTTCGTCAAGGTGACAAATTTTCATGATCAATAAATAAAACGCAGACGACCTTTTGTTTTAACAAAAAACATGAAAAATCAAATCCATTAATGCTTAATAGATTTTGCAAGAATATTTCGTTTTATCTTTTACCTGAACAGACAAATTTCTCGATCATTATATTCCAATGAACACAATCAGTCCTAAGACAATAGGGTGCTCAAAAATGTAGTTGAACAAAAAATAGCAGAATTTGGGAAACAGTTTCGTACTAAGGACAATGAGAAAAGCTTTAAGTATCGGCGCATTGAAAGAACTGGGGCTTCTGTCTGAAAATGATTTTTTTTTTCAAATAATTTAATAAAAAAACAGCAAGGATTATTATTTTTTATAAATGTTCGTATACAAAACTTGTAATGCAATCATCTTTTTTTAAACATAACAAGAATAAATATATTTGCACAACATTTTTCAAATGACATAAGTCTACAAATTGTGGTTCTGAAATATTTTTTCATAAGTATGGTTACTGATTTAAACCAACAACTGGTTATTTTTGTGACTCTCTCATCAGAACTATTTGTCTGTTATTCCCTCTTCATAAGTCTGTCATTTTCATATTTAACTTTTATAACCTGTACTCTACAAACTGTAATTATGTTTCGAAATAATACACAACGACGGCAGAATCGTGGATACTGTATTCGTGGATTTTAAACAACATACGTGTATTCTTTCTCTTTGAAACTAACGGATTTTTTTGTGTTATTAAAATTTGCTGTTACAAAATGTTAGAAATTATTATAAATTAAGGAATGCATCTCCCTCATGCAAAGCTCTGATTCCTTTCACGGATTTGGCTATACTTTTTGGACCTTTTGGATTATAGCTCTTCACCTTTTATATAAGCTTTGGATTTCAAATATTTTGGCCACGAGCATCACTGAAGAGACATGTATTGTCGAAATGCGCATCTGGTGCAGGAAAATTGGTACCGTTAATGTTATAACTGTCAAAGGAAAACACCATAAAACAGTACGAATTCAACTACAACATTTAATGTGTGTTAATAAATTCTCCAGTTACAAAATATCTAAGAACTCAAATCTAACACAAATAGTGAACAGCTGGTGTTACCGAAATTGACCAAATATATAGCCTAACGTGGACAAAAATAATTTCTTTCTGAATTTGAAATGATTTCAATGTGTTATAACAGAAAACTGAAATAAAACAATATCCTTATTTGCATGCCAGTACTGCATTGAGATACCGGGCTGATGATATCATCAGCAAATTCGATTTGTTGTTTTTTTTATCTTTTAGTTTCTCAATTGACTGTACATTATTTTAAATATGTCTCAATATTGCATAACAATATCAAATGATAAAAAAAAACTAAATGTGAATGCGAGTATATTCCATACCTTATCTGTGTGTCGAAGTACACTTATTATTCCGATGCCAGTGATGCGAATGTAAGTTTATAGTGAATATCAAAACCAAATGAATTAGTTTGTTTTTCTACTTCTATTCAAATTGTATAAAATGTTTATTATTTATCAATTTATTTCCTTTAGGTTTCTTTCATTTTAAATGTATCAAATATAATTTATTAACTTCTATACCTGCTGATTGTAAAGATAAAGTAAATTTGACGATACGAAAAGGAGATAATGTTTTAATGAAAAAAATAATAATGTATCGGTAACAGTTTGTTTCAATAATAACGTACAGGCTTCAAATAAAATCTTGTATATTTGATGTATTTAGTGTTTAATCAGTCATTCAAATCCTTATTATCATGATTATTTTTATCTAAAACTTATATTTCAGCAATTGTTTTAAAAAGTATATTACATTACCATCTTAAATGCAGACACCCGAAACAATAATAATTATGCAACTACTTACGATTAAGCTGGCGTCGTAATATGGTTTGTTTATCCTAGATAATTCTTTCTCACAATTTCCATCATCGCTAAATGACAAACTATATGTAATTGGTAGAGATATTATATCGGAAAAGACATCTGCTTTGGTATAAGAAATACCTAGTATTGGATACACTAACTTTACCTTGTTTATCAATTTTGTCACGTGAAGTATCAATATGTAATGCAATTAGTATCTAATTTGGATTGACCTTTGTTACTGATTTTAATAGATTTTTATTAATTAGATTTAAGTGGATTTTAATGCAATTACAGTGTTTTGGATATTTAATGATTGTTTTTTGTTTTTGTAAATCAAATAGTTTGCATGCGTGTACTTTGAATTAAAAGACAAATAACCAATCCTTCAAATTAAAAAAAAAAAAAAACATATGAGAAATGATGTTTTCTGGTTTCATTTTCATAGTGGCAGTCAATTTCGTTGTTAACAAGTTCTGCATAGTTACTCAAACATTGCTTTACTCTACAATACAATCGTCAGCCATCTTTTGGGATTCATAATTTACAGTCTTGTTGAGAGATACTATATTAGTTAGAATCCTTAAGCCTCGGTGGCCAAGCGGACTAAGTAGTTCAACTAATGTATCACTACCCTGTCAACACTAAAGTTGTCAGTTCGTACCATGCACGTGGCAGGTTCGTTTGGTTTTAACTTTAATTGACTGGGATTGTCAGTATCTCTGTCGCAGGTCGGAGGTTTTCTCCGGGCACTCCAACTGCCACCACCAATATCAAATTGACCGCCACAAAATAGCCAATAGTGTTTAAAGTGACGTTAAACATCAACAGTCAGTCAATCAGTCAATGATAAAATCATTTCTTCATACCTAAAAGATATTTTGAAAATTAGTCTAGTTTTAGAGAAATTGAATGAAATCTGTCGTACCGCTTTAAGTAAACTATTTCACCTGTTCATGTATATTTGAAAATCAGTAGAAGACATGCCTCTACCCATGCTACAATTAACTATTGTTTGTCCGAGGATACCGTTACATACGTCCACAAAGTTGTTTTTGTATATCTCTTCGGAACCAACTTAAACCTAATTAACACAGTTGATCAGTAATTCTATGGTAGACTTCCTAGATTATTAACGTTATTGTGGGTTCGTAAAAGACAGTAATTTTTTCTATCCATTAACACTTGATATCATATATCATTATCATCGATAATTGTTTAAAAGGAATTTCATTCACCAAATATGCTCGATGAATTCTTTGGATGCCGTCTCTCATTAAGTGTATTACCGTTATGAATGGGAAAAAAATACTATACTCTTAAGAATCTGTTAATGTTTTATCATCCTTAAACTACTGTTGTTAACCTTGATTACAGATAGAATGTTATGTAATGATTGATTAATGTTTGCTGAACGCCTCCTCAGCGCTATAGCACAACTTGAATACAGTCATTTGATTAAAAGTATACAGTAATTATAATGATCAACAGGTATTGCTAAATTTCTTAATATATTATTAACGGTAACATAATTTCTTTTAGTTAATTTAGTATTGCCATCATTGTTTTATTTTTTCGGATTTCCAACATATGTAATTCAATGTGAAATAGATTTTGAACATTGATATTTTGGATCGAACTCACTTTATGTCTTTTACATGTATGTATAAAAGGGGAAAAACAGACGATTAAAAGGAAAAAGTAAAATCACAAAAATACTGAACTCCGAAAAAATTTAAAATGGAAAGTCCCTAACCAAATGGCAAAATCAAAAGCTCAAACACATCAAACGAATGGATAACAACTGTCATATTCCTGACTTGGTACAGGCATTTCTTATATAATGGTGGATTGAACCTGGTTTTATAGCTAGCTAAACCTCTCACTTGTATGACAGTCGCATCAAGTTCCAGGAAACGCATCTCTGAATATCAATCGACATATTTTATTTCGTCCTTAGATGACATTTAAAGTTAATTAGTTTTATCTGTATTCTGTTAATTTCTAAAAGGTAATGCCTTCCTTGAAAATGTATAATTCTGCAATTATGGTACATGTGTTTATTATATTAAGCTAGATCAATGAGCTTTATTAACATTTTCGGAAATGGTAATAAGCAGGAAACAAATTACGATAGCATGTCTTATAATTACCTGACAGATTTATTCATCATTATTTGTAACAATAGTGCAATTTGTATTCGAAAACACGCTCTCCCGTATTTAGATATAGTTATCGATATTTAAGTGAGAAAAAAACACGATTTAATCGGTCATATTATCCTGCAATAAATATGCATGAATGACAGTTTCAAGGAATTAAAAGTATTATCTTTTCTATCGTATCAATAAACTGATATAAATAATCGCAAAACAGGACATATTTGATCAGTCATTTCGTCGTAAATATGAAATACTTAGTCATTTTTAAGACACATTCTTGCTCAAACTGCATTAAATCTAATCACCGGATTATCAGCGCGATGACAATAATGGTGCAAACTGTCATACCTTATTAATTTTATAAGAACAATAGATCTGGGTTCGATTTGTTTCAGAAAGTTTTTGAACAGAATTTATGGATGTTATCCAAAACAAGTTAATACTAGTGTTTTGATTTTTTATTTCAAAATTATTATTTAGTTAATGTTTGTTTTTCTGTCAAAAGACTTATGCAGAAGAAAACATGCCAACTAGTACAAATATATCTAATTGAAATCAACAAAACACGAAACACCTATATTAACTAAGTGTTACGTATGTACTTGTTAAAGGTAATAGAAAGCGAGTTATATTGACACAATCATGATCAGTTAATTATCTTTTTAAACCAAACTTCAAAGTTGTGTGAATACGAAACGCGCATTTGTAGACGAAACGCGCGTCTGGCGCAAATACAAAATTTCAATCCTGGTATCTATGATGAGTTTATTTGGCATACTAAATTACAAATCTTGTATTTCGTTGAGTTTTACATCAGTAAAGGTTTTAACCTACGGAATGACGAACTACACTGTCGGTTGTAATCCGTGGAATATCAAATAGGGTAATCGTGTTGGGATGCTGTCAGGCTACTTAGTTTAATTATTTACACATAAATCACGCCTGTCTTTTACATGTCATATTCAAAATTAAATTCCAAAAAGATTTCAATGTGCACTGAAACCGCTTCTAGCGTCCATATTGGACTTCCGATTGCAACCGAAATAATAACACTAGTTAAAGACTTTGAGAAAAAAACATATTGTCAAGTTTTCCAAAGTTCAGCATATAAGAATTTAGATAGAATGTCAAGGCGTATCTTCTCAAAACATCACTCGAAAAACCACGGAAGAGAAATATCTCTGACAAATTAGGTTTAGTCTTTTAAATGGTTCTCAAAACCAAATTAAAAGAAAACCAAGATTAAGACGGACGAGAAATATGACAAGGCTATCTTGACCCTTTGAGCTATCAAATAAATGGTCTTTATCAGTATTTTTTTTTTGTAACTAATATTCATTCAAAAAGATTAATTTCTAATACTAAGATTTAGCAGTCTTGTCCCAATTTCAGGTTATGCTATCCCGTCAGATTTTGATTTCATCTTGACATGCATATCCTTAGTAGATTAATAATGTTCCATTCTCTGTTTTAAAGGAACAAGCTATTTAAAATATTGTTATAAATTGATAGTATATACATAACAGAAGTAAAAAGCAGAAAAAATGCAAGGTCAGTGATTCTCTCTTGATTTTCCTACATGTAACATTTGCACCTTTTTCTTTTAACAATTATGAAAAATTTACAAGGATTTTTTAAAGATTTTCAAAAATGGCTTTTAAAACTATAGGTGATAAAATTATATAAAAAGAAAAGTAAGGGTAAGCGGCCAACATTATAAATGATACCACATGGATAAGACTAGAGTATTCCGAATAACGAACAAAAAAGTCAAAAAGGATAGAAACGAACATTCTTAACAAGACCTGAACGTCGGATAACTACTGTTACCTCTTATTTACTGACACATAGGAATCCTGGTAGCTTTGTTGGGTTTATTAACGTGTTCTACAAAACAGAAAAATGTTCTTTAATTTGAACGAACATGTAATATTCACATTAGATAAAGTATATCATAGTTGAGTATAAAATGATGTACTTTTCCAGTAAATCATAAACCGAATATTTCATTTGCCAAACTAAGTTAATTGTTTGTTAATTGGTATACATATCACCAATTCCTATACAATAATCGATATTTAATCGCAGTTAATACAAACATAGTCTAAAGAATTAACAACGAAAAACCTCTAATCGGACGTCTCACATGGATTTTTGTAATTGTATTTGATTCAACAAGATTACTGTGGCATTATATGAAACTTATTTTCTTGCATAACTATGAAATTTGTTTTAAAATATTCTAATGGAATTGCAATAATAGCTTTCAAGTAATAATGTTTCTTTATATAAAAGAGTCCTTACTACCAATTATCAAAATGACGCTAGTTTATAGAAATTAGCTGTAACATTTTTGGATTTGACTGAGGAAAATGCGATTCTTCCTGTTTGCAAGATATACGGCGACTTATCTTAAATTATAGTGCCGAGACCGCTTCATTGTATGCCTGTTCAACTGCATGGCAGATAAAATGTATACAAGAAATTGTATTATACTGTAGCAATTAGCATGAACGTCATGGCCAAATTTAATGCCACTCATTAAAATCCGTCGGGCCAAATGTTATTTTGTAACAATCACTCCAACAGATTGCATATCATATCATTTAAACAGTGTATTAATGTTGTGTGTTTTCATTGTGATGATGTTACATTTTTAATATCAAGGATTACTCAAAACGCATCCCTTGGTTACGACAAAATGATTATACAGTTGTAAGTTCAATGCATTTGATAGATTATTAAAATAAAAATTATGTGAAAACGTTCATTATATCAATGGAAAATATGAAACAGAAATGTAAATTTGAATAAATGAGGCAGTTACAAAAGAATCAGCAGAATAAAAACATTTCTTTAAAATCATACTTATGTCATTTGAACATAATTCAATAAATATTTGTAGATTAGAAAATTCAGATAAAATATCGTTTTATTGAGTTGACAACCTCAAACTTTTATAATATCGTTTCAGGAGCTTATGATGCGAACAGGTATCATCGCAGGTTTAACAGTTTGATCTGAAATAAATTAAGACACACAGAGGACCAACAGATTATTTAAGAAATAATTCTGTCATGCTCTATGCTCATCTTAAAATGGGTAGGCATTATTTTTGTCAATATCTTTATACCAAGCGTTCGCGAGCTGTACAATATTGACAAATATAATGCCTACCCATGTTAAAAGTATCATAGAACATGGCATGATAGAATTATATCGATTCTGATAGGAAAGTGAGAACTTTTTTATTTCGAAGCGGACCTATAATACACGTTCGAAAGCAGCCATTTTTATTTGATGAACCAAAAACGTGATAGAAAATCAACAATTAACGATAAAAAAATAACATATATTTGTGAACTTACTTTTAGAATGGTTTTATTTAATTTCATAGCGAGCAACGCCAGCAAAATGTTCATTTCGATCTCCGGCGTTGGTCAAAATACAATCAACGTTGCAATTCCAATCGTGACGTCAATCACGTGCAGCTCATGCTTAATTGTAATTAGAACATGGCTTTGTTTCCAAAGCGAAAGAAGAACGTAATATTAGAATATTATATGTCATCTAATGGCAAATGAAGTTATAGAAAGAGCTTTATTATGTACAAGTTTTTGATTTTTCACACAGAATGCGTGCAAATGCGAAGACATAACTGCGAACATATTCAATTTTATCACCGAAATTATGATCAGAAACACAAGTACTAAAAAGTCGTTTTTTATGTAAGATAAATACTCGATGTATCAAGAAAAATGCTCAAAAAACATGTTTATGGTGAAAAAGTATCAATTGTATATTAGTTGAGGTCACAAGATAATGCTAGACTCTTCTTTCTTACGAAGATTTGAAGAATTAAGTTAGTCATAGACTAATTAAAGGACAAGTCAACAGACATAGGTGTACAATGGTTTACATTGGAATATTGTCACATTTTGTCATGTCGGAATTTCATAGTTTACTGACGTAAGGTATAGGTGTCGTTCATTACTGAGGGCTACTAGGTACCCATAGTTGCAGTGGTCTTCAGTGTATGTCTCTTATTCTCAACCATTGAGTATTCCTTTAAACTATTTATCCAGAGGTTTCTTAAACACCATAAATAACTTACTTCTTTTCGTTTTAACCTTAGAATTTGAACATAATGTTCATACAACTGTAATTGTTAAAACAGTGTGCATACTTAAAATATGCAGCGATGTATTTCATTTATGTTTATCTGTTCTGCACAAACGTGCGTTCATGTCAAAAACATGAAAGGATAATTGAAAAACAGCCTTGAACGTCAAAAGGCAGACTAAGATAGCATTTGCAATTAGATATATGACGGTTGAATAATTATATATTCAGTATAACAACAGAGTGTTATTAATCATACAAATCTTACTTATATGTTCAATTGAAAGATCGAATACACCATCTCAATCAACATAACCTTTTTCTATAAAAATGGGAATCTTAGATATACATTTCGTGTGTTGTGTGATGAAACATTATACCTTTCAAAATACCACATCGATTCAAAAATCAAATACACCAGAGTTGATACCAGAAAAAGGATCGAAAACATATTTGTTGAGTTTGGTATATTGATACAGTCGGTAGTACGAATTGTACACCCTACTTGGCGATTTTGTTTACATTCCATGAACCAGAATGCATACAGAAACATTTCAAGGACAAAATAAAAACACATCTTACAAAGTTCTTTATATATTTAGACGATGTCATTTTACTCAATGACCCACATTCAAGTGAGTACTTGTATCTCATATATTCTTGATAACTATCTACTCCATATCTTGATATCTTTCTCAAAATTGACAGAGATGAACGACTTTGTCTCATTGCGATTTTCAACAATGAGCAGAACCAATACCGCATAGCAAGCTATACAAGGCATGACAATTTACTTTGAGCAATAACCTACATAGAGCATGTTCACATATGTCCCTAAACCTATCAGCTTTTATTATTTCAAGATATTTAAATTTGTTTTATGAAAGAAGCCATTAATTAAACAGCAAAGAAAATAGTGGTCCATTATTCCATTGTAAAATAACTTGAATTTTAATATCAAAGCATGAAGAATATATGTGACATTAGTGCACTGATATTCAGGAAAGTCAGTTGTTGAACAATATATTGTCTTCTGATGGAAACACAATGTGTCTTTCAACATGTTCATTTTTTTTTTATGTAAACCATGAAAGATAAATATCAAATCAATGTATTGAATCTCGGGAAAATCAATTGTTGAACAACATAATGACTTCTGGTTGTTAAGAAATGTGTCTTTCAAATTGTTTAGCAGAAATGAATTGGTTTTCAGATTAAAGTTTTAATGTCCAATATATTTAATATGAATTATCGAGGTATGATTTCATAAAAAAATCCAAATATCGTGATGATATATTATACCTTGTATTAGTCTTAATCTGATCATTAGTGACACTGGTATATTTCTTATTGGTAAATCGTGACAGTTGAAAGACAATCATACTAGAAAATTATTGTGAAATCTCAGAGCAGTTACTAATTTACAAAATATGTTTGCAAAGATAGCATAAGTAAAAAGAAAAAATGTTTATATTTGCATATAATAATCCCCTTCAACTCAGAGCACTTATGATCATTTAACTTATAATGGTGATCATTTTGACACGAATGGGATCTTGAGTATCTTAGATAGAAAGAACTGAGAAATTAACATTGGTGTCGATTTAAAAAAAAAAGATTGTAGAAAAATTATCAGTGGTACATACAGTTGGATGCAGACCAAGCAGTACATGTTAACAGCCGGGAAAAGGTTTTCACTCGTGTGCATTTCATGGAAACGCCCCGTTAACTCGTCGTTAACTCCAAAATTTCAGTAGACATCAAAAGTAAACGGTCATTTACTCTTACATTTACCTCCGCGTCAACGTATAAAAAGGCGCGTCTTCTAGTTTTGTTAGAAGTAAGCGCACGTTTACCTCTGGTAGTAACTCGAGTTAACGCAGTTTGTCATGGCATCCTGGATACAATGACCAATCATATCACATGACTAGCTACGTAAAAATGCTCAACTGCCCATTTTCGACAAAATATATAGATTAACGAATTACAACGCATGGTTTGACACGTATTTGATTAATTGAAAATTCAAAACTGCAAACAAAATATTTTCTTCAGGAAGCGTAAAACCTGTTTAATTATTTTTATCAGTGGACATGGATTCTAAAACGATTACATGGTCCAAAAACAAAATTTTCAGATTGATGATATTTCTTGAAACCTGACCAAGATAAATGTGAGGTGAAGAACGTTGTCAACAGTTTACCACTTACTCCTGATGATATCTTAAATATTATTTGCGCATGTACATTCAGTTTTGCCACGGGTAGTAACGTCATGACATAGAGGAGCGTTTAGTACAGTGATTTTGTCATTGTTTGGTTCAGTTGGACATGATTGTGTTTAGTGTTTTATTTACAAACAATGACACACTATAAACATTCTGATCTTTCTAACGGAACTTCTGAACATGAATTGAAGCTGGTAAAATCTTTGATTATAGCTAAATTGTTAGTAAATTCGAATTTGTATCATATGTTTAATAATTTGACACAGAATAATGCTTGCGGACGTCAAAATTTAAAAGTTGCTCGCTCGTTTACCAACGATAAAAAAGATTTGTTTACTGTCTGTAATATCACATATATCGTTATACTATACAATTGCCGTCAATTTTTTCCGAAAAAAAAATAGCTTCTTTTGCACATAATATAAGATTACTGACAGTTCACTGTCATGGTTTGGTTCATGATCGGTATGGTTCAGTTATGTGATGCTTATCGTGTATGAAGGACAAGACACGACGAAAGTAAACATGCTCAATGTATAGAAATACTGTAAAACAATTGCGCGTTTAACCTAATTTACCCTATTTGGTGGCAATATAGTGTCCCCATTTTCAAAATGTTGCTGATTAGTGCACATATCCAAGTTTTACATATTTACTCGCGACATGTAATTCTCTCTAGAAAATAAGTCGTTAACAGTGAATTAAGATATTAACGTTATAGAATACTCATTAACTAGGAAATCACGAGGATAATACATTAATGCGTTTCAATAGTAATTTTCTTGAAAAATAGTTTCATCTGGATTTAAAAACAGGACCTAAGAAATTACATAGTAATATATGATAAGCAGATGCAGTATGATTTTCAACGAAACCACTATCTACTCGAGACCAAATGACGTAGATTTTGGCAACCATTACATAGTCACCGTAGGTGTTCAACAATGAGCAAAACCAATGCAGCATATCAAGCTTTAAAAAACCCCGACAAAATTAAATGTAAAACAATTCAAATGAGAAAACAAAATGCCTGATTTATGTAGAAAACAACGAACCAAAAAATACATGAACTAAATACTAGATCGACTGAGCTTTTTGTTATTATCGAAACTGTATTGCATAAAAGAAAAAACCCATCGTTTGTATTTATTCGTAAATATAATCGATAATAATTGACATTATATCGACCAAACTCAACTTCTATATAGTGATATTTCATATATGTAAATTCGGAACGTTGTAAGTAATTGACAACTTATTAAGTTCTTCGAAAATCTGAGGTACTGTTTCAATTAAATTTCATCTATAATTTATAAAAAAAACTATTTCTTAACTGTTGTCCATGTTAAAATTTTGTCCCGTGCAGAGACGGTTAAATAACTCTAATGTCATGACTTTCTTTCACATCAGGTCAAAACTGTGGCTTTGTTTTGCATCCGCTGGCTGATAGGTTTTTGCTTTTTGACGTTTCGTCACGAAGTGTTACGAGCCCAGTAGTCAACATCCCTGCACTCACATTACAGATCATTCATGCAGTCATGTTCTGTACATTTACATTTTTAGTCAATTAGTATATTGTGTAACTTCCATTTTTCAAAAGCGATTTAAAACAATCTAGTAATAGTAAAGTGAAACAAATATGTATTAATTTGATTCTAAACCATGACAAATTTGATCAAAACCATGACGAATATTTAAACATTTAACTGAACCATGCCAATCGCTAAACCAAACCATACCGATTTCGATATTTTGTTTATCCTGCGTTAATTTTTAAAAACAACAATTGCAATGTACATCGTTTGGCTTACAATATAGATTTAAACATCGTATTTGCTTTTTATTGACTCACTTAAAAAGAACCAAGGCAATCGTTCTGAAAAGTAGCCTAACCAAACATTAACCAACTGAACCAAACTATGATAAAATCACTGTACTAAACGCTTTTCGATTTGACGACATTACTACCCGTGTTTGCATTACATGTATTTAATTTTGGGCAGTGGCTATTTTGCAGACTCCGGCAAAATAGCCCATAAGGTGCTATGTTACCGGCTCCGTCAAAATAGCCTCATTAGCGCTATTTTGCTGGCTGTGGCAGAAGAATGAGAAGATAGGTTTAATAATATGCTTTAACAAAATAAAAAATAAAAAATGTGTCACCGAACTTGTTTTCGAGGAAAAAATGAAAATGTCTTTAACACTCCTTATAAAATTTTATATTTGAGTTATTTACCCTTAAATGTCATAGTTGAGAAATTGATTCAAACAAATTCAGCAGTTGCACATAGTTGTCCTTTTCAATGTGACCCAGCTTTAGATGTTTTAGCTCTTCATATGAGTTGAACTTAGCGTTTATTTCATTTTTTTTTACAACGGAGCAGGCAAAACAGCCACTGCTTTAGTTTTGTCATATTTTTTCTCACAAATTTGTGTGAAGCGATAGTCATTCATATATTACTTGCAACATAACAATTTCTAATTGAAGATAACACTATTTTTTATATTTTTGTACTGACCTGATATTTGATTACTTATGGATTGTTTGACATGGAAAGGAAGGATGTTAGTTCGAAATTGCAAAATAATTTCCATTTTGTAAGAATACTGTGAAACCACATTATTATTATTATTTTTTTTTTTTTTTTTTTTTACCTCAGGGTTGATAGTTTTTCACAAATTGAGAGCTCTATAAGTTTATGGTTACTAAAACTTATGTCGACAACGATAATATGCATGTACTGGACTGGTTATTGAGTATTGTTCATCCTTCAGGATGGACTGTTTGACATCAAAGGGAAGGAATTTAAGTATGAAATAGCAACATTTGTTGTCAGCATCAACAAAAGGTGCCAATATTTTTCATTATTTTAGAATATTGTAAAACGGCATTAAAATTCAGTTTTTTGGTACCTCAGGATTAATAGTTTTACACAAATTGAGAGCTCTATAAATCTATGGTTACTAAAATTTATAACATTAGTAAGTGACAATATTCCTTTTTTTTTATTAATATTTTTGTATTGACCTGATAATTGAGTGCTTTTTGTACCTCAAAATGGATCATCAGACATAAAAGTGAAGGAGTTTAAGCTTCAAATTGCTATATTTGATGTATTTATCAATATATGGTGCCAATATTTACCCTTTTCTTGATTATTCTCTACCGGCATATTAAACGTTTTATTCTGTTGGTACCTCAGGATGGATAGTTTTACACAAATTAAGAGCTTTATAAGTTATTAAAACTTTTGTCGACAACAATAAAAAAGTGCCAATGTTTCTTTTTGTATATCATGTTCTTGTACTGGCCTCATAATAGAGTAATTGTTATACCTCAAGATGGATTGTCAGACATAAAAGTGAAGGATTTAATGTTTCAAATTGATGTATTTGTTGTATTCATCTATAAATGGTGCCAATATTTTCCTTTTTCTGGATTCTTCTGTACCTGAATCAAAAATGTTGTCGTTTGGTATCTCAGGATGGATAATTTTAAAAACATTGAGAGCTCCACAAATCTACAGTTACTTATACTTATGTCGATTACAATAATAAGTGCCAATATTTCTTCTTTTCAATATATTCATGTACTGGCCTAAAGGTGCCAATACTTTTCATTATGTTTGAATATGATACAACGGCATTAAAATTTTCTTCTGTTGGTACCTCAGGATGAATAGTTTTACAGAAATTAAGAGCTCTATGAGTCTTCCTCACTAAAATTTATGTCGATAACAGTAATATGTGACAATGATGATTTTTTTCTATTATTAATTTTCTTGAACTTTCTTGGGTAATTGAGTACTTGTTGTGCCTCAAGCTGAATCGTCAGATATAAAAGTGAAGGAGTTTAAGTTTCAAATTGCTATATTTGATGTATTTATCAATATATGGTGCTTATATTTACCCTTTTCTTGATTTGTTGATTATTCTCTACCTGCATATCAAACATCTTATTCTCTTGGTTCCTCAGGATGAATAGTTGTACACAAATTAAGAGCTGTATAAGTCTACAGTTACTATGAATAAAAAGTGCCAATGTTTCTTCTTTTTTTTTATAATATTCTTGCACTGCCCTCATAATAGAGTACTTTTTATACCTTAACATGGACAAACAAGTAAAGAAATTAAGGTTTGAAATTGCTGTATTCATCTATACATTGTGTCAATATTTTCTCTTTTTCCGTTTATAACAACGCCTAAAGGCTAAATTATAAAAAAACAATCTCTAATCTAGAAACAACAGTTAGCAAAATTTAATTAAATTGTTAACTGTAATTGCATGGAACATAAACAATTTTTTCGATATATGACAATCACAGTCCGATTTAATAAAATTGTTAACTGTAATTGCATGGAACATAAACAATTGTTTTGGTATATGACAAATACAAACCACTTCGTATATAATATATAAACTTTATAAAATGGGTGTTATGTTTTTTTTTTTCTCCGATTTGATGACAGTTTTACCACGAAAAAAGCTTTATTTTTCAACAATTTAAAATAACCTTATTCATAATGATTGTTTTCTCTTTTTTGCTTGGCAGTACAATTTTCCTAAAAGATTAAAAAGCAGGATAGAATATTTCATCATTTTATCTCACATAATTGGGCGTTAAAGAAGTGTTCTAGAAGAAGTATTTCAATCAAATACATTGAGTAAAGGATTGTTTCTTCCTTAAACCTTAAAGGAATATTAAAGATAGAAAATTGTATAGAAAACCCACAACTGGCAATAACACGATAACCATCAAATGATGTTTAACGAACTGTACTTTGCATTATAATCGTGGTATATAATGACTTGAGGCATGTTATTATGTTATGCCTTGAGGCACTTTCCATTGAAACTTTATATCGACCGGTTTGTTTCTTCTAAAGAATGACGCACCCTTCTGAAAGGAATTAACTCCATATATTTATATATAAGTCACTTAAAATACCAATGGGATTCTTTTAATTCACCATGTCTTTTACCATAGATTCCTTAACAGATGGGTAATATTTACTAAAATCTAAAATATTTGTTTGTGATTCATCTTTTAATCCCAATCATAATAACTCCATGACACACGGTTATCCTAAATGAAGCCATCTGCAAAAATACATTATTTTATGTCCATTTTGATCATATAGCTCTGCATTTGTATCGGTACTTATACATCATTTATTGTTAAATACAAAAAAGCGCTTCGGACGCATAAAATGTATAAAGTGGTATTTTGTATTTAAATACGGAGATGAGGTAAGACTGTAAATTAGACAACTATCCACCAGAGACCAAAATGACCGCATTGCAAGCTAAAAAAAAAAAAAAAAAGACACGAGCATGACAAAATGTCAATATAGAACGGATCAAACGAGGAAACCGACGCCTTATTTCTGCACAACACAAGGATCGAACAAAAGAAATATGATATACAGCAATAAACGACAACCATTTATTTACTAGCTTCTGACTTAGGACAGGCGAGGATACGCATGTCCTCGGTCGTCCCAGCCTGTCCTAACCTATAACATTGATATTACAGTACAACATAAGAATGAAAAAAATTACATGTATAACAAAAAATCAGATGAAAAGGCATTGCCTCATCTGATCAATGCAAAGTACAATACAAAATAACAAAAGCACAACAGACAAGTACATATCGGAGAGTACTCACAGTTACTGATAGCTAAGTAAAATGACAAGAGTACTGAACTCTAAGTTTAGGTCTAAAGTTTAATACCAGTTACAAATAAAAACAAAATCACACAGCTTAAACATAATATCAATCAGTACACATTCAATGGATTAAGTGTAAAGACGTTATAACCAGTTAAGCTTTTCTATATTAAAACAAAATGCTTGAAATCATCAGTGGTGCTTGAATGAGAAAAAAAAGAAATGTTTGAATGCCAAATCAAATACGCTGTCGACGAGCATTCAAAATCTAAAATTCCGAATAGTTGTGTACATATCTACAAAGGAAATCTACGCTTGGGATTAAACAACCTAATTGTTTAAAATAATTCCACATCTTACAATATAAACAATAAATTTACAGGAATTTAGCATACCAATTTATATTTATACATCAATACAATACTTTTGAATATGCTCTTGTAATACCCTCAAGGACGAAATGTCCCCTCCACCAGCAGTGGCATCGAATCAGTGGTTTTAAAAACTCATCAAAGATACAAGACTTACAATTTGTTGCGCAAGACGCTCGATTCGTCTACATAAGACTATTTTTAACAGTTAAAAGGACAAATCAATGCATGCACAAAGTTGATAAAAGAACAGAGTTCAAATGTCATCCACGTTGAACATATTATATTTGCCAAGAGTCAATAACTAATCTTTAGTCATTTTGTAAACTCATCAATTATACCAGGATTCAAGTTTTGTACACCAGACGCGCAGTTTTACTACATATCAAAGACGATCGAAGGTTATTATAATTTCGCGTTATTTTATTTTTAATCACTAGCGTATCAAATCGCCTGCTAAAAGTAGTTCGTTTGAAGTATAATAATGTTTTAATAGATTAGAACGAAATTCTCTAAACTGTTACATGGGTTAACCAAAGCAAACATTAGTTAAACTAAATTTGTCAAAATTATAATGATTTATATGCTATAATTTGTTCTTTTAATTACGTAATTGTACGGAGAACGAAATACTGCAATAAGTGTCTAGCATTTTATATTTATTTTAAAGTAAGTATGTATACAAAAATGAAGACAATCGTAAAACATGAGATAGATACCTGTTATTCGCCTACAAGCAAACTATTTCATCAATTTGCTTTCGGCAGTGAATTGTTGGTATCTTTTTCTCGTTGGTCTTTTTGGATAGTTATCATACCACAGCCCTTTAATGTTGTATTAGTGTTCATTTAAATATTCTTATTAGATTTGAATGCGTTCAAATCGTCGATTAGGTCTGGTCTGTTTCCACAGAATGTAAACAGGCCAACCTTTAAATCTTAGTTCAGCTCTGTTAATGAATGACTGTTAATAATGTTTAATCACTTAATTAATAAGTGTTCTCTTGTTGTTTGATGAAATGTGAATATTTGAATGCAATCCGAAATAGAGATAATCCAATACTCCGTTTTCGATAATACAAAATCTTTATTATCATTCGTTCTAATTGACTAAAAGTGCATATAATCAATCATCAAACATTAGAAGACATACATATTTTATATTTTCCAGCTACTTCTTGTTATCGCCCGGAAATTATTTGTATTTATATGCAGTCTAAACGGGGATTTCCCTTGTGATATTTTTTTTTTCGATATTTCACAAACGTCAGGAACACATACCATCTTAGAAAGATATTACTATTACCCGGTGTTGTACTTTTCAGACATGAAATGGTTACCATTTTGCAAAGTATACTCTTTTCAGATTTCAAGAATGTATTTTTTATATACTTTTTAAGAAAAAGAAATGAAATGCATGAGTTATTTGACTTATTTGACTTATGACTGCTGAGACGCGAAAGTGACTGCAAGTATTTATAATTTTACAAATAATACTTAAACAACATATACAAAAGACAAAAAGATATTTCAAGTTCTTTATCAATCTTCTCTGATTAACTGAAATAAAACAAACAATAGCCTGCGTTTTAAAATTATTTGCAATATTCCACTTATCAATAAAATTAGATGATACATTACAGAAAAGGAAAGTGTTCAAAACAAATATATAACATTCTAACCTTTTGGGCGATAAAGTGAGTAAGTTCAAGACAGACATGATCATTACATTTATGATCCAGAATTGGTTGAAAAGCGGAGTCAAACTGTTTATACTTTGAACTTCTCTATGCTAGTAAAATGAATTATTATATTTATAATTTTATGCAACATACCAACAATTATATATGTCAATGTTAAGTTCTCAGTGCAACATTTCTTTATTCGTTCAGTGATTCAGGCAAATTTTATTTAAGTAATTTTTGTTTTTAATCGCATCACCATAGACATTTTAATTTAGTTTGCATTTGATATTTCTGCTACTACATGGAAAACTAACTTAAATAAAAACTTTAACCGGATACGGCATGCTCGAACAAACGTGAAATTTTCATACCCCTTCAGTTATTATCAGGCCTTAAGAATAATCAGCATGGATTATGCGATATACGTTTCTTTAACATTTATCCGATAGTCGGAATTCATTGAATTTACAAATGCAGCCAAAACGGATTAAGCAGAACATCGGTTTATTTCTATTAACAGGTTTTGCATAAACCGAATGTATTATAATGATAATTGAAAACAAAACCAACTACTGAAAAGTAATAATAGAGTTAAGATTCATAGCAGTTATCATTCAGCATCTTAACTCATTAAGCTTTGATATAAACTATTAATGATAAGATTACACTCTTACCTAATTCTCAATCAGCAACTTAGTCCTATTACAATAAAAAAATGTTAGTTATTACTACGTCTCAAATAGTATTTAGGTAGACACCAATACACAAATTCTCTGACAGATGCAGTCGATGACTATTAATAATTCATCATCGACACTGTAGTGAGAAATATCTATAAGACGATAATCGATTGCACTGCCTTTGACAGTCGTTATTTTGTAACGTTAACACCTGTCTATAGTAAGCGCAATTAACATAGCACCAATAATCATTAATAAATTATATGTTAATGTCTACAACAACATATTAACACTAGTCTTGGATGCTGAAGCAGCTATCGCAAAAGTAGCAAAAATGAATTCCAAGCACAAATTTCCCTCATGAATAACTGTATCTCAGCACGTTACATTCTGAAATTATCCTCACCAGGTACGATCGAGAGTAAACATTAAATTATAAAGTATATTAATGTTTGGAGAGTATTAACTAAAGGACGTAAACAGACACCCATAATAATCACTGTGTGTTTTTTTTTTTTTTTTTTTGGGATGTTGAAATTGCAACCTCGATTTAAGTAAATAATTCATATATATCTATATATACATATATGTATATGAAACTAACTGAAGCAATGGCTACGTGTATCCTCATTGGTCTTTATTGTTAAAATATAGACAAACTTATTGGTTATTCATGATTTAATTGGATGTAGCTATCATTATCTCATATCTTACATTCATACACTAGTTAAATATGCTGTTAGTAATTTTTACGAACGCCATCAGGAGCTAGTTCATCGTTATGGTATATCAGTTTCACAAATGACGACAAATACTTTCCCATTGTCGTTACAACAATCTCGTCCCCTTTTCTAGTTTGTACTTACATGAGCAACACGACGTGCGCTACATGTGAAGCAGGATCAGCTTACCCTTCCAGAGTACCTGAAATTAGCCCTAGTTTTGTTTAAAAGGGGTTCGTGTTGCTCCTTCTTTACGTTTTGTGTTTTGTGTTTGTTTGTGGTTTTTTTTTTTTTTTTTTTTTTTTTTTGTTATGTTCTTGTAATGTATGTTAGAAAACTGTTGTGAATATCAAAGCAGTCATTAATTTACATTTGACAGAGCTATAACATGTAAAAATTTTCAAAAGTATATTTGCAAATACATATAACATACTACCCTATAATAAGGTATTATAAATCATTAAACTTATAATGTGATTTTGATATGAATGGGATCTTGAATATCTAAGATAGAAAGAACTGAGATATTTAAATTGGTGTCAAATTTAATTGTTTCAAAAATTTCGACATCTTACTATAGAAACAATAAATTTACAGAAAATTAACCTACCAATTTATTTTCATACAGCAATACAACATTGCTGACTATTCCCTTGTGATACCCTCAAGGACGAAACATCCTCTCAACCGGAAGTGGCATCGACCCAGTTGTTTTAAAAACTCATCAGAGATACCGGGCTTACAATGTCTTACGCCAGGCGCGCGATTCGTCTGCAATAGACAAATGAGTGGCTCTCAGACCAAAAAAAGCTGAAAGGCAAAATCAATGCATGCATACAATAGATAAAAGATCAGAGGTTATATGTCCTCCGCGTTCCACATATTTTATCTGCCAAAAGGCAATAATTAATATATAGTCATTAAATAAACCCCATCAGTTATACCAGGATTAAATGTTTGTACATCAGACGAGCATTTCAACTACATATTAGAGAAGATCGAAGGTTATTGTATTCGCTTTATTTTTCTTTTAATCACTAGAGTATCAAATCGCTTGCTAAAAGTAGTTCGTTTGAAGTATAATAATATGTTTTAATCGATTAGAAAGAAATCCTCTAAATTGCTGCAATAAGAGTCTAACTTTATATATCTTAAAAGTTGGAATGTATATAACAATGAAGACAATCGGAAAATATGAGATAACTTAAAAGGTCAGCTGCAGGGCTGCTGTGATGAGATCGAATATCTTACTATTTATTTCTAATTAAATGTGTTTATGTTGAATAAAATTCGTTCATAAACATCTTCATAGTTGCGATTTAGAATTATAAACATTCACTAAAATCTACCAAAAAGGAGTGATGTTATTTGCAAATTTTTAGGCAAATTAGTGGATTACGTTCGATTTGATAAGGTAATTCCTACTTTTCTGCAAACTTAACACACAAAAATGTCTCGAATTTAAGATATTAAGTACCATTTTGCATGTAATGATTTCCTAAAATACTTGAATTTTGAACATTATTACCTTTGTTGAAATTGGAAGGAGATACATAGGGGACAATCTCAAATCATAAATCAAAGAAACACAATATCACCATGACCAAACGCATAAAAGTCGAACAGACACCCAACCATCCAAGTTCGTTTATATCATGCACATGACGATCAAATGCTTAGACATTTTTTCTACCTAACATATAAAACAAAAGTTAACTAAACACAAAAAGCAAAACGATCCTTATTAATCAATGACAGTACATTAAACAACTATAAAATCTTTAAATAGAAATTGTTATAATTAAACGCATTATTAAATTAAACGAATTATATATATTGGACATTCAAATACATGCATTGCACCCCTTCCCCCACCCCCTAAAACTTGTATTGCTTTTACAGTAATTTTATAAGTTTTGAAGATTGTTTTAGAATAACAATGTTCTGTAAATATTTTTATTTGAACTACTAGTTTGCGTTTAATATTGAATACGTAAGATATGTTCTTAAGAGTTTAAGAAATATTCGTTATTGAAATTTAGACTTGATTCAACTTACAGTTTACCGTTCGAGTTTTTTCACGACCAACAAAACAATAAATTTTCGAATAGTATATAATCACAACTGCATGTTAGCTGAGTCGTTAACTTATCGTTAGTCTAGTTGCAAAATATTTCAACAATTTGCTTTCTGCAATGAATTGTTTACTCCTTTGTCTCGTTGGTCTTTTTGAATACCTCAGCCCCTTCATGTTGTATTAATGTTCATTTAAATATTGTCATTACATTTAAATGTTCAAATTGTCGAAAAGGTCTTGTCTGTGTCCACCAAATGTAACCAGGCCAACCTTTGACATTTGGTTCAGTTCTGTTAATGAATGACTGTTAATAAAGTTAAGTCACTTTATTTATATTTGTTCTTTTTTTAATGAAATGTGAATACTTAAATGCAATCCGAAATAAAGCGATTCCAATACTTCGTTTTCAACAATAAAAGATCTACATTATCTGATTATCACTCATTTAAATTTGCTTAAAGTGCATGCAATCAATCATCTAGCATTGGATGAAAATATACATTTGTTTTCTCTTTGGTACTTTCCAGCTGCTTCTTGTTACCGACCGGAAATTTAAATTCCTGCTTCTTATAAAGACATCTGTTTAAAACATGACATTCAATGCAGTTTTTATAATAATTAAAAAAAAATCAGATAAGAACTAATACGGGATTGTTCTTGTGATGTTACTTTTTCTTTCGCTGTTTTACAAAGTCAGCAACATCCTTATAAAAATAAGGAGATGTGGTATGATTGCAAATGAGACAAATAGCCACCAAAGTTCAAATGAAGTGAATGTTAGCAATTATAGGCAAGCGTACGGCATTCAGCAATGAGAAAAACCCATACCGTATGGTCGGCTATAAAAGGCCCCGACATGAAAAATATGAAATATTTCAATTAAGAAAACTAACAGCCTAATTCATAACAAAACAATTTACGAAAAACGAATATGACAGACATGAACCAACGACCACCACTGAACTACAGGCTCCTGACTTGGGACAGGCACATAAAGAATGTTGCGGGTAAAAATGTTTGTGAGCGCTCAGCCCTCCCCCTAACCTGGGACAGTGGTGTAACAGTAAAACATAAGAACAAACTATAAAAATCAGTTGATGTATATCTTAAAAAGATCTTACTATAATCTGATGTTATACAAGTGTTGTATTTTTCAGACATGCAATGGCTACTATTTTGCAATGTCTCTTATCTTTAAAATTTAAGAATGTATTTTTTTTTTTTATAATTAAAAAAAATGATTGCACGATTAATTTGAATGCCTGCTTAGACGCTGAAGTGACTTCGAGTATTTTTAATTTTACAAACATAAAAAAGACAAAAAAGATATTTAAAAGTTCTTCAATCTTCTCTGATAAACTGAAATAAAACAAACAAATGCCTGCTTTTTATTTTTATTTTTACAAAATTCTACGAATGAAAACAATAGATGATGCATTACATAAAAAATAAAGTGTTCATAACACATATATAACAACCTAACCTTTTGGTCGACATAGAGAGTAAGTTCAAGACATATCACTTGAACAGTTGACTACTAAATATGTATAACCCAGAATTGGTAGAAGTACACTCGAAATCGAAGTAACATTATTCATACTTTTAACGTCTCTATGATTGTAAAATGAATTATTACATTGATAATACTATGTAACAGACCAAAAAGAATATGTGCAAATTTTAAGTACTCAGAGTCACATTTCTTTCTTCGTTCTGTGAACTAGGAAACCCCTTATTTAAGCAACTTATATTTAATCTCATCAGTATGGACATTTCAATTTAGTTTCAGTTTGATATTTTAATACTACTGCAACTGCATGGACAAATAACTTAAACTGGATACGGTGTGTTCGAACAAACGGAAAATCTACATACCATTTCAGCCATTGACAGGCCTTAAAAAGTTAACATAAAATTAAGATGCATAGCAGTAATAATTAAGCTTTAATATAAACTAATCAAAATAAGATTACCTTCTTACCCAAATCTCAATCAGCAAATTAGTCCCATTACAAAGAAAAAAGTTAGTAATTACTTTGTCACAAATAGTATTTAGGTAGACACACCATTTATTAATTCACCGACGGAAGTAGTCGCCGACTATTAATTATTTATAATATACACTGTTTTGAGAAATATCTGTAAGGCGATAATCGATTGCACTGCCTATGACAGTCGTAATTTTGTAACTTCAACACCTATCTATATAGTGCAATTGACGTATCTACGTATTACTAATAACCATTAATAAATTATATGCTAATTTCTACTACAGCGTATACATACTGACATAAGTCCTCGATGCTGAGGCAGCTTTCGCAGAAGTAGCAAAAATGAAGCATAAATGTTCTGCATGTCAGCACTTCGCATTCTGATATAATCATCATCAGGTATGGTCGAGAACAAACGTTAAAGAAATGAAGTAAATTAATGTTTGCACAGCATTCAAAGTTAAATGACGTAAACAGACACCCAGAATTGTAATTGTTCTTTTTTTTTTTTTATTTTTGGGAATTCCAACCTTAATTTAAGTACATGATTTATATATATAATCCTAAAAAAAAGCAAAAAAAAAAAACTGAAGCAATGGTTACCTGTTTCGTCCTAGTTCTTCATTGGTGAAATATAGAAACTTATTAATTATTCATGTTTTGATTGATTCTAGCTATCAGTATCCCATATCTCTCATCTATACACTAGTTAAGTATATCCTTGGTAAATTTTACAAACGCCATCACGACCGTAATGAAACATCTGTTTCACAAATGACGACGGATATGTTACAATTGTCGTAACTACAATCCCTTCCTCTATTCCACGAATGTGACGTACCGATTTATACTTGTCACCGGGTTTTTTTATTACATGCACATCACGAATGCTGCAATATATGAAGCAGGATCTGCTCACCTTTCCGGAGCACCAGAGATTACCCCTAGTTTTGTTTAAAAGAGGTTCGTGTTGCTCCTCCTTTAAATTTTAAGTGTTGTTTTTTGTGTTCTTCGTGTTTTCTTTTTTATTCTTTTTTAATGTCTGTAATGTTTATGCTGGTAACAGTCTTGTCTCTCTTTTGTCATGAAAAACTTGTTTCAATTTCAAAGTTTCACATTCGGTCAAATTTCATGGTTTGAATATTTAAAATTACTGATGGTTAATGAATTTCGTGATGGCTTAGGGTTAGATAAGAGTCAATTACCAATTAGCTATTGTATGATTCTAAATTTCTTTATATATCATATCAACATATTTTATAGGAGAAACACGACGAGTGTCGCATGTGGAACCGGATCTGCTTACCCCTTCCGGAGTACCCCGGATTTTGGTGGGGTTCGCGTTGCTCAGTTTTTAGTTTTCTATGTTGTGTTCTGTGAACTGTTGTTTGTTTGTTGGTCCTTTTCATTTTAACTTTGGCGTTGTCTGTTTATTTTCGACTGATGAGTTTGGATGTCCCTTTGGTATTATTCGCCTCTCTTTTAGTCAACCAATTTTAGCTGGAAAAGTAATTTTGATTTGAACAGCTCTAAAAAGATTAAACAATTAATTATAAAGTCATTTCGAATCTTCGAATCGTTCATTCAGTTTCAGACTTATCCTCTGTTGCAAATTCCGTAATGTTGAGACAATTCGTTTACATAAATTATGATCTATTCAGTCTATGTTCAGACTTCAGTTGTTATATAGCTGTACACAACAACACATACTGAATTGTTTACAAAACGGCTGTAGAGAACTAGCTGTGTTGACTGCAAACAAAAAGTGTGAATAGTACTATATCAACAACAAGAACCAACCTAGAAAAAAAAATAACTCTGATTGATTACAAGACTGACAACGTTTAGGTTCAAATTTTTCAACTCATTTTGTTTCAATCAAAATAGTCATTTAAGACTAAAAATAATTTCGTCTTTCATATTTCCTTGCAGGAAAACACAGAATGAATAAAGTAAAATTAAGACAGACATGCACAATGCAGCTAACAAACATGATTAAGTCGGAGGACCTTGAGAAATCATTTCAGAATTCCCTAAAATACGAGCATAAGAAGACTCATACCGAAAAACGTTCAAATTTATAAGACATTTTATGTTCTTTCTATTCGCAATTTCTAGGAGGATCATAAGTTAAAACTTTGAAATATGGCAAGTTTTTGTATCATCTTCTGATAAAATAAATATACGCTTTCTATTTTCCAATGTATAAAAGATGTATCATGTCTATCATTCACAGTAACAGTGGCAGGACAAATTAGAATTAAAATACTCCAACAGTGATAAGAAGATATAAAGATTGATTAAAGCCATTTGTTAGTGGTAAGATAGAGGGCGTTTGCATGTTTGGATATAATATTAAGGCGCCTCGGCCGATTTATTGGGATATTGAATCCAAATCTTGACTACCAGTTTGTCATAAAACATTTTAAAAAAAAGTTTTTTTCAGAAGTTATCACATGGAAACGACATTAAATGCCTTTTCTAATCAATCAAAGTTCAACTCTTGAATTGAAAAATATCGTTTTGTCATTCAAAGCAAAATGTACAGACTTGATAATGAAAAAGAAGGGGAAAAAAATAGATTACAACTATATCTTCAAATATTGATTACACTTATATACATGTACTAGTATTCACAAAAAGGATAAATGTAGGTTATACAAATAATCATCAAGAAGATACGGAGGTTAATGTTAATGCAACAGCAATACAAAAAACGAGAAGAGAAAAACATCTAGCGGTCGACATAAAGTATTAAACAATATAAAGATGTCGTTCCAATATGTCAAGCTTTAAATTGTTCCGAATCGAGAAAATAAATAAACATAGAAAATCAGTAACGAAAGCATTGATATTACTTGTAACACCATATCTCCAAATGGGAAATAACTAGATATAAGAAAATACAACATTTGATGATTTCCCCGACATTGGAAAGGCATATTCACATGTAGTAGAGCTAGTATATCCTTCTACCTTCTGTCTTTAGAAGTAATTCATTTTATTACATTTGTATATAGAAACGTTACTAGTTTGTAATTATATATATTTTGCACTAGCTGAAATAATGTGATAGGATAATTTATTATAAGCAAATATTTTCAGGTATCAATTCACTCAAAACCTTCTTGGTATGATTGTCAAATAAATGGCGCTAATTTTCATTCAATTGTATGCTTAAAAAGTTGTAAGTGTAGTTAATTTTCATTTGTCCTTCACATGGTTTGAATTGTAGTTTACCGCAAGCAACGATTTTTGTTCACGCCAACACGAACTTAACATGACACGAAAATACAAAAACCTCTTCACAGAAAATTAAATGACTTGAATGCTACGACAAATATAGCATATACAAGTAATCATATGTTACACGGATAGTTCTTTCAAAACAGTTGATCGAAGCATGATTGTGTCTTGTAAACTATCGTAGGCGAAGTAGAGATAATTTTGATTTTTCCGTTGCATACCCTTTGTTCAAAACGGTCATGATTAGAGACAACCTTCTATTAAAAAAGTCTTGAACGAAAACGCTACTCGCCATGAAGTATACAAAGAAAAAATAACCACTTTTCTAAAAAAAAGTGTCCGCTATCACTCAATACCTATTGCTTTTCAGAGGTCAGAGCTGTTTATCTTATTTCAACTGCTCAACACCGATGACTTGCGAGTAAAAAATCCTTTTTAAAATGTGTCTTTCACTTTTTTAAGGAAATACACTCTTCAACAGATTTGCAGACGCAATATGCAACCAAAATATAACAAATGCGAATAGAAATTGCTTACTCGTCTGAAATACTTATATCTATCTTTTATTTAGTGTGCATTGTCGTGCTCGATATTTAGTTTTATGGAATTTGTCAGTTGATGTATATGATTTAACGACTTGATTTTTTTGCACAAAGAAACTGTGTTGTTGTTTACTGTTCCTTATGAAAGATTATCTGATTTTTAATTTCTTTAATGTTGTAATCGAAGACAATTTATACATTGTTTCTTTCCGTAATTTACAGTAAAATACTGTCAATTATTGACATAACAACGCTGCGCCTGATAATTGTACAAACTCAACATTATTACGAACAGCCGTAAGCAATATAACGGAACTTATAATGGTAGAAAATGATATTGTATTTTTCATTCAGAGAACACTTTGCTGAAAAAAATATTCAATTAAATCTCCTTCAGACACAATCAAGCGCTTCGAGGCTCATGTTTTTTTTTCTTGAACTATGTTCAGCCGTAAATGCCTATATAACTATTTGGAACAGTTTATTAAACGGTCTATTCAGATCGTGTTTTCATAGCGTTCGGAACGCCAAAATTTACTTGACATCAAAGTATATCAAAAAGCCAATTAATATTCAATTAGTTAGTGTACAGATAAAGAGGAATACATACTCGTATATATTATCAGTTTGCTTGTGTGAAGTAACTTCTTATCTTGCTCTTAATGTGTCGTTTGGTTGTTTTATTGTTGAAGTATAATCCAACATATTTGTATATCAATATCTATTCGAATTTTGTGTGACATTTCTTCAAATGGTTCTTACTAAACAATTGGTGATATACTTTTCATTAAAACCCTTTTGAAACAAAGTGGTGAGTTGAATTCAGTTTACATCCAACTGGAAGGTCATTCATTACAATTTATATCGTTTACATTGAAATCTGTGCTCTTAATGAGGAGATGATGTGTATTTACTCACTCAACATAGCCAAACAGACGTCGTCTAACAGCAGAATGTCTAATTTGTTTTACATCGAAAATCCCCACATTCATCAACTGAAACGTCGTCCAAAATCAAATCAGATGCGGCTGCTTACTGATTTCTCCACATAGAACAACGCTATTTTATTAGAACAAGTGCTTCAATTAGTACTTTATTGATTGAGTGGTGCTTGTTTTTCAATCAGTGGCAAGTATTTCATTCATGCTCTAAATGAGAACAAATTAATTAACAAATAATAATCGAAAATGAAGGTAAATCAATGGAAGTTTAAACTACCAATAGAAAAGAGTATTTCTAAGACGTTGTCTAGCGACAGAGTAAGCCAAATGAATTGTGTTGTGAATAAAGAATAAATCAACATAGTTTATGAATATTTTTACATTTCCAAGGTATTATTTTGTTGTTGCCATGCTTTATCTGCAACCCCTGTATATAATGACTCATAAGTCCTCTGTTATACAAATTATGAAAAGAATCCCACTAAAATCATTAATGCGTTTTTAGTATTGGTTAAGTATAAAATACAGTACTGTGTTGTAACACTGTTTTCGGCTTATTACAGAATATTTGTTAATGGTGTCATGAAAAGATTAAATATTCCTGCCATACATACAAACGTTCTTTTTTATCCTTTTCATTGCTAAGGATTTCATAAAATAATTCATTATTAAAACAAAAAAAAAAAAAAAAAAATCAAGTCTAATTTGTGTGTAATATATATAAAAAAAATACCTTGAGCTGTTATAATATTGCTTATTAAGCAATATATTTAATGTTTTTTTTTTATAATTTAATCCTCTTTTTCGTGCAGAGCAACTGTGATTATTATTAAATTTTCATGACATGTATAATATTGATTGTTGTAAGTTTTCTTCTTATTTCAATAATGCAACATATTGAAATATTTGATGTCAAGGGAAATTGTATAAGATTAAGCGTTAAGACATTGAAATGTTTTATTTTCAGAATCATGTGAACTCTGGAAGTTTATGATTGCATTGCGACACAAATTGTTTTGTCTATGCTCGCATTGAAACTATATAATCGTTCTGTTGTAGTTTTTTCCTACACAGAAATGTGGAGAACCAGGAAGCTAAGTTCGTGTTTGGACGGTTTAAGGAAAGTTATAATAAAACGGATGTCAAAAGTTCAATATTAAACAATATCTTTTCATTTTAATCCACCGAAAGTATATTAGTATAACTGCGCATAAATGTCTTATCGTTGCATTCATTTATCCGTTGTTCAATGTAAAAAACTAATTTCATTGTTTCCGTATTTCGAAATGATGCAAATGTTTACTTAGTTTGAAGCGATCATAATGTTTGTTTTGTTACATTTTCAATTATAACCACAACAATCTTTTAAGAAAGATGTATACGAATTATATATATACACCTATACATACATTCTCTATTTTTTTTTTTTTTTTTTTTTTTTTTGTATAAATGATGGAAACTGATTAAGAGAAAAATGTCATCGAAAAGCAACAGATCAACTTTGAATAGACAAGAATACATTCTGGGGCAACACAAATTGATCAGTCGAAGATAAATAGATTACACAGAGAATAGACAAATAACTAACAAAAGTAAAAAAAAAAACACCTCGTTTTCACGAAGGGCAATCATAAGTGATCCCAAAAACCTTTAAGGGTTATTATGTAATTTGTCCCCCAAAAAAAAAAATTAGTTCTTCCTGTGGTCATTTCGAAACATGCTGGTAAGGGTGTTTTCACAGACTTCTGGAAATATGTTTCTGCAATCCTTATTTACATATGGTACTTTATTTGTCTTGATTATTTTTTAAATGACAAAAAAAGCTATCTTAAGACGACCAACTTTAATTTCCCTGAATCAGACGGTTGTGCTTTTTAAATGGCAAGACTTTCACATGTTAACAAAGCAAAACATTCAGTCAATGGGCCATTACCGAAAGGGCAAGCCAAGATTATTCCCATGGAAACGAGATGTGCCAATGCCTTAACATCGCTACCATTTGCGGAGTCCTTAAACAGACCTACATTGTTCTAACAAATTATGAAACATTGCTAATGACTCTGAAGCAGAAAACACCCAAATCTCGTTTTTGCAGTTTAGACTAGCATGACCATTTATTTTTTTTTTGTTAGAAGACAGTTATCCGATAAAGAATTAATGTTGCATTTTTAATACACGCAATTACCATATGAACCATGTTTTATTGTCAACTCTCTTATTACTGGAAATTCCCAGAAATTTATCAAAATAATAATTAAGTTCTCATTTACTTTAAACATATCAAATCATTGTAAAACAAGTCGTCGAAATATCAGAAATGTACTCCTTCCCAAAAACATCCGTTTTACGTAGTCAGATCTTCTTTTTTGCCTTGATTAAAAGCTGAAGATTAAAATCCTAGTTAAGAGCATTAGTCTACGTAGTTTCCTTTAAAAACAACTATTGAAAGGAAGTTGGAGGCGATTTTATATTGTGAATCTCAGATAATTGCTTGAATAAAGGATGAGATACAGAAAATGAATAAACAGTTCTTCATACTTTTGATATTGACAAGGTATAATAAGTCATCAGATATTTTTATAATCAGCTGCAAGAGATTGAGGACATAAACATAAACTCTATCGAAATTACACAAAATGCTAGTAACATTACTTCAAGCAAAATGTCTAATTAAATCTATATCAACAACAAGAAAAATCTTAAAAATGACTTAAACATCTGTGTTGACAAGAATCATCATTGATATGGTAATATTAATAATTATTAAATTAACTGTTTACACAACTTTGAATAGATCTGAAATTTGAGGATTGTCTACCTCCAGAATAGATTCCCTGAGCTAAATTTGGCAAACCCTTTTGGCGTTTTTGATCCTCAATGTTCTTCAACATAGTTCTTTATTTGGCCTTTAAACTTTTTTGATATAAATCTTTGATGAGTCTTTCGTAGATGAGATGTGCGTCTGACGTACACAATTATCAGTCTGGTATCTTTGATGAGTTTGTATTCTTAACAAAATTGTAAGTTTTAGTTTCACACTTTCAGATGATGTTAAGATCAAAATGGGCGTTTAGGACATTAATGAATTTATGTTTCATTACGCTGCCAGCAATAGTTCGCACACCAAAAGCCAAATTCGCTTGATGAAAAGCGTTTCCATGACATTTTTTCGCATTCTGTCGACTTTTTATCAAAGTTCATACACAAAAACAAGCCCAAATGTATATTGCAGTAGACGTACTTTGTATAATAACAAAATATTGCTAATTGCGCCCTAGGACCTCTTTTAAAGTAAACTTTTTATGGCACCCTCAACAGAGTTGGGGTGACGTATTGTTATTCTACGTTTCTTTTTTTTTTTTCCTTATTTTTATTCTTCTTCTTCCACACATTTTGTCCGCGCTATTCCTCGGAATTGAATGGACCAATGTTGACGGAATTATACCATAATGTGGACCACCATGTGAAGTTGTGCACCTGACTTTGGAATGTGCAAGATGGCCGCCGTTTCCATGGAAACAGCAAAAAGGCGAAAATATTCAAAGTGTTCCAAACTGGAAGAAACTTTACAGAAATGGTAACTGGCATGGGCAGAGTTACATTTTGAATTTGGAATTTCCAAAATGGCTGCCGTTACCATGGAAACAGTAAAATGTGAAAAATTCTATATCTATCATTATGAGACCCAACTGGAGGAAAATTTATGGAAATTTATGCCTACATGTGTAGACCATATTTAGATATTCCAAAATGGCCGTTGTTGTCATGGAAACAGGGGAAAAGTTTTACATTGACCCTACGGGAAAATGCATTAAATCTGCATTTTCTTAAGTAGTATTATACCAAAGTCAATGAAACTATGGATATATAACATTGCATGTGCCAATGAGATGTTTGCTTTTAGAATTGTGGGAATAGCCACTGTTACCATGGAAACAGCAAAAATGTTAAAATTTTCAAAATGCTCCAAAATTCATTCAACTTGGGAAAAATGTTTATTGGCATGTATAGAGCTATTTGACTGTGGGATTTTCAAAATGGCTGCCGTTATCCTGGCAATGGGGGTAAGAGGGTGCCATCCGTTATTGCTAGCAATTACAAATCTAGTTTCTACATTGTGTTCCTGTAACTAACTTAACTAACACTAAAGGACAGATGTAAGGAAAATTACCAAATTGAATGTAATCAAATTGCAATTTTTTTTTTTTTTTTTAGTTTTAGCTGTTGTTACAAACTATTATTTACGAAAAGCTGTAGATTCATGCACGTTATAAAGTTTTATTACTTTCGATTGAGGCTCTCCAATGTCATGTTCAATGGAAGATAGTAAAACATCTACTTCAGTTAGGTAAATCAGTACGTGATATGAAATGTAGGTAAAATTACATGAAATAAAATTCACAACTTATTTCGTTATCATTAACATTTCATGTGTGCAAGTGAATATTAGCAGAACACGATGATATTTATTTTTTAAGTTACTACTTCATGATTTGAATATTTACTCAAATTAAGCGGTAATATTGATATCTCATAAACAAAAAGTCTTGTGGCTGCTGATTGGTAAACAATTTGTTAGCAGCTTTGTCGTCAGTCAGTCGGTAATTTAAAAGTAAAAACCATATCAGAACAGAGAGATTGTTGGGGTGAAAGAATTTAGGCAAACAATAAACTGTTACTCATACACTGATTATACTAGACAACAGATTAATTCTACACCAAACAGTGTAAAGATTAAACCATCATGATTGTTCAATAAAATTAAATAATATTGCAACTCTTTGAAGCATTAGCAATGTCAGTAAATCCTCATCAATTATATCGTAATACTATCATGTCGACTTTTTTGTACACCTTGTTTTGTTGATCATATTTTATGTTTCTTCCTTTTAACGTTTTCAGTTTTCACACAAAAAAAGAGGTATTGACTCACTATTTCATCAATTTAAACTTTTGCAGAACTTGTTTAGCTAGCGATTGTCTTTATATAAATAATCTCACGACAGATGTTAGGATTAAAATTTTGTACGCCAGATGCGCGTTTCGTCTACAAAAGACTCATCAAAGTACCAAGTTGAATAGCATAATTTCTTATTATAGTTTTCCAAAATTTTGCCAAACGCAAAATTTAAACTAAAATAAAATATATTAACTGGCGATGACGATGTCGGCAATAATTACCGATTTCAATACAGTTGTTTGTTAACTTCAACATTTTTTTACTTTTACTTAGTTTTCTAGAAAATTACAAAAAAATATAACACAGAACATTCGTCATTATACTTCTATAAACATGCATGAATCAATTGTCTACTCCAAGTAAAAAGAGGCAGTGGTAAACAGTTGCATTCAAATAAGTTTTGTTTGTCGCCTATAATTTACAGTAATAAGCACAAATATGCACAGATTCCTCTGTTGGAATTGCAGCTGCTCTGTTTGTTTTACAATATATAAACAAGATGACTAAGAGAATATCAAGGTAAATTTTGGCAACATTCAGTCATGAAGTTTTAAAGGAAAAGATTTCTAAAAAGTAAACACCAGACGATAACGACGTATACCGTATGAGAGCATTTAACCTAGTATTCAGTCAAATTTATCTAAAATCAGTAGTAAGTATAGCCAGTCTAATTGATGAAAACTTAATCCAAGTAAATTGATGGTGCATACAGATAGTCAAATGATCTCACTTTTCAAATGGTGTTAAGATCAAATGGGCGTTTAGAAAACCTAGAAAACCTAGAAGGACTTATTAGTAGGTTGAAAGCCAAATTCCTTTGATAAAGAGCGTTTCCATGACATCTTTTTCGCAGGCTGTGGAGTTTTTATGAAAGTTCATACATGAAAGCAAAGCCTAAATATATTTTGCAGTAGACTTTTTATGTATGATAACAAAATATTGTTAATTCTGCCCTAGGGCCTCTTTTGAAAATAAACTTACTTCTACATTGTGTTCCTGTTACTAACTTTACTAACAATAAAAGACAGATGTAAATAAGATTACCAAGTTGATAGTAATAAAATTGCAATTTGTTAGTTTGAGCTGTTGTTTCGTTATCATTTACATTTCAAATGTGCAAGTGAATTAATAGCACAACACGATAACAGTTAATTCTTTTAGTTACTACTTAATGATTTGAATATTAAGTCAAATAAAATGATAATATTGATATTCTCACAAACAAAAAGTCAAAACGCATTTAATAGATAAAGATCACCCATTGATTACACACAGTTTTAAAATTACAAGGATTCCTCTTTGGCGATCCCTGGCTGATGAATAATATACAATATGTAAGCAACTTTGTCGTTAGTCATTCGGCAATTTAAAAGTAAAAACTCTATCAGAACAGAGAGATAGTTCAGCTGACAAAGTGAGTTAGCGGAACATTATAATAAAACAAATTAAAATGTAAGAATATCACACGAATGATCTTAGTTTGAAAGGGCAAACATAAATGTTGGAGAGGTACAAGAGAGCAGTAAACTCATCATGAAAAGGATTAAAATAGTGTATGCAAGACGCGCATTTCTTCAGTAACGCTGACATCAAAAAAGTTAAAAATGCAAAATAAAGTTCGAAGTTGAAGAGCATTGAGCACGTTGAGGACCCAAAATATTGTAAGGTTTTGCTGAATACAGCTAAGGTAATTTTATTTCTTGGGTAGAAAATCCTTAGTATAATAAACCAAGAAATTAAACTTGAAAAAAAGATAGGTAGGAACTTCCAACATAAATAAAACAAAACAGGAAAAGTACTAAATGGTCAGTTGGAAGCATCAAGAGAAATATAACAGAAAAAAAAACAGTTATTGAATAAAGAAAGATGAGACAGATGTTTGAAAACGAGACAGGATTAAAAATGATAATAAGCTTTAGGAAAATGATGATCAGGGTTCATGCAATGCAAATATTCCAAATAATCCATATATTATCGACACTAATGAAGATAAATAGCAAAATAAAGATTGTAAGGTATATCCAGTAAACATTTGTTACAGCATCACTATACATCTGCAGTCTGACTGAGGCCAGGACAAAGAATCTTACAAGGAACGAGAAGAAGAGAGAAAAAGTTTACCTTGAATTATATGTGACAAAAAGGAAAGATTAATTCTTGATAAGGAAAGAATAAGAAAGTATCATCCAAACGGATATTCTTCCTTTCGTCATCTTCATCATTATCTATCTGAATCAAATTACAATGAGAGCTTTGACGTAAACATATGGATTACCTTTTCTAAACTGCAAAACACTAAGTTTTATATTCAACCCCCGAATATTTTCTTTACTGATCGATGTTATGACATATTTTGCATTTATAAAGGGATTTTCTTAACGTCCAATGAGTGTTGGATTAGCCATACGCCCCTAAAATATCTGTTAAACATCGTACGTCTTGTGATGTTAAAAGTCCAAATTTGAAGTATTATTTCTACATCCTAACGGACAAACCACCAGAAAAGTTATTACTGCCAACAATAGTCATAGGGTTTAATTTCATGCTACATTTTACAAAATTATTTAGAGAGAAAGAGTGGCGAGGTTTCTTTTTTTTCGAGAAAACAAATTTCTCTCATCAATCAAGTATCATCTTGCATATCATCAAAACAGAATTTCGTGAAGTGTCAGTCATAATAATTTTTCAATGAAAACCAACCTGACTGTTAATTATTCAGTTGATTATTTTTTTAAAAATGTAACAGGGAAAGAGTGTTGAGTATTAGTCTTTCCATTAGAAGGTATATAAATTATCGCAACTGTCAACACGCACGAACCTTATTAAATCTTGTGGGTGACACTTAACGTGTAAGAAGCATGTTCATGACTGAAGCATGATATCGGATATAAGAACCATATTTTAATCTTAAGAAATTGAAAGATCTATTCATCGGTTTTTAAGGAATGTTTAATACAGTCGTTATTTGAATTTTTGTTTGATAATAACATTGATGAAGTCTTTGTTGTTTATCAACATTCTCGTTGCGTGGTGAGTTCGATAGGGGTGGACTTTTGTTTCGCAACCATCCATCTATTGCTCTTTAAAGGGTTGTTGAAAGGCTTCATTAACGTGAAACAATACAGTAATATTCTTAAATGTGCCATTAAATTTAAAGTACAATTACTAACCGGACTTGGCTGTGTAGTAATGCATCACTCAGAAAACGGACGTCCTTTTTAAGCATATTATAATTGCTGGCTAGGATACATCCAGCTGACCATATTTCTTTACACCGGTTAACCCTTCGTTAATAAAAAAAGCCTAGCAATTGTAATCGTTAAAATTGCAATACGAGTACAATATTGCTAAACAAATTTAAGTGTTATCGTTTTGTTTTAGTTTTGTATCCCCTCTAGTTACACAGCGGCCAATTCGATTTGAAAAGTCTAGCATTTTACAGTGCCATCATACTCTTCTGTCTGACATATCTTCATGTTTATTATGATAATGTTGTTCAATTGCTCATACATGTAGTATCTAGGAAACTTTACACAAAAGGGCATATACACCTTACAAATATTTCTATTCGCCATCTTTAGTTGATATATTGCTTATACTAACTTAGACACAGACCAAATCAGAAAAACGTTACAATGACTAATGAGCCATACAAATATAATTGATCTATTTTTATATAATATATGAGATACAGATATGACAGTGAAAACATAAGCTTGATCAGTGATACAAGAAATGAGGTCGAGGTCTGATGAACCCTGTCTGACAAAAACTAAACCTTGAAAGAACCCTGCATACCAAAAGTAGTAAGTTTTCACTCATTATGACTGGTGATACCCTTTTGGAGGTAACCGCAACCAGCAGTTGCATCGACTTAGTGTAAATAAACTCTTCAAAGATACCAGAATAAAAAATGAGCACAATAGACGGTCGGTTCGTCTACAAAAGACTCACTAGTTACACACGATTCAACAAAGGCCAAATAAAGTACTAGGTTGAATAGCACTGAGGACCAATAGGTATTGAAATTTTAATCCTTATTTCGAACGGACGTGTTTCCGATTTATAACTTCGCAGAACTAAACAGAAGCCTCAGTCTATGTAGCATGTGTTTTAATTCCGGGCTGGATAATTCCAATTGATTAAATTTCCTTTATAGTCTCTTGTATACGAAATACGCGTATGGAGTACAAAATGTCAATCCTGTTATCTATGATGAGTTTATTCTATACCCCTCTCAATTATTGACACAATTATTCATTGTCGTCTATCTTACATCATTGTCTTCATCTTATTATCCAGGCTAGTAACTGGGCAGCACTCTGCAATCATATGTCGGTTGATTCATAATAGACAGCGTCCTTACATTTCATCCGATGAAGCTGGTATGCTTCATTTGGAGTGCATCTTATTCCAACTGTAACCGATTCTAATACACATATATGGCTGTTGCATCAGAATTTACACATGTATGACAATTTTTACCTTAAATGTCGATTATCCTTAAATTTTATACCTTGTTCTCCAGGAGCTTGCATTATATCATAGTTCTAAGGGATTTAAATTACATTTTTCATTTTCACGATTTAATCTTTTTCACTTTTTTCATCAATATTACTGATAGAAAATGCCATATTGAGCCTGATTTCAGGCCAGCAAAAAAATAAAAAGTATGATACATTTGAATAGTTTTAATACAATTCTTATACATGTTTTGAAATATTATCTGCCAACAATCAACTTATAGTTTTATCATCTGTAAGTATTGCCTTGCGTCAATGTGTTACCATTAAACTTCCACACAAACACTAAGTCAAAGAGATAATGATTAAAGAGTTACGGGGATAAAGTTTAAACCTTATGATTGATATATTCAATAAAATCCAATATAGTAAGGCAAATCTTTGAAGAATTATCGACTATTAACAAAACACTATTATCAATTTGATTCGTTCATATTAATCAAAAGGTTAAAAATATTTTTACAAATTTCACGTAAAATATCGCTTAAGAGGTTGACATGTTGTTAATGCAATATAAACCTAAATGAAGTCTATCCAATAGCAAATTTAAATTAATTGATAGGTTTAGGACGTCCCGTGAATAATCAATTAATTTTTCTATTGATAGAGCAACGTTTGAAAATTGAATTAAACAATCACAACTTGACAAAACAACTATTGTATCATGTCGTCATGACCATACGTACCATATTGATATTCACTATTATAGAATTGTGAGCATTGAGCATACAATAAAACTTTTAAATTGGTTATTTTTAATAGAGTTTCAGCTAGTGACGTGTTGCAATTTTAATTTTTTGAAATGAACACTAAAGTGACTACTCATCCTTCTTATTCTGAAGGAAAAAATTAGAAATATTTGACAATACGTAGAATAAACACTTACATCTATTAAATATGTACCTTGTGGTAACGTAGTGCTTATCGCAAGGATTCTACCAAAGTGGAATGAATCTGAAGCGTTGATTAAAAGAACGTAATAAATCCCCCCTCCCAAAAAATAACAAAACCTGATTTATTGATAAGGTTCAATAATCGATTTGTTTGCTGCCATTGTCCAATGGCATATCTTCATCCCGGTCGTCCTACCTTACCGGACATCCATATTGTGGTTAAACATATTCAAGTTGTCCTCGTCCGGAATAGTATTCATTGGACGTTACGCAAGCAACACTTAATCAATAAAAAATCAATAAATGGGTTTAAATTTTCAAATTTGTCGAGCGATTGTTATTATCCAGGTATAGATCAACAAAAGCCTTAAAAAATCTGAAGAGATCTGAATAAAAAGAATCCACGCCGGATACAAAACATGTCATATGTGATGATGTTTATAATTTACAAAAATCATCACCCTTTGCAGATTTTTATTATCATTCTACTCATCTACTGTTTAAGTCTGTTGAAACGTTAAAAATTTGAAAAAGATCTACTTAAAATGAAAGCGCTATCCTTGCGAAAACAGTAGTTACATTAATTTTGTTTTCAATCCATCTGAAAACATTGCTCCCCATTTCATATTTTTCTGAATGGTAACTTATGATTCGTCTAATGCCTGTAAAGCAAGGTGCATTCACCTATATCACATGATGATCTGAATTTTAATATGTCTCTTAAGACCTGCAGTCCCTAGTTAAGCAGCAAAGGAATTGAGCCAATTATTACTTTAATTTATTTCTCATTATGGCCATTTTCTCTTTATCTTAAGTTCTAGTCTCCCAGTCAAATATGTCTACTTTTAGGTCCTATCAATATTTTGACTTATTTCTTAAATTAAAAAAAAAGGTAATCATATTATAAACGCACATTAGGAATGCCAAACGCCATAATTTAAGAGATTTGGGGAAATTTTAGTATTTACATATGTATCCATAAATATACAATGAAATCGTTAACCAATACATGGAATTATGTTGGAAGTAAAGCTATGTTTTGTCTTTCTGATTCACATTAATTTAATTTGGTTGATGATATTCTTCGATCATTTAAATTGGCTAAAAGATTTAAAATATGCAATATGGTAGTGAAATATATTCAACAGCAACATGCAGCACTGAATGACTTTTTGATTATATGGAAATATGTAATATTGTGAAACATTATTTTAAGTATATGACAAAAGACCCTCTTATTATCAATTAACAATAGCATTTGACACTTTTTAGATTTTGATCTAATGAGTCAAACAAATATACATGTAGGAAAAATTGGTCCAGTCCTTTTACATACTCCTGTTCGTTTCAGTCACAGTTCTGTTTAACTAGAAAAAGGCACATTTTTTTTTAACTTTAAACTTATTTTCCTGCTTTCTCCCTTTGGTCATTTTTCTCTTTTATAAACTTGTTCAGACGCTTTTGATTTTTCATAAATGAAAGTTTATGAAATGATTTGATTATTCATAGTTCTCTAGTTTTGTTTACGGATGTGTATCAAGCTGAAATCCAAAACCATGAAATTTAAATTGTGACACAAGGTGAAAAAACTAGAATAACTTGCATTTATTCTCCGAATAAAGAACACTGTAATAGAGCAAACTTTATTGCTTTTCATATTTACGACAACAAAACGTTCTGACATCGTAATCTCCAGGTTTCTGGTGGGATTCATGTTGCTCAATCTTTAGTTTTCTGTGTAATTTTTCATTAACGTTGTTTATCCCTCGTCTTTATTATTTTTGACAATGATTATTTCTGTTTTTTATTGAACTTAGGGTTTCTGATAGTCCTCTTGGTTTGTTCTCCCACTGTTTGTACTAATCATGATACTAAATACTATTTTATATTACACTTCATAACGACGCGTTGTTATTTGACTGCCAATCACTGTTCGAGCTCAGCTGACGATTTTTTTCCGATTTATGTTGTCGATAAATTTGGGGTAGAAATTTCTCATATAAAAGAAATCAGGTTTTCATGGAATTGACTGAAATTGTGTCATACGTTATGGCAAAAACAGATGGAGCTTTGTTCCAATATGAAAAAGCAATATATTCATGATATTGTAGCGGTCGAGATATACTCGAGAGAAATTATTGTGACCTAAAACAGATGGAGGTACAGCCGTGATACCTCCTCCTCCGATTCAGGCGTTTGATAAATCAGGACGATTGATGGGAAATGTATACAGCATAAAACATATGATGATGTCTGGTGTTAAATTAGAAAAGAACACATTATTTTTTTTGTTTAAGCCAAGAAAAGAGTTAAAAATATATCGGATATAAAATACATGTAACATAAGATTTAACAGGAGTGCGAAGTTACCATCTTAACAAGTTTAACCTTTCTTAAACTCTACGAAGTGCTTCGCAGTATCATACATTACGTCATAATGAAGCGTTTATTGTAGATCGGGTCGTGAAAACCCGTACTGTTGATTACTTATCTGTCGTATTCAATATCTTATCTTGTCCGGGATACGATTCTAATTCTACATCTCATTTTAGCCAACAAAACCATGGCCATATCATCAGCCTAACATTTCTAATAATTTCTAGAGTGCATGCACATAGTATAAAATTAATAGTTTTACAATGTTATTCGAAACAAATAGGTTCATAATGCTTGTGTAGTAAATATATCTTGTATTTGCGTATTTAGTTAAATGTTCATGTGTTGTGTTTGAATACATTTTATTTCTCTTTGACTGATCCTTATTAGTTTAATTTTGCAATAAAATGTTAAGGATAATACATTTGATTTCTCAGACGTCTTAAATAGACACAACAGAACCAGAGAATTAAAGTTGTTTATAAATTAAGATGATTTCACTGACAACTGATCCAATTCGGAGGCGTAATCTACTTGTTTTATAAATGTTAACATTTAATTTTCTCGTCTTGTGTGGCCTAGAACAGGTGTTTGACGAAACAAAGATGTTTTTTTTTATATAAAAGCATAGATCAATTTTTCTTCAAAAAAATATAGGTTAACCTGAGCTCGGTTCTCAAACTTATCAATGAAAAAAACATCTTTTACAGTAGATAATGTACTTTAATCCGAAGTTATGAAAGAAAAATCCTGTGAAGTGAAGTAATTGTTGCTGATACAAATGTTAAAAAAGTTCTATCCATGAACAAAATATATAGATTTATTGCATGATGTAAATGGGTGAAAATTAAAAAATAAACATGACATAAAAACAGCAATTTGGATGTAAAGAATCTGCAGAGTAAAAGTTATTTTACATGACATTGGAAAAGGCCGAAAGGTAACACACAAACAGTGAGCAAACTAAAGACAGTTAGTAAAGTATGCAAAATCTCAACTTTTATTCTAAATAATATTTTACAGATCTTGAGATGAATGTTTAACTGCTTTATTTGATAGAAAAAATATCGTTAGTCTGACGACTGAATTCTTAAAGATTAAGTTCATTCTGTTCTCTTTGCGTATACACTTGTAAAATTGCCCTATGTTATAATATATCATTTAGGAGCTTATATAACATGCATATCTATAGTATTTACCACCATCAAAGGCGCTTTAGCATGATAATTTCCGTTTTTTTGGCCAATTTTCTGATACAAGCCAAACTGGTTTTGATTTAATATATGTCCTTCGATGTTAAAAGGCACGATGCCACGTATGTCAAAAATTTGGAAATGATTAGTTATTACAAAAATGTCTTCTAAGTTTTGTATAATTGGTTTACTTTTCTCTCTCTCTCATTTATAGAAAATTACAGAAGAAAAAAAATGTCTTTATTGCCTTTACATCAACAATCTTCAAATGACGATTGATATATAAAACATTCTTTTGTGGGAGAACTAGAACGAGTGGAATGATCAGAAGATTTACATAGGGATTTTGAATTAGTGTACGAAATTCATAATGGTGTTTGGCCTGAACAGAATATAACATATACTGTAATGTGTCCAGCAACAAATATGTCAGGTCTGCAACCAATAAATGTTTTGTAATTAACATTTGTATGACTTGATTGACTGACTCGTTGGTTCTTATTGATAAAACCGATAATATTTTGTCATGTTTTATGTACTCTCCTCTTTTTGAATGTACCTTTTGAGTTTAGGTATTTTTGTTAATACTTTCTTATGTAGACGAATCGCGCATTTCATGTACACAATTTTAAGCCTTATATATTTGATGAGTTTTTTATTGGCGAAAAAGTAACCAAAGAGTTGGATTGGTTGATTTCTGAGTCTGAGTATGATAACCGTGCTCCAACTTTTTATGACCGGAACACCTGTCGTTTTCTTGTTTTTTTTTTTTTTTTTTTTTTCTCGATCAAAAATTGCTTAGATAACAAAATCATTTGAGTGCATTTTGAAGTTTATTTTCGGCAAAAATGTTATTACGGGAGACTTTCATTATTTGCTCTACATGCATCGCTGAATAAATAGTATTATCAACAGAAATTTTATTTTTAAAATCCAATTGAAGTTGATTATTGTTTTCATTATAAGTTGCGCGAGGAAATGCGGTTAACATTTATATTGCATATTGTCAGTTTGGTCAAATTAACTTTAGTTGTTCTTCCCTGTTATTGACAGAATGAAAATACGTTGTGTTACATGTAGTTTCCAAAGCAGTCCCATTTAATTGTTTCTATATAGATTGATAAGATTGATTGTTTGTCTTCTCGTCGTGTTTCTTTGGCCGTATTGGTGTGTCTTTTTTTTTTTTTTTTTTTTTGGTATTAGAATCTTTGATTTCAACCTTGCTACCTTTTTCTGTATTTGAAGTGAAATGTATTTTATATTCACAGCTGTTCACTCTTTAGAAAAAGCTCTGCGCACGCACGAAATTCTTTAAGTACCATTTAAGCACTAAGTCGATGATACTGCTTTTGTACGGCTAATCTTCAATCGTATCAGTAACTAAGAAGTACGTACCAACATGATTTTAAAAAATGGTATTTAATACCCCGTCGATAAATGAAACATTTGTTTTAATTAAAGAAACTAAAATTACAAATTCTTCAGACAAAGATTACTTTAGATGAGTTTGACTATTCGTTCGGGTCCCTTTAAGTAATATGGCTTTTAATGATTGTGTAAATTTTATTGTTCTTTCCTGGCTTTTAAAGGTTTAGGTTTAAGTGTTACAAATAATGGCGCGGAAGCCTGTAGTAAAATTTAAATTTATTACGTGAATATAATGGCTTTGACATACAAATTAGTTACAGTTCAATTTAGAATTAAAGTTTACCGAAATAATAATGTCCAGAGAATCTGAATATCGGACATTCAACAGACCCGACAATTTGTCGTTAGATATTTAAATTCAATATACGTAATCACTTCTCGTCATAAAAAATGTTAAAATCCAGTATCAGCTGTATTTCTAAGTTTTCATATTCAATCGATATCTTCCTTGTGAAATATCCGTGGGTGAATACTGTTTATGACAGTGACCAGGAAAATATCCTTTGAGCATACAGCTCGTATGAATGAGATGAACATTTGAAAATAATCTCATTTCTGAAAATAATAGAGCGCTAGAACAAAAGTTAAAATATACGTCGGAGTGTATTTCAGTATAACTTTGTAAACAATCTATTTAATTCTGAAGTATTATATTAGATATTTACAAAGGATCTAATAAGAATTTTATATATATTGGATTTAACGTGACATCTTGATTGGACATAGACTAATGTCGGTTTCAGAAAGCAACGTAAACAAAATATATCCTTGTATTAATGGTTGAATTTCATTCAGATACATGAGATGAGATACCAATTCCAAACAGATGCCTTGTTTTCAAATCTCAAGACACACCTCTATACATATAGGTGTATTGTAAATGTATTTATTATGAAATAAAAGTGTAGAAAACCTTAACGAAAATTCCTTGTCTCCTACAGAAATTACGTAAATAACTTCACGTACACATATCCATTGTAAGTAGCGAGTTTCACTGTTCAAATAATTCACATTTTGAATATAGCAAATTTAGAAAATACTGTTGTATTGCACAATGCTCTAAATTTTCTTTTCTCGTTCATATAATTTCTTTTACATACAAATAAGTTCAATTTAAAATTGAGTTTCACCGAAATAATTATGCCGAGAGAGTTTGAAAATGACATTTAACAGATCCAACAGTTAATTGTTTGATGTTTAAATTCAATATAAGTATTAGCTAACTTCTCGTCATTAAAATCCGGTATCAGCTGTTTTCGAAATTTTCATATTCAGTCGATATCACGTTACCTCCTTGAAAAATGTCTGTTGTTGAATACTGTTTACGAAAGTTACCAGGACAACATTTTTTGGGCATAACTTCCTTATGAATAAGATGAACAATTGAAAATAATCTCATCTTTTAAAAATAATAGATAAGTTAAATAATGTAAGTCAAATCTGTTTTTCAATGTTGAAACTGTTTTTCTCAAAATCTTATGTGTCCATACACGCATATCTACGTTGTTGCATACTATTTTTGTAAATAATCCTTTTAATCTGAAATATTCAATAGAATATTTAAAAGGACCTAAAACAGATGGAGGTACAGCCGTGATACCTCCTCCTCCAATTCAGGCGTTTGATAAATCAGGACGATTGATGGGAAATGTATACAGCATAAAACATATGATGATGTCTGGTGTTAAATTAGAAAAGAACACATTATTTTTTTTTTTAAGCCAAGAAAAGAGTTAAAAATATATCGGATATAAAATACATGTAACATAAGATTTAACAGGAGTGCGAAGTTACCATCTTAACAAGTTTAACCTTTCTTAAACTCTACGAAGTGCTTCGCAGTATCATACATTACGTCATAATGAAGCGTTTATTGTAGATCGGGTCGTGAAAACCCGTACTGTTGATTACTTATCTGTCGTATTCAATATCTTATCTTGTCCGGGATACGATTCTAATTCTACATCTCATTTTAGCCAACAAAACCATGGCCATATCATCAGCCTAACATTTCTAATAATTTCTAGAGTGCATGCACATAGTATAAAATTAATAGCTTTACAATGTGATTCGAAGCAAATAGGTTCATAATGCTTGTGTAGTAAATATATCTTGTATTTGCGTATTTAGTTAAATGTTCATGTGTTGTGTTTGAATGCATTTTATTTCTCTTTGACTGATCCTTATTAGTTTAATTTTGCAATAAAATGTTAAGGATAATACATTTGATTTCTCAGACGTCTTAAATAGACACAACAGAACCAGAGAATTAAAGTTGTTTATAAATTAAGATGATTTCACTGACAACTGATCCAATTCGCAGGCGTAATCTACTTGTTTTATAAATGTTAACATTTAATTTTCTCGTCTTGTGTGGCCTAGAACAGGTGTTTGACGAAACAAAGATGTTTTTTTTTTATATAAAAGCATAAATCAATTTTTCTTCAAAAAAATATAGGTTAACCTGAGCTCGGTTCTCAAACTTATCAATGAAAAAAACATCTTTTACAGTAGATAATGTACTTTAATCCGAAGTTATGAAAGAAAAATCCTGTGAAGTGAAGTAATTGTTGCTGATACAAATGTTAAAAAAGTTCTATCCATGAACAAAATATATAGATTTATTGCATGATGTAAATGGGTGAAAATTAAAAAATAAACATGACATAAAAACAGCAATTTGGATGTAAAGAATCTGCAGAGTAAAAAGTTATTTTACATGACATTGGAAAAGGCCCGAAAGGTAACACACAAACAGTGAGCAAACTAAAGACAGTTAGTAAAGTATGCAAAATCTCAACTTTTATTCTAAATAATATTTTACAGATCTTGAGATGAATGTTTAACTGCTTTATTTGATAAAAAAAAATATCGTTAGTCTGACGACTGAATTCTTAAAGATTAAGTTCATTCTGTTCTCTTTGCGTATACACTTGTAAAAATTGCCCTATGTTATAATATATCATTTAGGAGCTTATATAACATGCATATCTATAGTATTTACCACCATCAAAGGCGCTTTAGCATGATAATTTCCGTTTTTTTGGCCAATTTTCTGATACAAGCCAAACTGGTTTTGATTTAATATATGTCCTTCGATGTTAAAAGGCACGATGCCACGTATGTCAAAAATTTGGAAATGATTAGTTATTACAAAAATGTCTTCTAAGTTTTGTATAATTGGTTTACTTTTCTCTCTCTCTCATTTATAAAAAATTACAGGAGAAAAAAAAAATGTCTTTATTGCCTTTACATCAACAATCTTCAAATGACGATTGATATATAAAACATTCTTTTGTGGGAGAACTAGAACGAGTGGAATGATCAGAAGATTTACATAGGGATTTTGAATTAGTGTACGAAATTCATAATGGTGTTTGGCCTGAACAGAATATAACATATACTGTAATGTGTCCAGCAACAAATATGTCAGGTCTGCAACCAATAAATGTTTTGTAATTAACAATTGTATGACTTGATTGACTGACTCGTTGGTTCTTATTGATAAAACCGATAATATTTTGTCATGTTTTATGTACTCTCCTCTTTTTGAATGTACCTTTTGAGTTTAGGTATTTTTGTTAATACTTTCTTATGTAGACGAATCGCGCATTTCATGTACACAATTTTAAGCCTTATATATTTGACGAGTTTTTATTGGCGAAAAGTAACCAAAGAGTTGGATTGGTTGATTTCTGAGTCTGAGTATGATAACCGTGCTCCAACTTTTATGACCGGAACACCTGTCGTTTTCTTTTTTTTTTTTTTTTTTTTTTCTCGATCAAAATTGCTTAGATAACAAAATCATTTGAGTGCATTTTGAAGTTTATTTTCGGCAAAAATGTTATTACGGGAGACTTTCATTATTTGCTCTACATGCATCGCTGAATAAATAGTATTATCAACAGAAATTTTATTTTTAAAATCCAATTGAAGGTTGATTATTGTTTTCATTATAAGTTGCGCGAGGAAATACGGTTAACATTTATATTGCATATTGTCAGTTTGGTCAAATTAACTTTAGTTGTTCTTGCATGTTATTGACAGAATGAAAATACGTTGTGTTACATGTAGTTTCCAAAGCAGTCCCATTTTAATTGTTTCTATATAGATTGATAAGATTGATTGTTTGTCTTCTCGTCGTGTTTCTTTGGCCGTATTGGTGTGTCTTTTTTTTTTTTTTTTTTTTTTTGGTATTAGAATCTTTGATTTCAACCTTGCTACCTTTTTCTGTATTTGAAGTGAAATGTATTTTTATATTCACAGCTGTTCACTCTTTAGAAAAAGCTCTGCGCACGCACGAAATTCTTTAAGTACCATTTAAACACTAAGTCGATGATACTGCTTTTGTACGGCTAATCTTCAATCGTATCAGTAACTAAGAAGTACGTACCAACATGATTTTAAAAAATGGTATTTAATACCCCGTCGATAAATGAAACATTTGTTTTAATTAAAGAAACTAAAATTACAAATTCTTCAGACAAAGATTACTTTAGATGAGTTTGACTATTCGTTCGGGTCCCTTTAAGTAATATGGCTTTTAATGATTGTGTAAATTTTATTGTTCTTTCCTGGCTTTTAAAGGTTTAGGTTTAAGTGTTACAAATAATGGCGCGGAAGCCTGTAGTAAAATTTAAATTTATTACGTGAATATAATGGCTTTGACATACAAATTAGTTACAGTTCAATTTAGAATTAAAGTTTACCGAAATAATAATGTCCAGAGAATCTGAATATCGGACATTCAACAGACCCGACAATTTGTCGTTAGATATTTAAATTCAATATACGTAATCACTTCTCGTCATAAAAAATGTTAAAATCCAGTATCAGCTGTATTTCTAAGTTTTCATATTCAATCGATATCTTCCTTGTGAAATATCCGTGGGTGAATACTGTTTATGACAGTGACCAGGAAAATATCCTTTGAGCATACAGCTCGTATGAATGAGATGAACATTTGAAAATAATCTCATTTCTGAAAATAATAGAGCGCTAGAACAAAAAGTTAAAAATATACGTCGGAGGTGTATTTCAGTATAACTTTGTAAACAATCTATTCAATTCTGAAGTATTATATTAGATATTTACAAAGGATCTAATAAGAATTTTATATATATTGGATTTAACGTGACATCTTGATTGGACATAGACTAATGTCGGTTTCAGAAAGCAACGTAAACAAAATATATCCTTGTATTAATGGTTGAATTTCATTCAGATACATGAGATGAGATACCAATTCCAAACAGATGCCTTGTTTTCAAATCTCAAGACACACCTCTATACATATAGGTGTATTGTAAATGTATTTATTATGAAATAAAAGTGTAGAAAACCTTAACGAAAATTCCTTGTCTCCTACAGAAATTACGTAAATAACTTCACGTACACATATCCATTGTAAGTAGCGAGTTTCACTGTTCAAATAATTCACATTTTGAATATAGCAAATTTAGAAAATACTGTTGTATTGCACAATGCTCTAAATTTTCTTTTCTCGTTCATATAATTTCTTTTACATACAAATAAGTTCAATTTAAAATTGAGTTTCACCGAAATAATTATGCCGAGAGAGTTTGAAAATGACATTTAACAGATCTAACAGTTAATTGTTTGATGTTTAAATTCAATATAAGTATTAGCTAACTTCTCGCCATTAAAATCCGGTATCAGCTGTTTTCGAAATTTTCATATTCAGTCGATATCACGTTACCTCCTTGAAAAATGTCTGTTGTTGAATACTGTTTACGAAAGTTACAAGGACAACATTTTTTGGGCATAACTTCCTTATGAATAAGATGAACAATTGAAAATAATCTCATCTTTTAAAAATTATAGATAAGTTAAATAATGTAAGTCAAATCTGTTTTTCAATGTTGAAACTGTTTTTTCAAAATCTTATGTGTCCATACACGCATATCTACATTGTTGCATACTATTTTTGTAAATAATCCTTTTAATCTGAAATATTCAATAGAATATTTAAAAGGAAATTACATCTTAATTGGACATAAAATAATGTCAGTTTCAAATACCAACGTAAACAACATATATCCTCGTATTTAATATTTGATTTCATTCAAATGAAATGTACATTTTTTGTTGAGGTTTTCTACTTTTTAATATAATTATCAATACACTTACGATACACTTTCATGTATAATGGTGCGAGTGTCATTGTTAAAACAATGAACGGATCACATTTGAAGGAATATAGGTAATTTAGTAGGTACTGTTGCTTTCAACATTGCTCAAAGTATCACCAGTTATATGAAACTGTTCATCTGCTGAAACAGAGAAAATAATTTCTGTTATGTGTTTGGATTGGAACTTTTATAGACGAAAGTCATACAATGTAGGCATTTGGGAAATCCTGATGATTTGCAGACCAAATCTATACGATGATAATTATGATGGATAACTGTTTAACGTCTAGCGGCAAATTTAATGCATATTCATGAAGAGAAAATCGTTATGTCTTAAGAATATTATATCTGCGTTGTTTTAGACCAACACACTGAGCCAGATTTTTATCGTGCTAGCTCACAAGACAAAGTCATCAGGAAGACATGTCACCCCACCCGGGCATATTATTTTGACACCGATTCAACTGATTCTAACTCCTAAATGCAACGTTCTTTGCAGAGAAGCAGCAAATACAATGTGTAAAGTATTTGCTTTGGCCAGGCCTGGGTTTGAACACACGACCTACCGTACTCGAGGGGTTCAAATGTCTAAGACATAGTGGTTAAAGATAAATAGATATTATATACATACAAGTTGCCTCGTGTTAGTTTCTGAGTGATTTCTTGAGATATAGTAAGTCTTATTTTTGATTTAACTAAAAGTTTTACGAGTGGGAGAAAGATGAAGAAAGTCGAACCCTATTGAATCAGCATCTCTAGATTATATCTATTTATACGTGACATTTTTGAAAAATCAATAAATATAATTGGTTATGTGTCACTTCATTAATTATTAGATAATAACTATTATTCCTTAAAACATTGTTGTGACATCATTTTATTGTTGTAATCGTTCTTTTTTTTCAGTGATTGGACTATCATTTACATGTAAGAAACCATTATGCTACCCTTAACTGTCCAATATTTTAATGTATAACCCACCTCTTTCTTACAAATATTTGACAGCTGAAGATAGCATAACTGATTTTTACTGGTAAATGATAGTTCAAGAACTGCAGAAAAAAAATCAATCAATGCCCACAATTTTTTTTCTTCATGTGGAAAAAATTAAACGAAAGAACAAATGACAATTACGCAATCACTTTTGTTTTTATGGTCACCTTTCAATACAATAATTCTGTCACTCATCAAGACGGTTTCTTGAGAAAAAAAAAAACACTTTCAAATCGATTTTAAAACTGACAAAACTGTTTTCTCTCATGTTTCCGGTTGTGTCCTTTAACACCAATTTTTTTTTTTTTTTTTTTGCATTTAGGTATTTCTTTTTGCAAAAGATTTATCCTCGTCCGTCTTCGGATATAAAAATCGACCTCTGGTGTTGCTATCATTCTTCCTAACATCATTCAGCTACAATTGAAATGAAAAAAAAAATAATGCATAATGCTTCTAACGCTTGATAGATCATGCTGCAATACAAGGACCACAAGTGAAATAATTGAATTATTAAAATCAAGAGAAAATGGTTCCTCTGAAGTAAATGTTTTACCAAGTGTTGATTGCAAGCCATATATTGTTCCTTGGACAAAATAGCTAATCAAGAATTTGATAAACAACCTAAACCTCACCCTGTGCAACGAGAATTTGCTTCATGATTTAGGGGATTACATTAGTTTGTTTAATTTTCAGATGTCGGCGTATATTGACAAGTTGTTTTTTTTTTTTTTTTTTTTTTTGTATTAATTATGCTATTATTGCCTGTATAGGAATATAATGCAAAACTTCGCTTATCAGTGACAATGAATATGGGAAGCAGAATAAAGGAACACTTTACCGCAGGTTATCCGTTAAACAAATCAATCATGTGTACGATTCGCATTTTGTTCGTAGTGATTGTTTTTTTTTTTTTTAAACCTATGTACTCTCTTGAAATTAACTAAACGTAGGTGCTAGATTTAATCATAATTATGTTTGTTTAAGAAGTTAAAGACAGTTTGTGATTGTGTTATATAAACTTGAACATAAAACCCTTTCCTGCATTGAATTGATTGGGGGATTCATAAAGGTATTTTTACTATATATAACATCAAAATACGAATTACATTTTTTTCTTTCCAATGTAATTTCCAAACTGTTTCAGACACTTCGCTATAGTTCAGGTCTCAGAGCTAAAATTGATTGAATGGAATAAATATGCATTAAGCACCAAAAAAAAAAAAAAAAAAGATAAGTACGCCTACAATACTTTGTTTTGAAAGAAAAAAAGAAAGCGTTATTTGCAAAGGGAAATCGAGAGACAAAATTATGTTTCGGTAACAACAACAAAACACAAGGGACATCAATACGCAAATAAAAAAAAAGAGCGACACAACCTTGCAGAAAAAAGAGGAATATTCAGGTAGTATTGTTTGGGTAAACAATAAATTTTGGTGAACAAGGAAAGATAGAGGGGGTCTGCGTCATACTGTCATACGGGAAAATTGTTTATATACATTTTTTTTTTCATGTACAGTAGGTGAATAGGTCGGATCGATTTATTGATCTCCACACATTTCATGGCGATGAATTTAGATATTATAACTACATTAATTTATTTTTTACCTATAAAAGATATAAATATTTGGTTCATAATTCTCTTAAAATTCATTGAAATAATATAAAATGAGGAAATTCCGATGAACAACAAACGAATTTAAATTGATTGCACGCTTGTTATCTCTTCATTTGTGCTTTTTTATGATATTTTATTGTGTTATATTTGAAATAAAATCGTCTGCGGTGCACTCGATATGATTGAACTTTTGTCTTCAACGTGAACCTGTCTTCACATGTTTTTTTCTTCTTTTTTTCTCATTCACCTATACTAATAAGAAATAAAACCCCAGAAGAAAAAAGGAAGTAATAGGACAGAAATACATTTTAAAATGTACATATAAAACTTGCCATTATTAGCTGCTATAACTATATCTTCTTCGTTGTTCTCACTGAAATCGATTATATCTGAATACACATTTGATTTTAATCCAAAGTTTGAAACAACATAATCACTAATTACGATATCACTTTCTTCGTTTTTTTTTTTTTTTTTTTTTTGCATTAAGAATATACTTTCATCCTCTTTATCCATTTTAAGACACCAAACGCATCTGAAGGTATTTATCGAAAATATAAAAGGTAGTCCTATCCCACGCCAAAAGCATGATACTCATACACTGTGTTTTTATGTACATGTAGTAATACATGTTGTTTACCTTCAAATGTACTTGTATTTGTTTGCTTTTTTCACCTTTTTGACATGCATATGTTAAACAATATTTTAAGTAAGATATAAGCCTCTAATAGTCCATTCTGTAAAATATTGGACAGAATGGACTGTTATCGGCTTATATCCCTTACATAAACGACGCTCACATATGCTACAATTGCAAAATTACCTATGATAATAGATGTTTTCTTTGTCCCTCTAAGCATAGCCTTAAAACAAACGACGGACAAAAATGAGCATGTTTTCTCTCAACAAATGTTCGGCAAGAGGACAGCATTTGACAAAGCAATACTTTTTCCTTATTCCTAAATATATTTAACATTCCCGTTCTAAGTTTGATGATTAGTTGTCTTAACAACGTTCAAGGATGTAAAATTCCCCCTGTGTATGTACCTCGAAGGACCGTTCCAGGTAACAGAATAATTTCCAGATATGTAATGAAATGAACAGAATGAGGAAAAGCATCAGTTTCCTCTTCAAATTATTCTAAAAATGTAATTTGGGTATCATACAATGTTATTTACAGTATTTAGAGGGTATGCCTGCTATCTTTGATGAGTTATTATGCATAAAATATTATTTGAATACTAAGCATGTTTAGAGATCAAAGTTTTGGCAGCCACAGATATGGCTATTGATATGACCTTTAGACTTCGTTAGTCGTCAACACTTTTGAAGATCGCGTTATGTCTATTATTCCTTGAATGATATATTTTATTGCTTTTTGTTCAAACTTAACTTTTACCATTCGTAGAACTACTGACACTTATCAAAATAGCGTTTATTTCGATTTTCCAATCGTTGTTCAAGTTTAAAGAATTGAAATGACATTCTTTCAACAGTATTAATAGACATATTCTTGTTACAACCTTTATCCTGCAGTGTGTTAGAATTAGATATTTTAGGTATAAACTATTCATTATAGCTTGTATTGGATATCTGTCAAAAAACGACTTAAAATACCAAGATGACATAACTTTTACTACATAATACAATATCTACAAGATAAAACCATCCCAAATTAGACCTGAGATATTGTCGTCAGTGCTTCCTCTGTCGGGATGGGAAGACTTGACAAAAGGTAATCCATTTTGCCATGCAGTATATAGTAAGAATGAATTGAAAACGTCAATCTGGTTCATTTTGTCGGTTGTTCTACGTTCTGCATACTGCCAATGATATATAATTGTAATTGGGCTCTGCTTATAGCTGGTATGTTCAGATATATCATGTTTGCAAGGGGTATATCAGTCCAAAAATGGTAAATTTCTAGATCCACTAGGCGCAAAAATGCTATTGAAGACTGATATATTTTTACAAATATCCCGCATAATCATGACATATCTCTTTATTTACAACATGTACAATAGAGATGGTCATAATTATCATCCCACTATTGTTTTTCCTTAAAAAGGGTTATGTATACAGCTGCATCGAATAAAGCGCATAAAAAATCTAGCAGTTCTATGAAATGTAAAAATAGCAGATACGTTTAGACACGTTTCGAGGAAAAACCAAACGTGTGCTATTTGTGACGTAAGTAAAGAACGCTGATTCATAAACTCTCAACAAAGAGCATAGTTTTAGCTGTGATTCATTATGAAAATGGTCAATTAATTGATATTTGAAAATTAAGCTTGTAATAAAACTAGTTCTATAACTCTGAGACGACTGGACTGGGCCGTTTGGAATAAAGAACGTGGGATCATATAAATATTGATACAAAATTAATTTTGGTTCACAACTTTCATTGTAAAATAAACAGTTGGAATGAGAGAACATATAATAAAAAAAAAAGTAAAATAACAAAAAGATCGAACTCTAAGGGAAATTCAAAACGGAAAGGCCCTTGTAAAATGGCAAAATCAAAAGTTGAAACACATCAAACGAATGGAAAACAACTGTCATATCCTTAACTTGGTAGAAAATGGTGGATTAAACCTGGTCTTATAGCTAGCTAAACCTCTCATTTGTATGACATATCGTAGAATTTCATTATATTGACAACAATGTGTAAGCAAATAAACAGACATACTAGGTAAAACAGTCAAAAATTTGGGCACAGCAGTCATCATTGTGTTATAATCTTAATCTTTACCAAAACAAACAACTTGTCAACAAAGAAAAACATAATGGCATATAAAAACTCTATGGCTAAAGACAAGAATACAAAATTTACCATAGCACAATAACACAATTGCGGGATGTATAAGTACTAAACCATGAAATATAATTCACGCAGATGCCAGGCTCACAAAATTATAGGCCTGATATATCTGTTGCGTTTTTTTATATACATTTGGAAATAAAAGATTGATATCGACTTGTTTGTGGGTTTTGTTTAGAAATTCAAGGCATGCTTACATAGTCACAACATTGCAAATAAATTTATTAGCACAACAATACCATGTTGAATAATAAACGTCTCATTTTTATCATGTAATTTTCTGGTGGTAATAAGGCTTAACAAGTTTCTAAGGAACTTTCAAAGTAAAATAAACATACTGACCACGCCTTGATAACAAAAGACACATTTCGATTAATGTCTCGATTCTCACATAGCTTAAAAATTAATTCCACGCATTCATTTTATGATAGTCTTTGTAGTTTGCAGTGAAATGCAAGAACGTTGAATCCCTATAGCAAATATGCAAGGCACAGTTCATAGATTTACATACTGATATATGAAGAATGTCCCTCTTTTTTTTTTTATTTTTGTACTTTTTGATTTTAGAATTCAAGGTGCATGAAATATAGACCTTATCTTGGCTTCTTCTTCCATTAGTGGTATTCAAATGTTTGGTTGTCATCGTAGTTTAGAATAAATACCAAAATATCGTCTCAAGTGTTATGTGAACTGATTCCACTTTGGTACTCGACATTTCATAGAAAATATCAGTGGTATGTAGTACGCGTATTAATTTTATGATCACTTAATAGAGAATTAATTTTAATTCAGTTCTTTTAGTTCAAATTATACTGTCAGTAAACATATCGTATATTAGTCATATGAAAATACTTTCATGTTATTTAAACATTTCGGAAATTATTGAACTGATGCATAAATATACATGTATTAAAAGTAAGTTAGTTACGCACATTATTTAACAATTACTTCAAACCCATTACGGATAACTGACAAGAAATATTTCATTCGGTGAATGTTGATCGCAAACATTGACTGATAACTGACCTTTTGATTTTGTAGCCGAAGTTTACCGATACATGACCTTGATAAACAATCAACACAGAAGCATGGAGCACATGAGGAATAAGTATAGTGCTAGAGCGATGTTTTGTAAGATTTTTTTACATTTTCCTTGTGTTCCTATTTATTAACTTACTTTTATTAAAACAGTTTTTAATTGATTTTGTCTATTTTAAAGACTTTTTTTAAGATCGCGCTATACTATATTTTTTAGTAGATTGTTTACTCTCGTGTATAAAGATTTTTCTTCGCATTTACGCTATGCGAATGCTGTACTTCGAGCGATCGCTGTTATGGGTAAGTTCACTGCATACAGAAAAGCTGCCGGGAAATTATAGTACGGGAAGACAAGAATTTAATAGTATAGTTCTCAATATGTTGATAAAATAGAGGATTTCTTTTAACAGAAAGTCTGTGTACACCTTCTCTTAAGTATAAACGAAGCCATTCAAGTAAAACTTTATAAAAGATATTCATTTTATTTTGTTAAATTTGAAGTGACCTATGACTTTAAGGAACTACACGAAATTATTTTCTACAACGGAACATTACAGAAATGAACATATGAATCTCCCAAGGTACTTGTTCTATGCATATGAGTTTGTACTGTTTATTCTTGTCTTCCAATAGCAATCAAAAGTACGCGTGTCAACCTCGTTTTCGCCGTCTGATTACTATACTATTTGACTACGTTTGATATATCGTCAACGTCGACAAAACAATGGTCCAGGTATTTAAAAACACATTAAAACAATGTTCTGGATTGTTTGTGTCTTCTGCCAATACATATCAAAATATTTTTCGAAATATGTTCTCCTTTCACGGTAATAAGTAAGTATCGAAATGGTATGTCAAAAAGTGAAATAAAGACTCATCAAAGATACCAGGTATATAAGTTGGTACAACTGACGAGTATTTTGTTTAAATAAGACTCATCAGTGACGATCTATTTAAAACTTTTTGAAAGCCAAATGAAATAAAAGTATATACAATTCCAAACCAACCATGGATTATTACTTATAACTATACCTGTAGATATTGAGTAGAAATGTCGACTAAGCAAAGATATTGGTTTATCTAAGGACAGGTTAAACTTAAAATGAACATAAAGAAAGAGGGCAGTATAAAACGTTATGATCAATATTGTATTAAATGTGATAATACAATCGTGTTCTAATCATACTGTGTGTGGGCATATTTATGAATAATGTCACCCTTCGTTAGGCGAAAATATTCGTAAATCACGATCTGTCTGAAGATTTCTTCCACTATGTTTCATCAGCATTCCTTACTGATACAAAATGTCTATGAAAATGTCAGCAAACTAAAATTAGAAAAGCTATAATCTGGAAAAGTGTGATTTATTTCGCTTTTTTAATCAAGTTATAAGTTATGAATATGACAGTTGTTTTCCATTTGTTCCGTTGATTGATATAGTGGAGCATTGCCTTTTAAATTAACATAGGAGTTCGGAATTTGTTCTTCTACCATGTCTACCTGTTTAAATATTTGTTCCTACAAAGTTGGGAATAATATTACCATACTGGAATGATTTTGTTTTAAATGAAACATGTTTGAGCATACTATATTTGACTAAACTTGAAACCTTAAAATATAAAAGTGAGCGTTTCCTGAATCTCAAAGTAAGCGTTACACATCGATTTTCAGAAATTTGGTGAATAAGCCTGATAAGATAATTTGTGGTATAATTTTTGAGATTGTAGGAACCTACCTTTCAACCATAACTGTAATTTTCTTCTGCAATATCTGGAAGTACTCGTTTCCGGGATCTGAAACCAAGCGTTTCTCTGTATCATATTTAGACATTAACATCGAATTTGACAGCAACAGTCATCTCAGTACCAAAATCTATGATAAACGGTATAAAAATAGGGAGATGTGGTATGATTGCCAATAAGACAACTATCCACCAAAGTTCAAATGAAGTGGACGGTTTTATTTTGAAATTATCAATTTTCCTCACCTAACAAGCAATAAATTACCTTCAACCACTGATGGATTATGCATTTCTTACATTTTCACACGATACTCAAGGGCTGGTTGTTGGTACTCACACTTTGTAAAATGTGAAGGGTGTCTGAACAAAAAATTATTCAGCCAATGTTTTCTAAAAAAGCTCATCGGACAGTACCAAGACCTATTGTAAAATATTCAGTGGCTACTTCGCAAAATAATACAAGATGGTATTGAGTTATAATTCTAGGTCCTGAATTTGTGTATCTTTTTCATTTTACTTAAGTGTCCCCGTTTTTTGTATTTGTGCTATTATGTCTCTTTTTGTCATATGACTGTAGGGATGACTTGCTATTTTTGCATCCCGTCATCAGGTTTTTTTGATTTTGGGGACTCTTGGTGCAGGTGATTGGGTTTTTTTTCTGTTTTGTTGAACCTTGAATTTATATTTACCTAATATTTACCTTATAGAAAGAGCGTATACTATATACGGTATATACTATCAACGACAAAATCTTTCTTGGTTGACGTTATTGTCAAATTTACCACCTACACCTTTTTTTGTGTGTCTTGTTTTTCTTCTTCTCCACTGCAATCCAAACTCATTCCTATGTTTTAGGCATATGGATTTGGTAGAAGTTGATAGTCTGGGACCTAGACCACAACGATTAAGAATCGGCAATGATTCTTGAATGGGAGTGTCTGTGCAACATTTGAAAAATATCACATGATTTAAGGTTTCTTTGTAATTTTCTTTCAATAAAAATGAGTTTTTGGCTGCACAATTTTCGTCACAAATAAATTTCTTTACTTCCTCAGCCATTGATTTCCATCCTTCTGCTCTTGTGTTGATTTCCCTCCTTCTGTTGATAACACTAACTATATCTTTTATTGTGAAGAGTTTTACAAAGGGAGATAATTGCAGGTTTATTTATTCTGTTTCCATTCTTTATTCAAATAAGCTTAACTAATTTGCAACGAAATTCCAATTAAGGAATATTAGTTTATATTTAACCATAACATTTACAAAACAAATTGTTTTCAAATTGAATGGCTTTTTAGGTTTTATGGACATTAAAAGTGCAAGTTAAATTCCAATTTCAGAAAAACACATTCTTTTCAATAAATATATATAAAAAAAAAGTAAGGTTAAAATAAGATTCTACTTGCATTTTTTTTTTTTTTATAAAAGTCTAAACTTAAGGCAAAACAAAAAGTGATGTCATTAATTACTTTCAACTGTTAATAGGAAATTAAAAACAAAACGTCAATTTTCATCAACATTTTCAAGCAAATTTGGTACTAAAATTGAATTACCCTGTATTTACTGTATTTGGGGTAAATTGTCAATTTTCAATCATAGGGTTATTAGGTTTACATAATTCTTCCTCGGGAACCTAAAATGAACTGAAATCTACATCACCCTTTCATATTATTTTGGAGTTTTGCATGGTTTTCTAGTAGACATCCATTTAAGAGTCATATAATAAAATCAGGTTTTAATCATATTTTTTTAGAGTATAATTTTGATAAATGTCATCCTTCGTTAGGCAACACTTTTGAAGATAACGATCTGTCTTAGGTATATTATATATTGTTTCTTTATCCTTCCCTTAATGATACAAACTATTGCTTTGATAATGTCAGAATACTAAAATAACTAAAACCTATAATCTGGAAAAACGTGATTTCTTTCGCTTTTCAAATTGAGTTGTAAGCATGTTTTTCGATTTCAATACTAATGGCTTTCATCATTTAATCCTTTTATTGTGATTCCCCAATTACTGTTATTGAAATAAAAAATAAATTGAAAATGACATTCATTTTAAAGTATATCAGCATAGAACTAAAACATATCGTTTGAACAACAATTATCAAGCAGTGTATTTGGAAGCCATGTTCTAAGTATAATCCTATTCATCATAGTCACTGTCGGATGACGACCCACTATCAATCAATAAGCTCGGGCCTTCCGTGTATCTTTCATATGTGATATTGAATGAGCAGTGTACACATTTCAAAAGGATTCGTAAAAGCATGGTTGAGTTACTTTGAAACCAAAAAAGTAGTTCAACAACTGAAGGATGACCACATAAAAATCTTCACACCACCTATTGGAAACATTACTAAAATAAATTGTACAACATGAACAAGGGGTTTCCTCATTGTATTTCTCAAAGACTAAGGAAAAAGGAAACTGTAAGAGATTGCAGACTAGTCATTTTATATTTTCTACGGAGCTTCTGCATCATTAAATGAATAACAAAATCACTTTCGGTTTTGCACACAATTTTATTATTTTAGGGAGCACTTTTGTTACCAGTAACCCTCTTTGGTATCTGTTCTTTTTTATATTTCCTCAGAGCAGAACTTTTTGCCCTAGTTTTTGTATGTTTGTAGTTGTTATAGGGTGTTACATGTTTATCAATTAAAGTGTTCTGTAACTAGGTATATAAGTAAGAAGTACAAAATCTATTTTGATGAAAAATATAGAAAGGTATCCACGGCTTCTTTACAGACAATATTAATGACTGTAGATGTCAGACGCTTATATTATTCATCATAACCCTTAATGATACACGGTTTCTTTGAAAATGTCAGCATTTTAAATAAACAATATATACTACACGTCTAGTTATTGTCGCATTTTTATTGAATTGTATTTAACTTTTTACGATTGCAACAACTGCTGGCATTAGTTATTATCGAAAATCTCCTGTTATTTTGATTTCCAAATTACATATTATGTTTTAGGTGCACTTACTATTTCAATAAGTGTTATAAATTGTATGGTAAAAGATATATGGATGAGGTTATTTATTGATCAATCACATTGCACTTCTATAAATTTTATGCCCAATGTCCTCACAATAACTCTTGTAAGAAGATAGTTTTTACATCAAGATTATTTTCGAAACTCTACATTTCACGATCTTTTTTCCAGCTGTTTAAATGTATTAAAAAAAACATTTACATTTTTTTTTTTTTTTTTTTTTTTTTTTTTTTTTTTTTTTTTTTTTTTTTTTATTATTCACAGTAAGAGTATTCTGGGTATTCACAAATATTATTGACACAAAAACTTAAAAACGTCAAATCACCAATGCTTGAAAATGTGATGAATTAAGAAAGAGATAAATGTTAAACATTTTTGCACTGTCATATGTACTATAAACAGTTTGGTCTACAATATATAAGTCAACTATGGGGACATCAATTTGATTTTCAGGAGTAGGGGGTATATATGAAGGAATATTTTGCAATACAAAATGCGTATTAGAACTGGGTACAAAATGAAAATATTGTTCTGTTAACTAACATGCGTAGCAACAAATGATAAATGAATAGTCAGTACGCAAATGACCTTCCTAGACAGTGATATAAATTTCAAAAAAAGCTGAAAATTGTTTGTAATTATAAGTATCAAATATATTTGTAAAAATGTTGTTTGCTTACTTTTTAAAAAAAATGGCCAATGTAGTTACAAGTATTTTGTCTTAGGGAGGAATAAATCCTACTTTGTAAAAAAAATAACTCTGATTCATACAAAAAATTCTCTAAAACTGACATTAACAAGATGCTTGATTTCTTGATTGACAACATATTTTTTTTTTTTCGTTTGGAGGACGTATTTTACAAAAAAAAAAAATCGGCATTCCCATGGCAACAAACTGTTCTTCTTGCCGACTTGTTCCTTTGTTCATATGAGGCTGACTTCATACAGGAACTTCTTCGGAAGAAAGAAAAGAAGTTAGTAGTATCCCTTAACTTTACTTTCCGCTATATAGATGATGTTCTCTCACTAAATAATTCAAAATTTAGTGACTATGTTCAACACATATATCCCATCAAACTTGAGGTATGGATACAACGGATACAGTTAAGTCTGCCTCATATCATTACTAATATGTAGAAATTAAGAGTCGGTTGAAAACAAAACTTAACGACAAAAGAGATGATTTCAGCTTCCCAGTTGTGAACTTTTCATTTCTATGTAGCAACTCTCCAGCAGCGCCAGCAGTGGAATAGGATCTGCGTACCCCTCCGGAGCACCTGAGATTATCCCCGTTTTCTGTAAGCTTGGTTTTGCTCAGTCTTTAGTTTTCTATGTTGTGTTTTGTGTACTATTGTTTGTCTGTCGGTCTTTTTTTTAGCCATTGCGTTGTCAGTTTATTTTCGACTTATGAGTTTGAATGTTCATCTGGTATCTGTCACTTCTCTTTTAAATCATTTCAAATAAAACAAATTCTGAATTGTTGACACAATTACGCATTTAGACAAAACGTGTCTCGTCAGTGATGCTTACGGCAAAATATTCGAAAATTCAAAACATATCTTAAAATTGAAGAGCTGATGAGGTGGGGGTTAGTGAATTTAGTAAATTAGAATTCTGGTCCGCTAAAGTTAAAAATAGATAATCTTGTCTAATCATAAAAATAAAAATTTTGGCCCCAAGATATGCAAGATGTTAAAATATTTTTTGACTCGCTTCGCTCGCCAAATTTACTAAGCTCTTCTTAGGTACAATACTTTAACACATATTGTCATTGGCAGGTTCAAGAATGTATAAAGTGTGTACAAATTCCGACTTCATCCAACTTACCAGGCCTCTCAATAAGAATAAAAAAGTCATTCCCTTAAATTTTTAATTATTGAAAGATGCATGACAATTTTTACTGCAAGCTGCAGTTAAAGAAGTTTTGCAATCACTTGACATCCAACATAGCCAATTGTTATCGTAAACAGGGATGCAATCGATTACTTTATCAAAGGTAATTACATTATTTTTAGATTACTGTGAATTACATGCCAAAAAATTATAAAAAAAAAAGAATAATAAAGAAATTTAAACATGTTAAACACAATTACGTACTTATTGTTGAAATTTTGATCTTTACAAAAAAAGCATTAAAAGCTTTGTTTTCAACTGTTTTGATGACATTTTTTTTTTCTAGATGGATGCGCTTAATGAGGATCCAAAATATCATAAAATTCTAAAAATTTTGGTTTTCAACGTGGGTGAGTGGTGATAAAGTTCTTGAAATGACCATTGCATCAATCAGATCTGTAAACTTTAAGTCATATTTTTTTCTATATTTTGCAAATATTTGTTTTCATACAAACTTGAGTTTGCTTTTTAGTTTTTATTCATTATTAACCTGGAGCAATCTAATATAAATCTCTCACCTAATTAGACATAATTGAAATCAAAACAGAGTCTGCATCTCATACATGTAGATAAGAAGTTTTTGATTATCTGACATAAGGTTGTTGAGAATTCTTTATTATCCTTTTAAAATTATAAGCAATATATAGTTTAAGTGTGAACATGGGATATATGTATCTATTACTGAAAAAGAATTTTAATGCATTAGTTCATTTTCAAAAGGATTTTATATACTTTCTGAATTCACATAACATAACATTAATATGACGAATCATCTATTCTAAGCTAAAACTCCAACTCTAATTAAAAATTATGCTTTAAGTAATTTTAATACAAATAAGCTTCTTGATGATATTTTTTCGTTAAATTTTTTAAATATACTCCCGAAATTTACACAAAGGAACTTACTTCAAATGTAAACGCTAATAACTGTCCTTTCCTAGATTTAGATATTTCAATTTTACACGGGAAACTCCACACTAAAATTTACGACAAAAAGGACGATTTTTCGTTTCCTGTTGTTAATTTTCCTTTTTTGGATGGGGATGTTCCTTTGGCACCATCTTACGGTGTTTATATTTCACAACTCGTTCGTTATGCCCGTGTATGTTTTGACGTTTTAGATTTTAACGAACGTAATCTATGTATTACTGGTAAATTATTAAGTCTGGGATTTCGTTACCACAAATTACTTAAAACTTTCACTAAATTCTTCCATAGATATAAAGATTTGGTTTTGAAGTTCGGTTGTAACTGTAGAAAACTTATTTCAAGCGGGATAGCACATCCTAATTTTAACGGAGATGTTGTTTACCGTGCCCGGAATTTAAAAACGATCCTAAGTAAACGATCATTTGAATAAACTTATTATAAAAGGTTACCAATTCAACACTGTCATTAAACTTTGTATGTTGTTTGTATTTGTATTACTTTTGATTTTGTTATTAGTAAATTAAAAGCAAACTAAAGATTATTGTTATATACATATGCACTTTCATACATGGATCTACAATCTGTCAACTCCCATTGCACAAGGTTATGTTTTTCTCTGACTGTTAATGACGTCTTAACACTAAATCCATTGGACGTTGGATGTGTACTGATTGATAATTTAGTCTTAAATGCATAATTTTTCATATTAGTTGTTATTGGCTTTGAACTAGCTGTCAGTAACTGCAAGTACTCTCAGATCTGTACTTAGTGTCTTTTTGTTGTTGGGATGTACAAGTATCCGGTCAAGTCCACGTGTTTTTGTTATATGTATTTCTATTTGTACCCATCTGATGAGTTAAGCCTTTTTTCAACTGATTTTTATAGTTCTTTCTTATGTTGTACTGTTACACCATTGTCCAGGTTAGGGGGAGGGTTGGGATCCCGCCAACATGTTTAACCCCGCCAAATTCTGTATGTATGTGCCTGTCCCAAGTCAGGAGCCTGTAATTCAGTTGTTTTCGTTTGTGGCTGTGTTACGTATTTGTTTTTCGTTCATTTTTTGTACATTAATTAGGCCGTTAGTTTTCTCGTTTGAATTGTTTTACATTTGTGATTGCGGGGCCTTTTATAGCTTACTATGAGGTATGGGCTTTGCTCATAGTTGAAGGCCGTACGGTGACCTATAGCTGTAAATTTCTGTGTCATTTGGTCTCTTGTGGAGAGTTGTCTCATTGTCAATCATACTACATCTTCTTTTTTTATATTTGCTACTTCAATGCAGTACAAAACTTTACTTTTTTCTAATTTTTAATCTATTTTTCTTTTTTCTAATATAATTGGTTATAAATTATTGACTAGCATTGAAGTTCATTTGTTTCAAAAGTTGGAAATATTGTGAAATTTGTTAGATCTGATTGAACACAAAGCAGCTTGAGACAACAGAGTTGCACATCCCTGAATAATGCTTTTGATTACTTTTCCAAGTCATATTAATACATTTTATTTTATCTGTACTGTAAACTGCTTAATACATGCGGTTGTCTATTTTCATTTCAACTAGGTTATGTTTCATCAAACTATTTTACTAAAGTAATCAAAATGTAATCGAAAAATAATCGATGATTACATGATATTTTTTTGCTGTAATTGATTAATTTACGATTACATATGATCGAAAATGTGGTCGATAACAGGTTACTGTCAATTACTTGAAAACATGTAATCAATTACAATCGATTAGGATTACAGAACACGATTACCCCATCCCTGGTTGTAATGTTAGTAAGCGTTAATTAAAAAGTCTTACATCGTGTAATGACTACCTAAAAGGTCGCCACACCTCTTCAGATGTGTATCCTGACCGTTTACCGTAGGCTTTATCATTGTTCACCATTACACTTTTAGACCATCTTCTCTTTTTCTATCGAATATTCCTTCTTTCTCCTCTTCTTTTCTCTTTTCTAATTGCTCAATATTCTGTCTGCTTATGTCCTTTGTAAAGTTTTCTTTCCATAAATTTCACTTTCCAAACATTTTCGAGTATAGAATTAACAAATTCTATCAAAACATCAAGGTCTATAATTCTCTTAATCCTGTTTACTTCAAATCATTCAATGAGAGAAAAGGTGTTATGTGTATGGAACTTTTGAAAAACATTCACAAAATAATCTAGATAAACCGAGACATGTATGTCCAACTTGACATTTATATAGATTTGGTTTTTATCGTATAAATTGACAATACCATGCCGGTTGTATCGAACACAGGCTTAAGGTTGCAGTTCTGTAAATATAGACAATGTAATGTCCTACAACAACTCCTTTTCCGGCTAAAACTGTGCCACTTTAACCATGAAGTTCGTGAGAAATTATTACCTAGAATGGAAAGTTCATATGCAATACTATTTTTTTCAGAGGTCAAAACACAGGACTGTGCGGCATATTTTCAACGTTTATATGCCCCGAACTTCTAAGAGTTTAAACTTATACTAAAATGTTGTATTACCCCTCTCTTCACTTTGGGTCTTCCTCAGAATTCAATTTGGCCGCTATCCATGTGTATTTATACTGGTAACATTCCCAAGTTATGTCTCAATGAGATGAAACATAGAGATCTTATCTGGGAACCAGTACGTAAACAAAATAAAATATCTATGAATATTATATAACTCCCCAAAAGAGGTGTGGTTAATGAAGCAGCTGTATTTTCAAATGCAACCTATACTAACATTTATTCAAATAGAAATCTTGAAAAAACCACTCCATATACCCTAACTTTTCTTTTACAGTACATTTCATAACCCTTCCCTGGTTTCAATTTAAAAAAAAATTGAAAACAAAACTTTGATTATTGTCAGCTTTCCTTATCTGCATGTTTTCTGACATGGAATGCCTAGAACCTGTGTGAAACTATTCTATTCCAGTATCCAATCCTGACTCCGTATTCAGTCCACATCTTACTGTATGCCTATTTATCTATTAAAGCTCACAAGTTCTGCCTCAAATGGTCAGATTAGAAATCTTGTCACCATAATATCATCTCTAACCATATATCTGTTTTTTTTTTTGACATTTGGGGCCTCACATTTGCTTTATAATTCTGCTGTTTCTGTGAATATGTAGCATTTAGTACATTTTTATGATTGAACTCACTATTGACAGTTTTATTGAGGTAATTTTGTATCTCTAGCTTGTATTTTTGTATGCCGCAGTCACACGAGAGCACATTCAGATGTTACGGCTTACTTATGGGTTTTCGACAGGACAAACACACCCCAAAAACAATATCCAGGAAGGATCTATGAGTTTCAATGACTGTGAAGAGTAAATATAAGCACTTCTAAACAAATCAAATTACAAATACAGTAAGAATTTATTTTCAATTCAGGCCTTTAAGTAAACTATGCATACTGTAAACTGTAAATTTATGCTGAGTCATCATAGTTAAGGCCCAAGATTTTCTCAATCTTCATGAAATATTCATAAAACTTTGTATTTGAGATAATTTCATTTAAATCTCTAAGATAAACCAGATTTGGTGAAATTCTAGATGTTCTCTTCTTTCTCCCTATATAGGTTGCAATTCTGTAAATATAGACAATGATCTATGGATTTCAGTTACTATGACGAGTAAATATAAGCACTTTTTAACAATTTTAATTTCCAATATACATATATTATGAATTTATTTTGCATATAGGTCTTTAGGTAAACTATGCATACTATAACTGTGAATTTATGCTGCGTCTTCATAGTTAAGACCTAGTATTTTCTCAATCTTCCTGAAATATTTATAAAACTTTATATTTGAGTTAATTTCATTAAAATCTCTGAAGATAAAACAGATTTGGCGAAATTTTAAATGTTTTTTTTTTTTTTTTTTTTTTTCATATAATATAGGTTGCAATTCTGTAAATATAGACATAGCAATTTCCCTTAGGTGTCCTTTTACTGCTAAAACTGTGCAACTTTAACTATGCAACATTATGTAATAAAATGAAAGGTCAAAACACAGGGCTGTGCGACATATGTTCAACGTTTATATGCCTCGAACTTCTAAAAGTTTAAACGTATGCTAAAATTCTGTACTATCCCTCTCTTCACTTGGGTCTTCCTCAGAATTCAATTTTGGAGATAAAACATAGAGATCATATCTGGGAATTAGTACGTGAACAACAAAAAACATCTATGGATAATATATATCTCCCCAAAAGAAGCGTGGAATATGAAACAGCTGTATTTACAAAGTGCAACCTTAAGAGAACAAAAACCTATAAGTAGCAGATAAATGCATATTTCGTTCAATGATTCAAAGTAGTACAAGTTCAACAAAATACTAAAATATAGATTCGACAATCAAAAGAAATCAAAAGATAACATTATTATAACCATCCTTTACCTTCTATAGAGGCACACATGAATAGATATATATCTATATTCAACAACCAAGCATATGTGTGTCTATGTATCAGTTCACGTGACAATGCATATTAAGGAAAACTCATAAAAAAAGCAATAGAAAACAAGTAACTACCAGTAATTTAAAATGTGACTCTTTGATCGCTCGAATAATCGGTTTTGCAATGGTATCGTTAGTCATGCTTGTTGTCGTCATTAACCATCACATTTAATTTTGATCATTAAATTCAAAAAATCAATTTTATTTTAATATATTAAAGAAGAGTTCAATAATTTAAAAATGCAACTTCATAACTTTATAAAGATTATTGTTGCAATGTTCATTGTTGCAAAATGCACGTCTTGTTTTTGACGTCGTAGAAGAGAGAAAGATAATCCATAACATCGAACACGTGAACTGCTTTTCATGACTACTGTAATGCAGATCGAAATTATAGATAACGATCTTCATTTTGGTAGCTTATGAAGTAGTTTCAACCTTGTCTTACTTCAGAAAAAGTACTGCAAATATGCAAAAAAATAAAGGCAACAGTAGTATACCGCTGTTGGAAATTAATAAATCGATTGAGAAAAAAACAAATCCGGGTTACAAACTAAAACTGAGTGAAACACATCAAATATAAGAGGAGAACTACGACACAACAGAAACACAACATTAAAATGTAGCACACACAGAAACGAACAATAATATAACAATAGCCATTTTCCTGACTTGGTACAGGACATTTTAAGAAAAAAATGGTGAGTTGAACCTGGTTTTGTGGCTAGCCAAACCTCCCGCTTTTATGGCAATGTTAAATATAACATTAAAATGACAACATTACATGACAGAACTACAATACAAATAAATGGGAGAACATATAGGACAGAGAAACATACGAATAATAGCTAACAGAAGGTACCAGGTTTAAAATTTAATACGCAGCACGCGCGTTTCGTCCACACAAGACTAACCATTGACGCTCAGATAAAAAAAAGTTGAAAAGATGGATGTAAACAAAAAGGGAAATATTGTAAAGTAAGTATTTTGCATCGTCTGCTAAATATTTGAATGCAAGTGCTGAATAGAGCGATTCGGTACTTCAACTACTTGTGATACATATTTGATAATATATGGACCTCAGAGTTTAGGTGGGTTAACACCTCCATAAGGGGAAGACCATTTGATTGTTCCTAATTTGATTTAAACTGTATTTGAAAGTTTTGTCCTTCTGGCTATTTATAGTCTGTATCGGTCTATTATGAATAACACTGACTAACGGATGATTGAGGGGTCTTGCCTAGAGTGTGACTCTTTCCCCATGACCCAGTTATTAACGTTGCTTTTAATGGACCTATGTGTATTTCATACATTCAGAACAACTGACAACGTACATTCTGGGGATGAGAAGGATTGGTACCCCACAGTTAAAAGTCCAAAGCCACAAATAAGACGGAGTATAATCCAAATGAGACAATATTTCACTACAGATCAAATGACGTGCACACTAGCAACTATATATTTCAGTACGGTCTTCAACAATGAGCAGATACCATACCGCATAGCAAGCTATGGTTGTCGTGTGTTGCTGTATATCATATTTGTATTTCGTTCCTTGTTTTTTACATAAATCAGGCCATTAGATTTTTCGTTTGAATTGTTTTACATTTGTCATTTCGTTTTTTTTTTTTTTATAGCTGACTACGCGGTATGGGTTTTGCTCATTGTTGAAGGCCAGATGATGACCTATAGTTGTTAACTTCTGTGTCATTTGGTGTCTCATTGGCAATTATACCACATCTTCTTATTTTTATATATGTAGGACTCCGAACCGCGATGGTCACGCTGATGTGCGATGGTTTGAAGCTGAAGTGCGTTTTTGATCACGCTGAATAACGATGGTGGTTTTGTGATGCCATCTTGTTGATAGCTACGCCGAAGTGCAATGGTGGTGACGCTGGAGTGCGAGGGACTACATTAATTATCTTTTCATTGCTTTTTCATGTCGATGAGAAGTACATATGTTTGTAGTTTTTTTCTGGTTTTTAAGTTGAAATGGAGATTTTTACACTTTAATACTATTAAAAACTGGGAGTGATTAATAGAGAGGGGACACTTAACCTTCTGTAGCGGGTTTTCTTTGAGAAAACTACAAATGATTCTTTTTTTACGCACGATGGAGATTCGCATTCTTTAAATACATACGGGTTCGCAGACATACTCTCCGTATTATAATATTACGGTAAACGAGGAACTTATGATAGCAACTTAGTATTTTTTAACAGAAAATGTTTACGCAAAATAATGTTCACATGCAGAAAATCAAAGAGAATGATCTCTAATTTAGTATGCAACTGTAACTAAGTACGTACATAGACAGTACTGAATGCTTTATAAACTAACTATAAAAACAACTGCTTCTCGTAATAATTGCGCATCTGCAGATTTTAAACAAACCATCACGCATCATATGGACCATAGCATATCAGCGAACGGACCATCGCACTTAAGCGCAGACCATCGCACTTCAGCACCCCCATCGCACCTCCGAGTCCTACATATATAAAGTGAATGACAGTTTACTTAAAGCAATTACCTGTTTGAAGCATGTTCATATATGTCCCCTAACCTATCAGCCCTTATTATGTTATAAGAAATAACTCATTAATTCAACATCAAATGAATAATGGCCCATTATTTTATTTTTAAACTAACTTGAATTTTCATTGTCAAAACATGAAAGGTATATCTGACATCAATGCACTGATACTTAAGAAAATCAATTGTTAAACAATATATTGTCTTTTGGTGGAAACACAATGTGCATTTCAAATTTATATAAGTAATTAAAACATTGTTGTGACGTCATTCATTTGTTGTACCCGTTCTTTATTTCAGTGATTGGACTATTGTCTCTTTCTTAAAAATACTGGACAGGTGAAGGTAGCATAATTGATTCTTACAGGTAAATGATAGTTCAAGGACTGAACAAAATCATTCAATTCACACAATTTGTTTCTTCATATAAAAAAGAAATACAACGAAAGAACACATGACAATTACACAAAAACATTTAATAAGGTCACCTTCAAAGACAATAATTGTGTCACTCATCGAGACGGTTTTTTGAAAGAAAGAAAAACTTTCAAATTGATTTGAACACAACCAGCGTCAATACTTATTTCTCGGCCATTTTTGGGGTTGTCTCCTTTAGCATAAATTTGGTTGATAATGCTCGTTGTAACTTTTGTTTTTTGTGCTTTTGGGTATTTCTTTTTGCAAAAGATTTATCCTCGTTCGTCTTTGGATATAAAAATCGACCTCTGGTGTTGCTCTCATTCTTCCTGACATTTCAGCTACAATTAAAATATAAACTAAAATAATGCTTCCAACGCTTGACAGATCATGCCGCATTACAAGAACCATAAGTAAAATGATTTTATTATCATAATTAAGAGAAAATCGTTCATCTGAAGTAGATGTTTTACCAAGTGTTGATGTTCAAGCCACACATTGTTCCTTGGACAGAATAGCTAATCAAGAATCTGATTAGCAACCTAAACCTCACCCTGTGTATAAAGTGCAAATCGAGAACTTCCTTCATGATCTATGGGGGTTCAACAGTTTAATCATTTTCAAATCTGATATTATTGCATGTATAGGAATACAATGCAAAACTTCGCTTATCAACGACGATGAATGGGACCAGAAAAAAGGAACACGTTATCGCAGGTTAAAGGAATAAATCGTGTGTAAGATTCGCACTTATATGTTATATGTTCGTATATATCGTTTTTTTTTTTTTTAGAAACCAATGTACTCTCTTGAAATCAAATAAACGTAGGTGTTCGATTTAATCATATGTTTGTTAAATAAGTTTTAGACAGTTTGTAATTGTGTTATATAAATTTCCTCATAAAACCCTTTCTTGAATTGAATTAACCGAAAAGAGGAGGGGGAACTATTAATAAAAGTATGTTTGCCATATGCATGTATGACATCAAAATACGAAAAACATTTTTTTCCTTCAAAAGTATTAATGAACAGTTTTAAACACTTCACTTTAGTTTAGATCTCAAAGGTAAAACTGATTGAATGCAATAATTATACTTCAAGCACAAAAACAAAGATATGTACACCTACAATGCATTGTTTTCAAAGAAAAAAACAAGGAAGCGTTATTTGCAAAAGGAAATCGAGGGACAAAATTATATTTCGGTAACATGAAAAAAAAAAAAACAAGGGTCAGCCATACGCTAATAAACTAAACAAAGAGCGACACGAACCTTGCAAAAAAAAAACGGAAAAGGGGAAAAAGGGGGGTGGATATTCAGGTGGTACGGTGTTGGTAAACAACAACCATCTCTTGCAAGTCAACCTCCGAGTCTAAGTCAATTTTAGTAAACGATAAAAAAAATAGGGGCCTGCGTCATACGGAAAAATTGTGATTATTTTGTTTTTTTGGTTTTTTTTCATGTACAGTAGGTGAATAGGTCTGATCGATTTCTTGATCTCCGGACATTTTAAGGCGTTGAATTTAGATATTATAACTATATTAATTCATTTTTACAAATAACAGATATAATATTTGGATCCTAATTCTCTTAAAATTCATTGAAATAATAGAAAATGGTGAAATTCCGATAAACAACAACAAAAAATCAAATTGTGTACACACCTGTTATCTCTTCATTTGTGCTCATTCATTATATTTTACAGTGTTGTGTTTGAAATAAAATCGACTGCGGTGCACTCGACATGTTTGAACCTTTTTCTGCAATGTAAACCTGTCTTCAAGCTGCATGTGTTTTTCTTTTTTTTCCGTGCTTTATGTCAGTGATTGGACTATCATTTACCTGTAAGAAACCATTATATTACCATTAACTGTCCAATATGTTTAAGAATAACCTTCTTCTTTCTTGAAAATACTGGACAGGTGAAGGTAGCATAATTGATTCTTACAGGTAAATAATAGTTCAAGGATTGAAAAAAATCATTCAATTCACAAAATTTGTTTCTTCATATGAAAAAAAATTACAACGAAAGAACAAATGACAATTACACAAAAACATTTAATAAGGTCACCTTCAAATACAATAATTTCGTCACTCATCAAGACGTTTTTTTTTTGTTTTTTTTTTTGAAAAAAAAAAACAACATTAAGATTGATTTTAACAAAACCAGCTTCATACTTATTTCAAGGCCATTTTTCGCATTTTTGAGTTGTCTCCTTTAGGATCAATCTGGTTGATAATGCTCGTTGTAAGTTTTGTTTTTGGTGCTTTTAGCATGTGTTTAGGTATTTCTTTTTGTAAAAGATTTATCCTCGTCCGTCTTTGGATATAAAAGTCGACCTCTGGTGTTGTTCTCATTTTTCCTAACAACATTTTCAGCTAGAACTAAAATAAAAAAAAAAACTAAAATAATGCTTCTAATGCTTGACAGATCATGCCGCAATATAAGGATCACAAATAAAATAATTTTATTATCATAATTAAGAGAAAACCGTTCATCTGAAGTAGATGTTTTACCAAGTGTTGATTGCAAGCCACACATTGTTTCTTGAACAGAATAGCTAATCAAGAATTCGATGAACAAACTAAACCTCACCCTGTGTACCAAGTGCAAATCGAGAACTTGCTTCATGAACTATGGGGTTCAACAGTCTAATAATTTGCGGTGTCGGCATTAATTTGCTAACAATGCCTGTATAGGAATATAATTCAAAACTTCGCTTATCAACGACGATGAATGGGAAACAGAAAAAAGGAACATGTTACCACAGGTTAACGGTTCGCACTTTGTTCGTATAGATCTTTTTTTTTTTTTTTTTTTTTTTTTTTAGAAACCAATGTACTCTCTTGAAAATGAATAAACGTAGGTGCTAGATTTGATTATATGTTTGTTGAATAAGTTTTAGACAGTTTGTAATTGTGTTATACAAATTTGATCGTAAAACCCTTTCTTGAATTGAATTGATTGAAAAGAGGAGGTGGAGCTATTAATAAACGTTTTTTACTATATGCATGTATAACATCAAAATACGAAAGACATTTGTTTCTTTCAAATGTATTTATGAACAGTTTTAAACACTTCACTTTAGTTTAGATCTCAAAGATAAAACTGACTGAATGCAATAATTATACTTCAAGCACAGAAACAAAGATGTGTACACTTACAATGCTTTGTTTTGAAAGAAAGAAAAGAAAGAAAGCGTTTTTTGCAAAAAGTAATCAATGGACAAAACGGATGAGGGCAAAGATGGGGAAGGAGGGTATTCAGGTGGTACGGTTTGCTAAACAGGAACCGTCCCTTGCAAGGCAACCTCCGAGTCTAGGTCAATTTTGATGAACGAGAAAGGAAAGAGGGGCCTGCATCATACGGGAAAATTATGAATATTGTTTTTTTCATGTATAGTAGGTTAAAAAGTCTGATCGATTTCTTGATCTCCTGACATGTTATGGCTTTGAATTAAGATATTATAACTATATTAATTCATTTTTACAAATAAAAGATATAATATTTGGATCATAATTCTCTTAAATTTCATTGAAATGATAGAAAATGGGGATGTTCCGATGAACAACAACAACACAAATTAAATTGTGTACACACCAGCTATCTCTTCATTTGTGTTCATTCATTATATTTTATAGTGTTGTATTTGAAATAAAATCGACTGTGGTGCATTTGATATGGTTGAACCTTTTTCTGCAACGTGAACCTGTCTTCAAGCTTCATGTGTTTTTCCTTTTTGTGATTTTAATCCAAAGTTTGAAACAAAACAATCACTATATACGACATCACTTTCTTCTTCTTTTGCATTAATAAAATACTTTCATTGTCTTTATCCATTTTAAGACACCAAACGCATGTAACGGCATTACCGGAAAATATATAATGTAGTCCTAGCGCATGCTACACCTGTACTGTGTCATCATGTACATGCAGCTATCCATGTTGTTTACCTTCAACTGTACTTTAGTTTTGTCTATTGTTTAAGTTGTGCTACTGCTTAAAGGGGCCAACATGTAGTAATATATTAATAAAATTTATCCACAAAACAATTTACACACTTGACAGGTCTGCGTCCTCAGACCGGTCCAATATTTTACAGAATGGACTGTTATCGGCTTATATCCTTTACGGAATGAAAGATACATATCATATCAATGCATTGAATCTCAGAAAAATCATTGTTGAACAATACAATGTCTCCTGGTTGAAAAGAAATATTTTTTCTAATTTTAATAGATGTGAATTAGTTTTCAAAATGAAGGTTTTATTTTCCAACATATTTGATATGTATTATCAAGGCATGATTTCATTAAAAAATCTAATATCGTGATGATATATTATACCTTGCATAAGTCTTAATCTGATCATAAATGACACCAGTAAGTCGTTGACAGTTGAAAGACAATTATGATTGAAGACTATTGTGAAATCTCAAAGCAGTCATTAATTCACTCAACATGTTGGCAGAGATATGATATATAAAAAGAAAAAAAGAGCCTATATTTGCTTAAATAATTACATACTACTCAGAACATTATAGATCATTAAGCTTATAATGGTGATCATTTTGACATGAATGGGTATTGAGTATTTTCGATAGAAAGAACTGAGAAATTAACATTGATGTCGATTTTTAAAACAAAGATTGTAGACAATTATCAGCGGTGCATGGCTTACATTCTCTTTCACGTCGGTTCGGTGAATTAATCATAGTTCAGTTATCTATTTGTTAATTTTTTGATTTTTCACTTTAAAGGCAATCATTAGCTGCCCCTAATTTCAGTTAAAATTGTCGACCTTGAGTAAATGTATAATTTTGTTTCTAGAAGGAAATTATTCTGTTTTTTGATGAAAACTAGAATTATATTTCAAATATTTTTTCTTCTAACGGATTTTTGCAGTTTTTGGTCTACAATGACCATGACGTTTATTTATCTTTCCCGACAATTTAGTCATTCTCCAAATAAACGGAAAGATATATAAGGTCATATTTATCCCAGAATTAAAAATCAAATCGTAATATAATTTTATTATAATACCTCAGATATTTATAAGACATCAGTCGGTCAAATATCAATATTTATATTCAATATATATATTTTTTTAATTTAGATATGGGGGTTCAATTGTATTGCATTTAATATAAAAGTAAACCAAAAACTATACAATAACTTCGAGCTCAAACAGATATCCTTTTTAGTCATATTCAGATATGAGTCAAGAACTTACCAACATATAAATTTGTCACAAGATGATTAATCGAAGGGTATCGTTAAGGGGATATCTTATTTGTCTAAAAACTAATTTGTAAAATAGTTATTTTTCAATTTATTACAATTTTGACACCTTTATTGCATGAAAGTACTAGCAGAAGTGATATTTTTGCACTTCAGTGTCCACATTGTATCAATATTTTAATTATTAGTACATTGAGGAAATATAATTACAATTTAGCTCTATAAAAGAGGTCCATATTAGTTTCGTTCATGTAAGTAATGTTCGATTCGATCAAACTAGATAAAATGAAATGGTCAAAGATAAGATTTATAGCTGCTTTCCATAGAAAATATTACTTGATAGAAATATTCGTTAACAACTATTTGTTTGTATGTATTCATCAAAGAAAAACACTGTCTGTGGATAAACTAAATATAAACCAATGAAAACAAAATAAATAACGTAACTGTTTCCTGAATACATGAAATATAAGAAGAAATCACGAACACGTGATTTAAAACGAATAAGTCTCACGTAAGATAAGAAATAAGATTATTTCTGATTAAAAGTTTTACATATACCGGATGGATATTAAAAACTAAAAATAACTGAAAATGTTATAATAGAGTAAGGATTAATACCGGTTATCATTCAGCATCTTAACCAATTAATCTTTAATATAAATTAATAATAATCAAGATAACATCATTACGTAATGTTTAATCAGGAAGATAGTCCTACTACAGCAAATAAATCTCTTCATCACAAATAGTATTTAGGTAGACAACATATGCATCTATTCTCCGATGAATGCAGTCATAGACACTTCAGTAAAAAATATCTGTCAGACGGTAATCGATTGCATTGCTGATGACGGTCGGACTTTTGTAACTATCACATCTGTCTATGGCTAGCGCAATTAATGTAGCACCAATAACCATTAATAACTTACATGTTAATTTCTACAACAACCTACTAACCATAGTCTTGGTTGCAGCAGTAGCTTTTGCAAAATTAGTAAACATAAGCTCCTAGCACAAATTTGCCTCGTGAATTTCATGCATGTTAGTACGTCACATTTTGAAATAATCCTCACCAGGTACGGCAGAGAGCAAACGTTAAGAGATAAAGTATATCAATGTGTGTAGAACATTAAAAGTTAAAGGATGTAAACAGGCATCCACAATTATGAGTCAAGACCTTACCAAAAAATAAATTTGTCACAAGATGATTAATTGAAGGGTGTTGTTGAGGATTTACCTTATTTGTCCAAACACTAATGTGTAAAATAGTTATTTTTCAATTTATGACAGTTTTGACACCTTTATTGCATTAAAGTATTAGCAGAAAAGATATTTCTGCATTTAAGTGTCCACATTGTATCAATATTTTGATTTTGATTTGAAATTCTTTTAATTTTGGAAAAATCGGCTAAGGTGTTCCGTGGTATATAAGGGGCAACCTAATGGCTCTTATCACAACTCCTACTTCGAAGAGAGGCAACAGATACAAAAGGGACACTCAAACTCATAGGACGAAAATAAAATGACAACGTCATGGCAACCAAAGAAAAAATAAACAAATCACAAACAACAGTATAAGAACACAACATAGAAAGCTCAATCAATGTACGTTTTGGAATCGGTTTTGTCCAATGTGTTCTATGCATTATTTTCTAAATTCCATACACCTACACCATTTTTGTGGAGGTAGGAAAGTTAGTTGTGTAATTTTATATAATGAATTAATGTGAATGTGTTGTGCTGTTGATATAACACTACATGTATAAGGAAAAGAAAAACAATTTATATACAATCTTTTGTTTGAATACATAGATGTGTGGGATATAATTCAACAATAGAGTAGGCAAACGATAAAAACAAGTCATCTAAAACAAAGGTATATTTTGCAAAACTGTTTATTTCATCAGTCAACCCTCAAACGTCCAGAGTCTAGAATAGTGGTAAAACAAATTAAGATTATATCTGGCATATGATATCAATATAAACATCACAAACTGAACAAAAACAATTGAATTATAACTGAAGACACTATCGAATGATAAACTTAACATTTGAAAGGCATGTGCCCCTGTTATCTGGTGAATTAACAAAACGAATGAACTATGAAAATGAGGTCATACTATAAATGTTTAATACCGGTAAGATCAAATGACAAAATCACAAGTATTATCATATTAAAGAAAAGCAAATCTTATACAATTACCTCAAGTGGAGTGACATTAACCAGTAAGTGTCATTTTAATGCACATAATTTACATACGGCTAAATCATGTACCATTCCAAAGCATATTATTAGTACCACAATGTATTTTGTGTCACGATCAAATATGATGTCAATCAAGAAATCCACCATTTTAAAAATGTCAGTTTAAGAGAATTGTTTGTTGGAACCCGAGTGGTTTTTTTTCTACAAAGTACGATGTATTTCTTTCTAAGACGAGATACTTGTATCTACTGTTGGCCCTTCTTTTAAATAAAACAAAGCAGGACCACTTCTTTCAATTTGTCCTTTAATTTGGAATGAGGAATACTGGTGTAAAGGGTAGAAAGGTCATTTGTTTAACACAATGTCAAGGGGAATGAGACTTAGACTGTATGTACTCTAACAGATCTTTACAATGTTTAAGTATCCACATCTGATTCACGCCATCTCTAAAGTAAGTAATTTCAAAATAACTTCAGAGCCCGGCTTTTATTAGTGATAACATTGATGTTAATAATGTAGAAAGAGATTTCGTGAAGCGCTTTGAACACCCAGCAATATAACGTTGTTTATAAGAACACGTATGTAATTTTGGTAACCAATACAGAGAAGGAAGATCCAGTTCTTCATCTTTGGTTGAAATTCCAAAAGAGCATAGAAAAGACCTATGACTATTTAGAATTTCCTCCTTTGTAAGTGTCGTTGAGTTCCCAAGTGAATTGTCTACACCTCATCCCTTATCAAGCACTTTATGTATTGCAATTTACACGCTAAGATGTTGTTTTTGGCTTTATCTGCGGGAATGGTAAATTTGTAAAGATTGTAAATATATTGCAAGTTAGAATTTTGTTAGGGATCTAACTCTTAAACGCCAATCATAACAACTCAATGACATATAGTTGTCCAAATTGAAGCAATCAGCAAAATAATATTATTTTTATTACCTTTTGGTCATTTTCCTCTTCATGTGTATACATATGTTTTTGTTAATGTTTTTCATGCAGTTAGATTAATGCAAGCTCTATGAAAGCATACAATTTATAAAGTGTTAAAACCGACGGCCTGATTTCTGTGCAACACAATTAACAAATAAAAAAATATAATAAACAACAAAAGCGACAACCACTGAATTACAGGCTACTGACATGGGAAAGGTATATACAAAACGCGACGGGGTTAAACATGTTCCCGAGCGCCCCACCTTTTCCGTAACCCGTGACAGTGATATACCAGCACAACGTAAGAATGAACCAACTATAAAACATATCGATTGAAAAGGCCTTGACTCATCAGACTGATACAAAGCTCAAAAGCAAATAACAAATACACAAACGAGACAAAATTCCCACCTAAGAGAACTCACAGTTACTTATAGCTAGTTCAAAACCAGTTATAATTAATAAAAAATCATGCAGTTTAAACAAAATGTCAATCAGTACACAGCATATGGATGAATTGTAAGGACGGTACAAACAGTTAAACTGGTCTATATTAAAAAAATGTTTGAAGTCAATATTAGGTTGAAGGAATACATTTCGAAAAATGTTAAAATGAAGTAATATACGCAGGATTTATGCTTTACGTAGGGGAAAAGATACCAAGCTTTAAATCTACCATGTCAGATGCGCGTTTCGTCTGATAAAGACTACTATGTGGTGCTTGAATAAAATAAAATAGTTGGAAAACTAAACAAAATACGAGGTTGAAGAGCATTGAAAACCTAAAATTCCGAAAATTTGGCTGAAAAATAAACATATTTTGGTAATTTTAAGATCAAATATAATTGGGCATTATTTCCCGTTAGAATTGAAAAATAATTTAGTAGCAGGTCACTTTCTGAAGGTCATCTGTCACACATTGATTGAATATTGACATGTTTAAAAGTGATACGGGTACAAGCAGGACATACATGTTTCCAATGAAGTTGAACACAAGGTAATTTTTTTTTTTTTTTTTTTTTATTCGAGCGTCACTGATAAGTCTTTTGCAGACGAAACGCGCGTCTGGCGCAAATACAAAATTTCAATCCTGGTATCTGTAATGAGTTTATTTTATGAAAGCTGTGAAAAGTACATTTATGATGAACTTTTTAATGTGTCTTGTTTTTTAATTGGTTGCATGTAATCCCAACCGAATTATTTGGAATCCGTGGATAGCTGACCTCTCCTGGATCTATTTTGCCATTTCTAACCTAATGTTCATATTAGAGAAGATCCAAGGTTATTTTGTTCGCGTCATGTTTTTTAATCACTAGCGTATCAAATCTTTAGCTAAAAGTAGTTCGTTTGAAGTATAGTATTTTTGATAATCAATTAGAAAGAAATCCTCTAAACTGTTAACCAAAGCATTAACTAATTTAATTTGAATGTTGTTCAAATTATGATACTTTACATGATATTATTTGTTCTTTTGACTTTTCAGAGCTCAATACTGCAATTTTTGTCTAACATTATATATCTTTACATTTGTATGTATAAACATGAAGACAAGCGTAAAACATAAGACAACTGAAAAGTTTAGCTGCAGGACTTTTATAATGAGTTCGAATATATTACTATTAACTTCTATTTAATTGTGTTTATATTGAATAAAATATAATCTTTATCATTTTAGAGGTGCGATTTGAAATTCTAAACATCCACATAAATCTACAAAGAGTATTGCTTATTCAACTTTTTATGCAATGTATTATTGAATGAAAAGATTTGAGACATATGTGCGATGAGACAATATAATTTCATATGTTTGCAAAATACACAGGCGCACATATGTATATCTTGCATTTGAGTTTTAAAGTAACCTTTTGCATGTTTTGATTTCATAAATTGCTTGAATTTGAACATTATTACCTTGATTGAAAAGGGGAGAAAATGCCATCGGGACAATCACGAACCATACGTCGATGAATAATAAAGGCAACAGTAGTATACCGGTGTTCAAAATTCATAAATCGATTGAGAGAAAACAAATTCGGGCTACAAACCAAACCGAGGGAAACACATCAACTATAAAAGAAAAACAAAGGAACAACAGGAACACCGAAGAGCAACAAAAACAAACGACAACACAAATAGAAACTAACTAATTGATAATAACTGTCATATTCCTGACTTTGTATAGGACATTTGAAGAATAAATGGTGGGTTGAACCTGGTCTTATGGCATGCCAAACCTTAACACACATAACACCATGATCAAAAACATAAATTGCAAAACAGACAACTAAAAATTCACAAGACTCTACACCAAAATATAATAATAAACACTTCCTAAAACAGGGGTGATCGCAGTTGAACCAACGAACTTCCGTACAAAAACTGACAATCCGTGTTAATTAAAATTGGAGTCAAAAGCACCTGCCACATACGGAATTCGAACAAAGTTTGTGATACAATAGCTGGACTACTTAGCCCACTCGGCGCTACCGAGGCTCTCAATTTAGGGGATAGGTCTCGTTTGTTATTCAACATGACTCCAAAAGCTGAACTATTTTGACTTCGTAAATTTGTTTTACTGTTTCTAACTCACATTTTTCTTTTCGCTCATTTGCTATCCTTTCTTTATTGATTGGAAATTATTTCTACATAATATTGATACAATCAGTGAGATATCTAAGCAAAAAAAAAAGCAAAACGATCCCTATTCATCTATGGCAGTTCTTAAAATAACTATTACGGCTTTAATAGGAATTGACTGTTACCTTGTGCAAAAGGTTGATTCAAGAATAACATTAATTGCAGTTTACATATATATTTGGCATATAAACACATGTATTGATCCCCTTCGACATATTTTGCTTTTACGTCAATTTTTAGATGAGTTGCTAACTTGTCATTATTTAATATTACTCGCCTACTATTTAAATATTTCAAAGGTTCGACTTCGTCAATGAATTGTTCACACATGTTTTTCTTTGATCTTTTTGGATAGTTGTCTCATTGAAATCATACCCCAAAGGTATAACAAAATCTACATCATAATTTGTTGAAATTTTCTTGAAGTACATACAATCATACATCAAACCTGAGATTAAAATACACATTTGAGGTTTCGGTCTCGTTTGTGCTTTCGAGCTGCGTCCTGTTAATATCCGGAAATTGAAATTCCTGCTACGTCTAAAGATACCTACATTTAACATAACATCCAATATAGTTGTTATAATAATTGGAAAAATCAGATATGAACATTATTCGATATGTAGTCTAATCGGGGATTGTTCTTGTTGTTTTTTTTTATCCGATATTTCACAAACGTCAGTAACATCCTGTCGATCGTACGAAGATCTGACTATTATCCAGTGTTAAACTAGAGTTGTATTTTTTAGACATGCAGTGGCTACTATTTTCCAATGTTTATTCTTTTCAAGTGTCAAGAATGTCTTTTTTATATAATTAATAGATTACAAAAAATGCAATTCACGATTTGTTTGACTGCCTGCTTAGAAGCTAATTTGATTAAGGTTGTTTGTTATTATGTACTATTTTTTACGAACTTCTATATAAATCTTCTTTACTAAACTGAAATAAAACATATTAAATGTCTGCTTTTTCAATTATGTATTACAACATTTTACTAATGAATAAAATGATATGATACATTATAGAAAAAAAAAAAAGAGGCCGTGAAAAATATTTAACTCTAACCTTGTGGATGATATAGTGATTAAATACAAGATACATCATGTACATAGAATCATCACTGGAACAATTGAATACTATAATCCAGAATTGGTAAAAGTACAATCGAAAGCGGAGTCGAACTATTTATAGTTTGAACTTGTCTATACTAATACAATGAATTGTTAAATTGATAGTTGCACTCCAAGTTCTTTCGCATGAACACAACAATAATATGTGCCAATGTCCAGCTCTCAATGTCACATTTCTTTGTTTCTTCAATGAACCACAAAGACCCTTATTTAGCCAATGGTGGTTTTCATTCGCTTCACCAAGGACATGTTTACTTAGATCCCATTTGATATTACTGTAACTGCATAAAAAACTAGCTAGAACACAAACTTTAACCTAATACAGCACGCACGAACAGACAAAAAATCTAAATACCCCTATAGCCATTGCCAGGCTTTAATAGATAATCAGCATAGCTTATGCAATACAAGTATCTAAAACATATATCAAATATTCGGAATGCATTTATTCTACAAATGGAACCAAAATAAATTAAGCAGCGCACAATTCAATTGTCTAACATTTTTACTATCTGGTACTAATGTCCACTCAGCAAGCCGGTCTTGGACATTATGAGAATAGGGAGATTTGGTACATTTATGATTGCCAATGAGACAGCAATCCATCAGTGTTCAAATGACGAAGATAAAGCAATTGTAGGTCACCGTACAGCCATCAACAATGAGAACAATGGGAAAACTAACAACATAATGTACACAATACAATTTACGAAAGACAACTATGACAGACATAAACCAACGACAACCACTGAATTTCAGTCTCAAGAATTTGAACATGCACATCAATAATATGGCGGGGCTAAACATGTTTGTGAGCACTCAACCTTCTCCTAACCAAGGACAACGGTGTCACAGCACAACAAAAGAACAAACTGTAAATTTCATTTGCAATTGGAAAAACTCAAGCGATCTGTACGAGAACAACTAACATAAAACTAAAAAAACACATCACACCGATATAAGAGCAACATGGTACATTATCATATCACAGTTTTTGTTTTGTATTAATAAGCATATAGCGGGGTAAAGCAAACATCAATCAATCAATAATACGCATATAACATTTACTAATCCATAATAAACATTACATTGCACGACACTCTTAGAAACGATTAAGCCATATACGCAGCTGATAAAAGTCCTTCAAACACCTTTAATATACTTGCATGTACATAATCTTTCGATCAGTGTAAATGAGGTCTGGCGATTGCATGTCAATAACTGCTAGTAGTCCGTTCTTAATTGATGATGATCATTGCCATTTTGCTTAGTTTCTTCTGCTACCTATTCTTATAGCAGACTCGGACTTTCTTTAAACTGAGTTTTACTGTGCGTATTGCTGTGTGTCTGTTTATTTCACGTTGGCTAGATGTAAAGAGGAGGGTTGAAATCTCAAAAACATGTTTGACCTCGCCGCATGTTTGCGCCTGTCCCAAATCTGGAACCTCTGACCTTTTTAAGTCTTTTTTTTTTTTTTTTTTTTTTTTTTCATTTATATTTCGGAGTTAAGTCTGCCGTCAATTTCACTGAACTAGTATAAAAAAATGTTTAGGGGACACCTGAAGACCGTCACCAGGTGCGGGATTTTCACGATGCGTTGAAAACTTTGTTTGTCTTGGGCTGCTTTTTGCTCTTAAGTCGGGTTTTTGTCTCTTTGACATATCTCTCGTTTCCATTATCAATTCAATATCACACTTCTCAAATGGCTGGCATATTTTATCTACACACGAACATAATTTTAAAACCTAAGTTATCAAAACCAAACCATTGTTTGCATTGGAAGTTTTTATTATAACCTTATTTTACATACTAGAATTGTCAGTAAATTTCTAAACCTGATATGAAAACAGCTAAAATAAATTGTATCATCACAACAATACGTCATACATGGAATGATATTTGATTGATCGTACTATTCTACACTTTTGTTATAATTCACAGTAATTTAAAGGAAACACAAGAAAGTGTTTCTAATAATACATGACTCCTCTAGCATCATTCGTCAGGCGTATTTTCTTGTTAATGCCGGTGTTTTATCTTTTAGCCAAATTGCGATGTTATATATCAGTCTATTTCAATCCCGTTTGTTTAACTATTTCATGTCCATTTGTATATCATCCGGTTCTTTTTTATCATCTTGATATATTTTTTTTTTGAGTTGCTAGGGTCAACAAGGAAACTGTTTGAACACAAATGTACATGCCCGAAAAAAAATGACTGTTAATTATTAATTTACACTTATTAAGGTGGCAACGACAAATCACTGTTGTTACGTTTTGAATTTCAATAAACGTAATCTATATATTACTGGTAAATTATTAAGTCAGGGATTTCGTTACTACAAATAAATCAAGACCTTTTCTAAATTCTTCCATAGATATAAAGATTTGGTTTCGAAGTTTGGTTGTACCTGTAGAAAACTTATTTCAAACGGGTTAGCACACCCTAACTTTTACGGAAATGTTGTTTACCGAGCCCAGGAATTTAGATAGGATCCGGGTAAACTTATCGATCCTTTAAATAAACTTATTCTAAAAGGTTACCAATTCAGCACTGTGTTTGATCTTTGAATATTGTTTTTATTGATATTAATATTGATTTTGCTATCAGGAAATTAAAATCAAACTAAATATTATTTGTATATGCATAAGCACAATCATGGCGATACCTGTATCTTGGCATTGCACAAGGTCATATTTTTCGTTGACTGTTAATGACTCCTTTACACTAAATCCATTGGATGTTAGATGTGTACTAATTGATATTTAAGTGTTAGATGCATGATTTTTGTATATTAGTTGTTATTGGCTTTAAACAAGCTGTCATTATTTGCAAGTACTTTCAGATCTGTACTTAGTGTCTCTTTGTTATGAGGATGGATAAGTACCCTGCCACGTCCACTCTGTGTTTTTGTTAAAAGTATTTCTATGTGTATCCATCTGATGAGTTAAGCCTTCTTCAACTGATTTTAGGTCGTTAGTTTTCTCGTTTGAATTGTTTTACATTTGTCATTTCGGGGCCTTTTATAGCTGATTATGCTGTTTTGGTTTTACTCATTGTTGAAGACCGTACGGTGACCTATAAGTGTTAATTTCTGTGTCATTTGGTCTCTTGTGGATAGTTGTCTCATTGGTAATCATACAACATCTGCTTATTTTATATATCCGTGATCATATGTGACACAGATAGTTCTTTTAAAACTGTCTACCCAATTATGTTTGCGTCTCTTACATTTTTGTAGACATGGTAGATATAATTTCCATTTTACCGTTAAAACCCTATGTTCAATTCATTCCGTTGGTTGATAACGTTTGATTTTGAAATTTTCCTTGGAGTTCGGTATTTTGTTATACTTTTTTCAATACGGTTTCGGTAAGATGCAACCTTCTCATAGGCAAATTCCTATCATAAACGAACACTCTAGCCGCCCTGAATTATACAAGACAAAATAGAAAGTTAAAATCTTTTCTAAGACGATTTCGCTCCTACTCAATACCAGTTGGTATTCAAAGGTCAGAGCTGAGCCTGATCTAAACTGTTAAACGCCGATGACCTGCAAGTAAAAAAATCCTTTTTTAATATTTATTTTCACTCTTCCAAGGACTACCACTCTTATACGGATTTGCAAATGCAATATGCATCAAAATCACAGCACTTGCGGTAGACAGTGCTTACCCTCTGGATTATTTGATTTATCTTTTATTTTCAGTGTGCATTGTAGTGCTTAATATTTAGTTTTATGAAATTTGTTGTCTTTATGGTGATTTCTATGATTCAGCGACCTGATTTTTGCACAAAGACAATTTGTTATTATTTACTGTTTCTTATGAACGATTCTCTAACTTTTACTTTCTGTAATGTGTATTTAATTGGTAATCGGAGGCAATTTAAACATTGTTTCATCCCGTAAATTACTGAAAGATACCATTTAATACAGTCAATTATTAACATAGCAACGCTGCGCAATATAATTGTTGAAACTCAGCATGCTTCCGAACAGCCATAAGCAATATAACTAAACTTTTAATGATAGAACTAAATTTTTATTTTTCATTCACAGGACACTTTGTTGAACAAATCAATCAAGCACTAAGGGTATTGTTGAACATTATTGAGCCGTAAATATCTATATAACTATTTAGAACTGTGTATAAACAGGTCTGTTCAAATCGTGTTTTCATAGCGTTCGGGACGCTAATATTTACTTGATATCAAAGTATTTCAAAAATTCCTCATACACATTCATCAACTGAATCGTCGTCCAAAATCATTTCGGATGCGGTTGCTGACTTGTTTTTCCCACTTATAACAACCCTATTATAATAGAAGAAGTGCTTCAATTAATGCTTTATTAATTAAGAAAAAACGGTTTATGAATATATTTACATTTTAGGGCTATACATGAATATAGAAAACACGAACAAGTAAGTTAATTTCATGAATGAACGTTTTCAATAAATTCAAATTTCAAATAATTCTACACGTCCCTCTTTCAACTTAAACTAGTCTCCATTTTCAGATTTGTCGCAGTGTGACTTCCTGCAAGTAGGTACGCCGGGTGCAAGAAATTTTTATAGGATTTTTTCTTATAATTGCCTTATCAAAAATATGCTCCATTTCTTTTTTTTTTTTTTTTTTCCTTTTCTTTTTCTAGCTTTTCTGATTATCCTTCTAAGCAGCCAGTGGAAACTTTTATCCAAACTTGAAAAGGATATTGCTAAAATAAAAGTACTACCCCTGTGCAAACAGTTGTTTCAGTAATTGATGTTTCGGTCCACCTGAAAAATTGTTCCCCATATCACAGTTTTCCAAATTGTAACTTATGATACAATTTCAACTGACGATTATCTTTAGAAAGAAAAAAAAATTGTGTCATTCGTTATGGCATAACCAGATGAAGCGTGGTTCGACAGATCAGAAAGCTGTTACAGACCTTCTTAAATTCAAACTGACCATTTTTCCGTGCGTTCGTCGTGTATCGTGCGTGTATCGTGCGTGTATCGTGCGTGTACCAATCGTGCGCTCATCATTCATCATTTCGTGTGTTTCCGTGTAACGTGCGTTCATCGTTCATCCATTCTTAACCGTGTATCGTGCGTTCATCAATCATTCAGGTTTATAACCGTGTACGTGCATTCGTCAGTCGTTCATCACCAATGAATGAGATGGAGTACATTTTTTGCCTGTTCATGTACATTTATAACTTTAATTTTTAAATCATTCCAATTCCTTTTCATCCGAGCTTTCATTGTTGGGGAATAATACAGAATACATTATTCATCCATCAAATATACAGGTAGTTCTGTACGTTTGATTCTGAAATTGGTTCAAAATAATAAAAGGTGAACCGTTAGATCTTGACTGTAGCCTTTCCTAAGGATTGCTTTCGTTTTATAGCTCAAAACGATATTATTAGTATTGCATGAGCATTTATTTCACAATTAAATTCAGCACATTTTAGAGATTTTTTGAAAATACGATGGTTTTGTTAGAAACTAAAACATGATCAAATATAACTAAAATAACTTAAAATATGATAAACAAATGTATTATTTTGTCAGTTCAAAATACACATTGCATTGATACAGATTATATTCTATTGAATTTGTTATATCAATACTTTTACACTTCGTTGCTATTACGTAATATATATATAAGTCCTGTGTCCAGGTGACAATTAACAGCAGGTGGTATGTACACTAAAATGTTTATCGTCTTCCATTATACATGAGGGTATGGATGGGGGTTTAGAGAACAGAAAATAATTGACAGAAAAAGAAAATAGGGAAAATAACCAAATAAATATAGAAAAGAGAATGAAGAGGTATTAGAATAAAGAATGATAGGCTAAACGTATAACGAAGAGAAAAAAAAATGGTTTAAAAATAATAAAATACAGATATAATGAATCCCCATCCAGACCCTCGTAATCTGAAGATGACTTTTAGGACAACTATGGGCATACGATACAGTTTTAAACCAACAGTGTTTCTTTTACGTAAGTTTGCATACAAGTTTTTTTACAAAATCAATTTGAACAAAAACTGTCATGTAATAAAAAAAATTATCTTTATGGGCTAAATTTAAAAGATAAATGGGGTTGAATTTTTCGATTTACTTAAAATTTCGGTTTCTTGGACATTTCTGTCTTTTGAATTTGTTTTAAAAGATAAACATATGTGGATTTCGGTAAAGAGAAATTAGTTTTAGAAAAAAAACAGCATTTTTGTTGTATATTTATTTAGTTAAAAAAATCATTATGAAGTAATAATTGTTGATTGGGTCTTGAATACAAATACTGTAATTTTATCACTTATCTTTTGTATTTAATATTTTCTCCACTCAGGGCTACGTGTCCAATTCTAGATCTGAGAACTTTAGATAGATCCAAAAGAACCTTCTCCACATCATCAGGCTACAATGTGTTAAGTAATAATTTCAAAATTGTTCATATCGAATGAAACTAAAAGCCTCGCACCGTGATGCGAACCAAATAGTTTCATGATATACATGCGTAGTAAATATCAACCTACATTTGCGTATTCAGTTGAATGTTCATTTCCTGTGTTCTTGTATGAATGTATTTTAAATATGTTTCTTTTTATATCCTTATTGGTTTAATGTAATAAAGCAACGAAATTTATTCTAGAAAGCCGTTTTTGTTTTATGCTCATGAAGTTACGGATAATCTGATAATAAATTTGATTCATCAGACGTCTTAAATAGACACAACGGAACCAGAGAATTGAAGTTCTTTATACCTTAAGATGATTTCAATGACAACTGATCCAAGTTGGAGGCGTAATCTTCTTATGTTGTAAAAGTTAGCATTACATTTTCTTGTCTTCTGCGGCCTAGATCAAGTGCTTTACGAAATAAAAGAAATTTTCACAAGAATTCGCCCAAAAAATTCAGATTTGACCTGAACTCGTTTCTAAAAGTTATCAATAAAAAAACATAACTGACTTGACGTCTTTTGTAGTAGATAATGTACCTTAAATCAAAGTTATGAAACAAAAATAATGTGAAGTCAAGTGCTTGTTGTTAATACAGACGTTTACAAAGTTCTATTGATTAACAAATGTGTCGATTTATCGAATGATGTAAATGGGTAGAAACGAAGTAGAAATTAGAAAATAAATATAAAAAAAAAAACAGTAATTTGGCTTTTTTTAACCAGAATTGAAATATGGAATCTGCAGCGCAAAAACTTATTTTACATAACAATGGAAAAAACCCGGAGGGTATCACATAAAAAGTGAACAACCTCGATACAGTTAGTAAAGTATGCATAATTTCTACCTATAATTTTTGATATTCTTTGAGAGATCTTGAGATACATGTTTAGCTATGTTTGTTAATGTCGTTCAAACGGTAAAAAAAAGAAATACCGTTCGTCTGCCGACTGAAGTCTCAGAAATTAAGCTCTTTTTGTCAACCTGGCCTATAAACCTATAAAAGATGCCCTATGTTATAATATGTCATTTAGGGCTTATATGTCATGTATGTTTATAATATCCATCATCATGAAAGGCGATTAGCTTGAAAATTTCCGGTTTTAAGCCAATTTGTCTGAAACAAACAGAATTTTTAATATATTTCCCTCGATGTTAAAAGGCACAATGTTACGTATGTCACACACATGTTTAATTGTAACAAAAATGCCTTCTAAGTTTTGATTCATTGTTGGTTTTTTTTTTCTCTCTCTCTCATTTATAGAAAATTACTGAAAAAAAATGTGTCTAAATAAGTTTGACATCAATAACTTTCAAATGAGATATGAGATATCGTTTATCGGAGAACAATAATGAGTGGATTGATCAGCAGATCTCCATACGGATTTTGAAATAGTGTACCGAATTCATTTTGGTGTTTTACATAAAAAAATGTAACATATACCGTAATGAGTCCAGCAACAAATATGTCAGGTCTGCAACCAGCAAATGTTTTGTTTTCTCAGATTTGTATGACTTTATTGAGTGGTTCGTTGATTTTAATTACACGAAATAATAGTATTTTGTCATATGTTAAGGACTTCCCCTTTTTGAATTTACCTTGGAGTATTTTTGTTAATATTATTTTATGTAGACAAACCGCACGTCTGGTGTACAAACAAAATTATAAGCCTTATACTATATAGTTGATGAGTTTTTTCTTCACCATTGGACAATTACGTCCAGACAGTCACGCCTATCGTGTTACCCATATGTATGATACGCATTTGTAACTAAATCTAAATATACATTATGTACATCGAGTGGTATTGTGTTGAAAAATAAACAGTCACACATCTCTCTATGATCATTGTTCAATGACGGCAATGTGCACGATAGAACAATTGATACACAAAATTAACACATCGTTGTTGATATAAATATATATGATATATTCATCCCTAAACTATATTGTAGAAAAACGACCTATTTTTAAGGCCCCCCAAAAAAGTCTTTGAACCAAAAGGAAATGATGTCGTTGTATATATATATATATATATATATATATATATATATAAACAAGTATAAATTGAAAAACAACGTTTAAACCTATAATTGGGTTGGATAAAAACCGCAATTTTTATACGTGTGCATACAAAATAAATTTCTTGGTAGAGTTGTCTAAATACAGTACGAACAACATTTTCCAAAAGACCAAAAGGTGAAAAAGTATATTTTAACAAAACGCATTTGACTAGCAGGTCGAACAACGGATGTTCTTAAACACTGCTGACTGCCATGGCGATAGCCAAATAAAAGGATCACTAGATGTAAAAAAAAATGGATCTTAATTATTAATTCAATACCAAACAGAAAACAATAAACTTGCGGAAAAGATGGTATACCGCAAACATGAGGTGCAAAAATTGGTACATCATATCTGGATTTCGACAATAAATGTCTCTTCAGTGATGTTAGGAATCGAGACGGTATTTGGAAGGCCATATAATTTACCTCAATTTAGGATTGACTCTTGAATTTTGAAGAGTCGAAATATGATGAACGGATTATATAAACTCGAAGGAAAATATAATACAAGCCCAAACGAAAAAATATAAACAAGTCTAAATTGAAAACAACTTTCAAACCTATGATTGCGTTGGATAAAAACCGCAATTTTTATACGTTTGCATACAAAACAAATTTCTTTGTAGAGGGGTCTAAATATATATCTGTATATATATAGTACACAAGTATAGGCAAAAAAGGTCAAAGTAGCTGAAATAATAGAGTGGAAGCACGTAGGAAAATAACAGGTGTAATGCATTTCCTACTTTACATAGCCTTTTAACTTTTCTTTATTTGAGTATCACTGCTTTGTATTTGATAGACGAAATGCACATCTGGCTACTAAATTATAAGCTCTCGGTCATAAAACTTTACTCAGTACTTGGAGCACAACATTTGTGTTCGAACCATCAAATCCAGTATTTTACTGGTTGGTTTTTTTAATCTGAGTACGATAATCGTGCTCAAATATTTTATGACAGCAACACCTGGTATCATTAATGATTTTTTTTCACGAACAAAAATGCTTAGACAACATAATCATTTGAGTCCATTTGAAGTTTATTTTCGGCTAAAACGTTACATGCGTTATGGCCGGAGAATTTCATTACATGCTCTACATGTATCGCTGATTAAAATGTATTATAAAAAGAAATTTTATTTTACAATCAAATTTAAAGGTTCCTAATTGTTTTGATTATCAGTTGCATGAGGAAATACGTTTTACATTTATATTAAATATTGACTGTTTGACATGTAGCTTCCTAAACAGTTCCATTTTAATGTTTCTGTTTATTTTTATGAGAACTGTTGTCTGTCTTCTTGTCGTGTTTCTTTTTACCGTACTGGTGACTCTTTTTCTTTATCTTATAGTCTTTGATTTCAACCTTGTTATCTTTGTCTTTATTTAGGATGAAATATATGTTTCTACTTGCAGCTGTTTATTCCTTACAAAAAGTGCTTCGTACGCACGAAATTCATAAAATTTCATATGCTAGCACTTGGTCAATGACACCGCTTGTGTATGGTTATTCTTCAATGGTATTATCAACTAAGAAGTCCGTACCGACATGATTTTAAAAAAAACATTTTTTTAATAACCCGTCAATAGATTAAACATTTTTTTTGTTTAATTTAGAAAAAAAATAAGAATACCGATTATTCAGGCAAAGATTACCTTAGGTGAATTTGACTGTACTTTCCGGTCCCATTTCGTCATATGACTTTTAGTGTGTATTTAATTTATGCATCTCTGGCTTTCAAGGTTTAAGTGTAAGCGTTACAAATAATGGCCTGGAAGCTTGAGGTAAAATTTAAATGTTTTTTTTTTTTTTTTTTTTTTTTTTTTTTTTTTTTTTTTTTTTTTCTCGTGAATTATAATGGCTTTGACATATAAATTAGTTTGGGTTCAATTCAAAATAATTCTAACCGAAATAACTATGCCCAGAGAGTTGAATATATGACATCCAACAGATCTAAAAGTTGATCCTTGAATCTTTAAATTCATTATACGTTATAACTTCCTTCTTTCCATAAACAATGTGAAAATCCGATATCAGCTGTTTTCGAAATTTTTCATATTCATTCTATATAACGTTACTTCCTTGCGATATCTCCATGGGTAAACACTGTCCACGATAGTGACCAAGAAAATATCCTTTGGCATAACGTCTTCTGAATAAGATGAGCAGTTGAAAATATTTTCATTTTCTAAAAATAATAGCGCGCTAGAACAAAGTGAAAAATGTACGTCGAAGGGGTATTTCAAGACTGAAACTTTTCTTTTCCAAATCTTATGTATCTTTACACTCATATCTACATTGTTCAATCCTTTTAATCTGAAATATTCAATGAAATATTTACAAGAAAATTGATAAGAATTTTATATATTTTCGATTTAACGTGACATCTTAATTGGACACAAAATAATATCGGTTTCAAATACCATCGTATTACAACTACAAAACAGACAACATATTCATCTTTTATTTAGTATTGAATGTCCCAAAATAAAACCAAGTCTTATACATGCACATGTATACGTGTTCTTGCATAAGGTCGAAGAGTTTGTATATGGGATATTCAACATATCCAACAGTTAATCGTTTGATGTTTAAATTCAATATAAGTAATCACTTTCATTGGGTTATTGTGCTATGGTCATTTTTTGTATTCTTGTCTTTAATTTTTGCGTATGTGTTTTGTCTATAGAGTGTCTATATGTCATTTTGATTTTCTTTGTTTACATAGTTGTTTATTTTTATAGTGATTAAGATTATAACACATTGGTGTCGGCTGTAACCAATTTTTTTTAGGTTTTTAACTATAATGGCTGTTGGTTTTGCTCACACATTGTTTTAAATACGATTGAATTCTATGCAACTGTCATAGATGTGAGAGGTTTAGATAGCGATAAACTAGGTTTAATCCACCATTTTCTCCATAAAAGATGCCTGTACCAAGTCAGAAATATGACAGTTGGTTTCCATTTGACTGATGTGTTTGAGCTTGTGATTTTGCCATTTTATAAGGGACTTTCCTTTTTGAATTTTCCTTGGAGTTCGGATTTTTTTTTTTTTTTTTTTTTTACTTTTTCCTTCTCGCCATTAAAATTGTGAAAATACGGTATCAGCTGTTTTCGAAATTTTCATATCCATTCGATATCACGATACTTCTTTGAGAAATGTCCGAGGTGAACACTGTTCACGAAAGGGACCAGGAAAATATCCTTTGGGCATAACGTCCTTATGAATAAGATGAAAAATTGAAAATAATCTCATTTTCTAAAAATTATAGAGCACTAGAACAAAAAGTAAAAAATGAACGTCAAATGTGTTTTTCATTGTTGAACTTTTCTTCTTTTCTTCTCAAAATGGTATGTATCTATACACGCATATCAACATTTTTGCATCTTGCATAATAACTGTGTAAACAACCCTTTAATCTGAAATATTCAATGAAATATTTACAAGGAAACTGATAAGATTTTTATATATATTCGATTTAACTTGGTATCTTTAACTGGACATAAAATAAAATCGGTTTCAAATGCCAACGTAAACAACATATATCCTTGTATTAAAGTTTGATTTCATTCAAATAACCTGTATCAAAATATATTATAAGAAACCGATTCCAAACAAAGGCCATTGCTTTCAAATCTCAAGACACACCATTATACATGACAGTGTATTGTAAATTTATTTATAATTATATTAAAGAGTAAAAAACCTTAACGAAAAAATTCCTTGAACTCACCTAAAGATGGTAAATAACTTGACTTTACTAATCCACGTATCCATTGTAAGTAGCGAGTTTCGTTTCATCGTTAAAATAATGAACGGATCACATTTAAAGGAATATAGCTAATTTGGAAGGTACTGTTGCTTTCCACATTGATCAAAGTATCACCAAATATATGAAACGTTTCATCCACTAAAACAAAGAAAAGAATGGCTGTTGTGTGTTTTGGATGGAACTTTTATAGATGATAGATATAAAATGTAGGGCATTTGTGAAATCCTATGATTTGCAGACCAAATCTTTACGATGATAATTATGATGGATGACTGTTGAACTGCAAGCGGCAAATCTAATGCATTTTCATGACGAGAAAATTGTTATGTCCTCAGAATATATCATCTGCGTTGTACTAGGCCAACACACTGACAGATTTTTATCGTCCTAGTTCACAAGATAAAAGTCATCAGGAAGACATGCCACCCCACCCGGATATTTTATTTTGCAGAGAAGCAGAAAATACCAAGTTTAAAGTCTTTGGCCAGGCCTGGGTTTGAACACACGACCTACCGCACTCGAGGGGATCAAATGTCTAAGACATAGCAACTAAAAATAAATAGATATTATATACATACAAGTTGCATTTTGTTAATTTCTGAATGATTTCT